>JBBBDQ010028980.1:0-325000 GCA_037127315.1 Ascarosepion bandense
AAAAAATCGCAATAATTGTTTATTTTTTTTATCAGGTCTGAGCTTTTGGCTTACATAAGCCATCATCAAAGGATGAACATTTAATATTCAGTGAACATAGAACATTTAAATTATTAACAGAGTGGAGTTATACAGAGAAAATTAAACAAGTCCATTTTTTGTGTCGCACGTGGCTGCAGGCCGAGAAGGAATGGTGGTAGTGGGTTTTTGGTCAAATGAGAGTAGAGTGGCATGAGAGGATTGGTCTGGGAACTGCTACTACTATGGTGTAGGGGATAAGTATAATAACTATGACCTCTCCCGTCGATTATAGGCATTGAAGTATGTTAGTGGAGGTGTCGAAATTTATTTTATTTAGGCTAGGTTTAAACTGTTTGATGTAGATAGCTTCTAGAATTTTAAGTTTTCGTTTATTATTTTCTTGTCTAATTATATACGTATTTTCAACAAGTGTTTTCCTAAGAAGTGTGTGTTGATAGCCGTGGTGTTTTAAATGTCGAAATATGTTAGAATTTTCATTTAAGTGCAATGTAAGTCTCCGCGAAAGCGAGTTAGTAGCATGTCCAATGTAGATATTATTTAGTTTGTTAGAGATACATTCTCGAAAGGGGCATGTGAATATATATATATATATATATATATATATACACACAAACGGGGTGCGATTGGCACATTGTCGGCATTTTAAAATTAGAAGTTTTGCGCATGCGCAGTTTTTGTCAACTGCACAATATAGTTAGGAATGTATATATATATATATATATATATATATATATATATAGAGAGAGAGAGAGAGAGAGATTAACGGATAATAGAGCGTATTTTGATGTTATATTTTGAATTTTCTCAGAGAAACTCTGTAATGTTTGGTAGGTTTGGTTTTTTTTTTTAAGTTTATCATTTTTTGGGGTTCCTTATTTAAACCAGAAACAAATTTTGGGATTATTTAAATTATCATTTTACAAGTGTAAATTGAATGACTAAATTCAAATACTAACTATGATTTTTCGAGATGCAAGTCTGACAATTTAAAACCCACAGCTGGAGTTGGATGTATTTATACATTACCCAATGGTATTTGTTTATACGTGAATGTAGCAAAGCTTACTGGAATTTGAACTCGGCTCTGATTTTTCATTTTGAGCAGCTATCCCTTGCGCCAAAAGTAGCTTCATAAGTCCCCTATTGCTAACTACCATTATAATAGGAAATAAAATTTTTAAAACAGTCAATGCCTGCAAGATGAATGCAATCAATGCCTGCAAGATGAATGCAATCAATGCCTGCAAGATGAATGCAATCAATGCCTGCAAGATGAATGCAATCAATGCCTGCAAGATGAATGCAATCAATGCCTGCAAGATGAATGAAAAAAAAATTTCAAAAACTTAAAAAGAATCTGTGCATAATTAACGAGAAGAGATTACCTGCTTTAATTATTGTTGTGGAGTTATTTTCGCAATGGAGGCTAGTATTTCTGCTAAAAACGGTCCTAATAGGTTCAACGTCCTCCATTTTGTCTTGTCTCTGCTCACATAACGGCTGTTTTTTATTCAATGCTCGGCTCAAACGCATCAATTTTAGCCGATAGCGATCTCCGTGATGATTTCGGTTGGTTTGAGCAACTCATAATACACTCAGCTGATCTCACCAAACGCAGAGCACAGGCTTCAAAACATGGATATCCAGTCTTGAAGCAGCTGTTCTCGCGTGACAAGATGCGGTTTGACGTATCTCGGCTTCAACTTGTAGGGCACCCAATGCCCTTGCTTTTAAATCATTTAATGCTTTCAAAAGTTTCGAGTCGGTTGTGTGATCAACTTTATGATGATGCAAGTTCAGGTTTTTCCTGACAAAAGTTTCAACAAGAATTCTGTGCACTTCAGTTGCAGATTTCTTTTGAATAAAGTAGTGCGTTAAAATTCCCTTCCAATGCACTTTCTTTGGCACGTTTTTATATTTATGTATGCCACGTAATATTGCTAAACAGGCATCGGTTTTCTACATTTCAAAATGATTATTGCTTTATTACACGTGACACTTATCTAACCAATGAAATCATGCCTCGTCTTTCCAATATACTGTCTTATTGTTACTTTTTTTTACGTTTTAAATACGTGTCTAATAACAAATCCTTAAAGAAACTTAAAGTGAAACATGTCAGATTAAAGACATTTTTCGTACCTGTTCTTTACTTATTGTATCATCTTGTCAGACATATCAATCCATCTATTCAACTCATATTTAAAATACTTGATAGCACCAATATACTACACTACAAACAAAATCTTCCAACTCTTGAGAGCCTCTATATCAAAATAAACCAACAAACACTGAAAATAAAATTACTGCGAGTGTTGTAGCAAGGTTCTGATGTGCATATAAGAATTATTTAATGTAATTTTGAATGCAGCTAATTTCCGGTCAGTTTCCTTATAATGAAATGCTTGCTATATATATATATATTAGTGTATTGTAAGAAAGTTATGAAACATGTAGGTTTTCAACCCACTGTTCATGCATTTATAAACCACTGTAACAACCATTACAATATATATATATATATATATATATATATATATATATATATAAGTATAGGGTACATATGGATGGAATAATATTCTTTATCCAATGAAACACTATTCTTAAAAAAGTCCTCAATACAAAGTAGAGCTGCTAATATTTATTCAGAAATTATATTATATTTATTCCATTTTTAAACGAGTTATTTCGTTACCCAGGTTTCTACCATGAGTGGTGTCTTCAGGCGATTTTTGATTTTCAATATTATAACCAAAAACTATTAAACAATCAATATATATATTAGTTTAATTACGATATTAAAGAGTTAATTAGATTGTTTAATTACTATATGAAACATAAGGTGATACTAATAAAACGATAAAATCAGTTATTGCAAATCGCCTGAACACACCATTCATGGTAGAAACCTAGGTCGCGTAATAACTCGTTTACAAATGAAATATATATGTGTTCATAGCTACAACGGATATACTAAAATTTAAAAAATAATTTTAACAGACTGCATTCACGTAGGTTTTTTGAAAAAAAAAATCACTTTTTCAATGATATGCAGATTTTATCACGGTTAAAATAATTTGTCTTTCTGATTTACTAAGGATGAGCTTAAAGAAGATTCGAAGAACTTAGGAAAAAAAAACTACGCCGTCTTGGATGAATTTTATCTTAACATCAATAAACTAATTAGAAAACTGGAAAGAATCAGTATAGAAATAGATATATCTATATTATTAAATGAAACATGTTTGAAATATGCTGCCCCCACTGTCTCATATTCTTTAAACGTTATTATTTTTGTGGGTACATCTATTTGAGTTGCTATAACTGCTTAGATTAATAACAACCAGCCTAGATTTAAGAGTGACAAAAATAAAAAAAATATTGAAGCTCTAAAAAGAATCAAGCCATTATCTCTTTTTTCATCAGAGAAAAAAGTTCTAAAGCCAAAGCGCCGTGTTATCAATTTGGCCACAGGAGACCCTCTTGATAAAGCAAAATTGAAATTGCTTATTTAAAGAATGCACATCTTACTGAACTTCCACGAATCAATAACTGCTAGCCTCAATGTTTTTATCAGAAATATAACAGTTGTGTGTGCGGGTGTTTCAGGACTGGCACCAATGTCCTCCCGAAAATTTTGAAGTCAGTATGAATCTGCTCAGTTAAAGTGACACACGTCGTGTGATTATCAACGTTCTATTTCTACCCCGATATCGAGCACTTTACAATGAAACCCTGCTTGCTAAAACACATTTTATCAGTAGAATTATTGAACCCCCCCCCCCCCCAAAAAAAAAACCCCAAAACAACAACTTTGGCACTAAGCATTATCATAAATCATATATATATATATATATATATATATATATATATATATATATATAGCACAATAGAAGATTCAAGGTTTCCACATCAAGTCTTATTCAGGGATCTCACCTCAGTGAAAGAAAAACACGGGGTCGCACTCTGAAAAAATATAAGGACCAACTTCAAACCCCACAGACAGCAAGTGAACTTGAACCTAAATCAATTGAAAAACACGCACAAGATCGTAGCAACTGGCGATATTCCATCACTACCGACCCACCTTCCCCTTTCAAAGCCCTCAAAAGAGAAAAGGAAGAAATCACACAAGAAAGAAAGGATAAGAAGTTAATTTCATAAGAAAAATATCCTAGACTATGAAAATATTCTATGTAGTAAATATAACCAATTGAAAACTTAATTATTGACATTGTTCTGACGATATAATTTAATTATTAGGATTTATTTCTCACAAGAGATGACAGCTAGAGCGCTGTCTTTAAGTCTTAAAGTAATTGGAAGAAGGATCTAAACAAAGTAAGTAGATAAAAACTAGGTGTCGGCCTCGTATGAAACTCTTGAAAAGTATTAAGATGGGTTGACCCTTGGGGATCATTTTCGATAACAGCTCCTATTCATGCACCTCCCATCACAATAAATATAATCAATTGGGTCTCTAAGTTCACTTCCTGTTCAGGTATTTCGACTTGACACCTCCACCTTCGGTTTTAAACAGCGGCACCATTTTTATTGATCTTTTAAGATATATTGACAGGAGCAGATACAGAGCAGCCTTTGGCGGCAATAGCTTCAAGATTATCAACTAGGTGAGTATTTTAAAGAAAAGAGAAAAAAGAAAAAAGCCTGGAGGTTTGTTGATTTTTCAAAGGAGACTTATTAATATACGGACATGCCCAGGAATCAGTCTGAGGATGTTGTTAATATATTCTATGACCTCGTATATAGGTCGACTTCTATCTCCGATTTGCATTCTAAAGTAATGATATTCAGTCTTATCAATGTTTGATCTCCAAGTGAGCATTTAAAGGTGGGTGGAAGAGGGGTGTTAAAATTGGATTTTAAGTGTTGATGGTGGTGGCTTGCAGGTTAACAGAATTAATTTTTTTCTTTCGGTAATCAAAAATAGAAAATAAAAAAGGTGAAAAACAGTAATTCCTATGTGAATGTAGAAGATTAGATTTTAGCATTTGATCTCTAACATTAACTTCCTGTTTTTTTTGTTTTTGATTTCCTTAAAAAAATGCATACACACAAATAAATGCAGACATACACAAACACATGCACACACTCAGATGCATGAAAAAACACATGCAGATATTCAAAAATGTACATTCACATAGACAAATACAGCCACACACATATACAAACAGGGATATATGCAATTACACAAGCATATACGCACAAACAAGAAAAGCACACCTATTTTACACATACATGTAGACGTAGGCATATATACAAATATACATGAACAAAAATGTGTACGTAAACAGACACTTGCAAACAATCATCCACATATACAAGCAAGCACACATGAACGGCATTAAAACACACGACATAAACACGACACATACACACAAGCACGAAAATATACCATTTATTTATACCACACGCATGCATACACAGTAATTATTTTTAGTCGGTACACGGGTTTGTTAGCGTCCATATTTTTTATTTTCTTAAACAGGGAACGTAATGTCAATCAGCCTAGATAAAGACGACCTAATGAAAAATTAGGCCTTCGACAGGAACCGAACCTATATCCCTTTTCTTTCCATTAGGAGGAAACCACTTTTTAAAAAATGAAAACTGGAACATTTCATCCCAGATATTACAGCAATATTTCATTTCCGGCCTCATCTTGTAAAGGTAGTCAGTCAAGTGCCATACGTGATACACGCTTTGGGCGATCATGTCTCGAAAGAGACATGAATGTCTAGACTGGTTGCAAGCCAAGGATATAGAACCCAATCTGTCATTATTTAACCCATAACTGGAGGGAAGAGACGGATTAATACCTTTCCCAAGGGTATTTGTGCGTAAGTAAATGCCAGGAATTCAACTGGAATTCAAAATCGGCTCCCCGATTTGTCGTTCCGAGTTGATATCCACTTCACCACAGCGCAAAATCCTGTAAAGTTAGAGCATAGCAGGAAAGAATCAGGTACTTGCAGCAAAAGGCTTGAGATCCACTTATGGTAGAGGCTTATTGTTAAAATGACTTCGATGAACGAGATGTGTAATATGAAAAATAAGGTGATAGTAAGTGATGCTTATGAGGATAAGTGGGATAGATAATGACTGAATCTTGACCTATGGCATGGATAGATACTTTTATATATACAGGAATACCTCGATTACTGTGGCTAATGTGTATATTAAACGACACGCACTAATCGAAAACTTCTCAATCGAATATAAGCTAAATAGTTAAAAATGGAAAATGTTTAAATTTTACAAAATTTTTTAATTAATCGGCAACTATAAGAAATCTATTTTAAATTGCTATAGTTGATTATTATCTCTGATTTGCATTCTAAAGTAATGATATTCAATCTTATCAATGTTTGATCTCCAAGTAAGCATTTAGAAGCGGGTGGAAGAGGGACGTTAAAATTGGATTTTAAGTATTGATGGTGGTGGCTCGCAGGTTAATGGAAATATATTTCCTTTTATTTCAGCCAAAATGCGCCTCTGACAGTTTGGTCACAGATCCTGCCTGACATGGCATAGTTTAAATAAATATATTAACGAATGACCATTATTTTATTAAAATTTTACAAATTTATATCAGCTAGCTTCAATCTTTCTTTTTTTTATCTGACATAACTTGTTGCTATATATGTTATTTTCAGAGTGTACACGTACTTTGTTGTGCAGTGAATATCGGCTCGGAATGAGAAATCGGAGAGGAGAGTTCGAATTCCGGTTGAATTCGCTGCATTCACTTACGCGCAAATACCCTTGGGAAAAATATGAATCCGTCTCTTCTCCCTCCAGATATGGGATAAATAGCAAGACGGATTGAGTTCTATAGCCTTGGTTTGGCAACAGGTCTACTGAAGAACGTAATGGCAACCTACTGTAGAAAAAATATTCTGCCTAATCAGTCATGTCTTAAGAGAGTCATTACTACCCAAGCGTGTATCACATAGACTCTTCACTGACTGACATGATTGAGTTAGTATTGTTTTTTTTTTTTCTTATTTTATTAGACAGTGAATTTAATAACAGCCGGCATAAATTAACTGTTTATAAAAGTAAAAAAAGAATGTGTGTTTGAGTCCTGTTGGATACACATTTTTTGTAGTAGGATTTTCCAATTTAAGCCGATTATCATCAACAGTGAAGTTAATGACAACCTGCTTAATAATGAAGTTATTTTATTAATATTAAAAAATGAAAATAGAAAAAAAATTGTGGAAATTGAAAATAATGCCTGTGATAGTAGGTGCGCTTGGAATGATAACAAAAACAAAAAAAAAAAAAAGACACAAAAACAAAAAAAAATAAAAAGACACAAAAACAAAAAAACAAAAAGACACAAAAACAAAAAAAAAAAGAAAGACACAAAAACAAAAAAAATAAAAGACACAAAAACAAAAAAAATAAAAGACACAAACAAAAAAAAATAAAGACACAAAAACAAAAAAAAATAAAGACACAAAAACAAAAAAATAAAAGACACAAACAAAAATAAAAGACACAAAAACAAAAAAAAATAAAGACACAAAACAAAAAAAATAAAGACACAAAAACAAAAAAAAAATAAAGACACAAAAACAAAAAAAAATAAAAGAGACAAAAACAAAAAAATAAAAGAGACAAAAAAACAAAAAAAATAAAAGAGACAAAAACAAAAAATAAAAGAGACAAAAACAAAAAAAATAAAAGAGACAAAAAATAAAAAAAAATAAAAGAGACAAAAACAAAAAAATAAAAGAGACAAAAACAAAAAAAAAAAATAAAAAGAGACAAAACAAAAAAAAATAAAAGAGACAAAACAAAAAAAAAATAAAGAGACAAAAACAAAAAATAAGAGACAAAAACAACAAAAAAATAAAGGAGACAAAAACAACAACAAATAAAAGAGACAAAAACAACAACAACAAAAGGAGATGAAACAACAACAAATAAAAGAGACAAAAACAACAACAACAAAAGAGACAAAACAACAACAAATAAAAGAGACAAAAACAACAACAACAAAAGAGACAAAAACAACAACAAATAAAAGAGACAAAAACAACAACAAATAAAAGAGACAAAAACAACAACAAATAAAAGAGACAAAAACAACAACAACAAAAGAGACAAACAACAACAACAGCGACAACAACAACAACAAAAGAGACAAAAACAACAACAACAAAAAGAGACAAAAACAACAACAACAAAAGAGACAAACAACAACAAATAAAAAGAGACAAAAACAACAACAACAAAAGACACAAAAACAACAAAAAATAAAGACACAAAAACAACAAAAATAAAAAAGACACAAAAACAACAAAAATAAAAAAAGACACAAAAACAACAAAAAATAAAAGACACAAAAAACAACAAAAATAAAAGACACAAAAACAACAAAAATAAAAAAGACACAAAAAAACAACAAAAAATAAAAGACACAAAAACAACAAAAAATAAAAGACACAAAAACAACAAAAAAAATAAAAAAGACACAAAAACAACAAAAAATAAAAAAGATACAAAAACAACAAAAAATAAAAAAGACACAAAAACAACAAAAAATAAAAGACACAAAAACAACAAAAAATAAAAGACACAAAAACAACAAAAAATAAAGACACAAAAACAACAAAAAATAAAAAAGACACAAAAACAACAAAAAATAAAAGACACAAAAACAACAAAAAATAAAAGACACAAAAACAACAAAAAAATAAAAGACACAAAAACAACAAAAATAAAAGACACAAAAACAACAAAAAATAAAAGACACAAAAACAACAAAAAATAAAAGACAAAAACAACAAAAAAAAATAAAAGACACAAAACAACAAAAAATAAAAGACAAAAACAACAAAAAAAAATAAAAGATACAAAAACAACAAAAAATAAAAGACACAAAAACAACAAAAAATAAAAGACACAAAAACAACAAAAATAAAAGACACAAAAACAACAAAAATAAAAGACACAAAAACAACAAAAATAAAAGACACAAAAACAACAAAAAATAAAAAGACACAAAAAAACAACAAAAAATAAAAAAGACACAAAAACAACAAAAAAAATAAAAGACACAAAAACAACAAAAAATAAAAGACACAAAAACAACAAAAAATAAAACAGACACAAAAACAACAAAAAATAAAAAAAAGACACAAAACAACAAAAATAAAAGACACAAAAACAACAAAAAATAAAAGACACAAAAACAACAAAAAATAAAAGACACAAAAACAACAAAAAATAAAAGACACAAAAACAACAAAAAATAAAAGACACAAAAAACAACAAAAAATAAAAGACACAAAAACAACAAAAAATAAAGACAACAAAAACAACAAAAAATTAAAAGACACAAAAAACAAAACAAAAATAAAAGACACAAAAACAACAAAAAATAAAAGACACAAAAACAACAAAAATAAAAGACACAAAAACAACAAAAATAAAGACACAAAAACAACAAAAAATAAAAGACACAAAAACAACAAAAAATAAAAAAGACACAAAAACAACAAAAAATAAAAGACACAAAAACAACAAAAAATAAAAAAGACACAAAAACAACAAAAAATAAAAGACACAAAAACAACAAAAATAAAAGACACAAAAACAACAAAAATAAAAGACACAAAAACAACAAAAAATAAAAGACACAAAAACAACAAAAAATAAAAAAAGACACAAAAACAACAAAAAATAAAAGACACAAAAACAACAAAAAATAAAAAGACACAAAAACAACAAAAAATAAAAGACACAAAAACAACAACAAAAAAAGACACAAAAACAACAACAAAAAAAGACACAAAAACAACAACAAAAAAAAAAAGACACAAAAACAACAACAAAAAAAAGACACAAAAACAACAACAAAAAAAAGACACAAAAAAACAACAACAACAAAAAAGACACAAAAACAACAACAAAAAAGACACAAAAACAACAACAAAAAAAAGACACAAAAACAACAACAAAAAAAGACACAAAAACAACAACAAAAAAAAAAAAGACACAAAAACAACAACAACAAAAAAAGACACAAAAACAACACCAAAAAAGACACAAAAAAACAACAATTTCAAAAAAAGACACAAAAACAACAACAAAAAAAGACACAAAAACAACAACAAAAAAGACACAAAAAAACAACAACAAAAAAGACACAAAAACAACAAAAAAAAAGACACAAACAACAAAAAAAAAAAGACACAAAAACAACAAAAAAAGACACAAAAACAACAAAAAAAAAGACACAAAAACAACAAAAAAAAAAAAGACACAAAACAACAAAAAAAAAAAAAAGACACAAAAACAACAAAAAAAAAGACAAAAACAACAAAAAAAAAGACACAAAAACAACAAAAAACGACACAAAAACAAAAAAACAAAACAAGGCTCCGGCCTTTATCAGGTGCAAGAAATTTCGAACCGAATCCTTTATTTCGACCACTGGGGTATATCATTCTTATTCCATGTGCGATGCCAATTCTTGTAGCCATGTAGTTATCTCCCTTTAACTTAACATTTGAAGTTATTTGTTCACCACTGCTGTAGCCTGGTAATGAAATCGCAATTCTTGGGACACAAAAACAATAAAAAAAAGACACAAAAACAACAACAAAAACAAGACACAAAACCAACAACAAAAATGACACAAAAACAACAACAAAAACAAGACACAAAAACAACAACAAAAACAAGACACAAAAACAACAACAAAAAAAAGACACAAAAACAACAACAAAAAAAAGACTCCTTTCACGTAAAAAAGGCCGGAGCGTACAAAGTCCGAAACGTCGTAAGCATATCAATAAAGATGAGGACAATAATCCGAATAATGTAAATACTTCATTTCATAATTAGTAACACAAAACAAAACAAAACACACACAAAAACAAAAACACACACAAACAAACACACACACACACACACACACACACACACACACACACACACACACACAAAAACACACACACACACAAACACAAAAACACAAAAACACAAAAAAACAAAACACAAAAAAACAAAACACAAAAAAACAAAACACAAAAAAACAAAACACAAAAAAACAAAAACACAAAAACAAAACAAAACACAAAAACACAAAAAACAAAACAAAAACACAAAACACAAAAACACAAAACACAAAAACACAAAACACAAAAACACAAAACACAAAAACACAAAACACAAAAACACAAAACACAAAAACACAAAACACAAAAACACAAAACACAAAAACACAAAAACACAAAAACACAAAACACAAAAACACAAAACACAAAAACACAAAACACAAAAACACAAAACACAAAAACACAAAACACAAAAACAAAACACAAAAACAAAACACAAAAACAAAACACAAAAACAAAACACAAAAACAAAACACAAAAACAAAACACAAAAACAAAACACAAAAACAAAACACAAAAACAAAACACAAAAACAAAACACAAAAACAAAACACAAAAACAAAACACAAAAACAAAACACAAAAACAAAACTTGAAAAGTACAGATAACACACACACTAAGAAGAATTTTGTCTGTGTAGCTGTAGTTATATTATGGGAGTTAGAAAAACAAACCAGGAAATGTACTCATAACACCACTTTTTAATGTTTTAATAAAAAATAATTTAATCTAAAAGGCAACAATTAGACTAAAGACTGGTAATAAGAAAATAATAGTTAAAATACTTCAATAATAAGATGAAGTCAGTCAGTTAAGTGCCATATGTGATACGCGCTTGTGCGATCATATCTCGAAAGAGACATGACTGACTGACAGCCAAGGCTACAGAACCCAATCTCTCCTGTTATTTAACCCATAACTGGAGAGGAGAGACGGATTAATAACTTCCCCAAGGATATTTGTGCAAAAGTGAATGCAGTGAATTCAACTGGAATTTGAACTCGACTCCCCGATTTCTCGATCCTAGCCGATATCCACTGCACCCCAACGTACATACAGATGAAGTAAAACTTTAAAATGTTTAATAAAAAAGCAACAATAATAAGATAGAGTATAGTAATTTACTAAGCGCAGCTTAGATGTGGCACAAGGCCGAAAGTATGGGGCACCCAGTGAGGATCGAACTCACTACTTCATTGTAATAGTTCTAGCGAGACAAGCTTGTTAACCATTACACCACCTCGAGGTGCCCAATAAGATAGAGTATAACTAATTTGTGTTTTGTTTAATGGCATATAAACCTCTGTGGGTCATTTAATGCCAAAAAGGTAGTTTTAAGGTTGTTTTTTTTTAATGTTCGGTTATATAAAGAAGGTTGATTTAATTAGATTTTGCTGGAAAATTTTTATTTTATTTTAGAAACCTGAAAATGCCTTCTAGTTTTGTATTCAAAAATGCATTGCTGGTAATAATATTTTTTCCTTCGAAAATGTATGATGGCAATTTTTTTCCCCCTGAAAAAATGTTATAAATGTTAATTTTTTTTCCTTAAATATGTATTGGTGGTAATATTCTTCATTCAAAAATGTATATATTTCTATAAAAGTCTATTTTTATACTTTCATAGTGCTTTAACCCTAGTTTGGGGGTTAACTATTTGACCACAGCTGAGACCCTAACAAGTGTTACCACTCCGGGTCATGGTGGACCTGGGAATTTTACCGTTATACCGTCGGTTGACCGAGTATAACTAGTGATAATAATAGTGAGAATGCTTTATCTAAAATGCAACAGTATTAAAACTAGCAATAAAATAATCATCAGGAAAATGCTTAATTTAAAAAGCAGCAATAAGATCGAATAAAAGTCATAATAAAGTTATAATAGCATTGTCTGAATACTTCCTTAAAAAGCAAAATTTATTTCCCCAAGTAACAACATAACAGCTCAGGTTATCTTCAATATTTTTCACCAATAAGCCAAGTGTTCTTTATAATCTGATATCCTATGACTGATAATCTATCTCCAGACATCTCCATCACCTGAGCAGATTATCCATTTGACTTTCGTTTTTAACTTTTTTTTTTGTTTTTCTTCAGGTAAATAATAATTTATTTTTCAAGTGGAAAGTCAATCACACGTTTATCTTTTCTTTTATTTGAGTCCGTCTCATGCTGACTGTCAAAATCATATATTCGAACTCATGTTCGTTAAAAATTCAATATTTACCTTCAGTTACAGATATATATACATACACTCATGGCTATTTAAAACTACATTAATACTACTATTTATACTCTAAACTAATATATATATATATATATATATATATATATATATATATATACACACACACACTCATGGCTATTTAAAACTACATTAATGCTACTATTTATACTCTAAACTAATATATATATATATATATATATATATATATATATATATATAGTGTGTTTCCATAGAAATCAACATACATAAAAATGGACAAGCTTTTGACAGTTTAATCAAATTTTCAAAATAATGCTATTAATAGTGTACCCCTGCCGTAAAAATGCCGGCAAAATACTTGAGAGGATTATTAGCCATTACCTTGTGTGTGTGTGTGTGTGTGTATATATATATATATATATATATATATATGTGTGTGTGTGTATGCACACACATATACACAGTGGACAACCTATAAGGGGACAACCTATAAGGTAACACCTAATAATCCTCTCGAATATTATGCTGTCATTTTCTTACGGCAGGGATAAACTCGTAATAGAATAATTTGAAAAAATTAATTCAACAGTCAAAAGCTTGTCTATGTGATGTTTGCCGATTTAATATTAGTAGTACTTAATGAATTTTAAAGTTTTAGCCAACAAATTAAAATCAACAGTCATGACTATTTAAGAATTTTAAGTGACCAACTTCATCCTATGGTCCAGGAACTGCTTCAAGAGAAAAATGCCATCTTTCAGGATGATAATACACTCATTCATACTGCTAAAGTTGTAGGTGAATGGCATAAGAACATTCTAGTAAAGTAGAACATTTTATCTGGCCATCACATTCTTTAGATCTCAACATCATTGAACCTTTATGGTTCATTTCAGAAAAACTAATGAGGACTTGATAGCTTCCACCATCATCATCATTGAAATAATTAGAAACTGTTTTAGTTGAAGAATAGATAAAACTTCTTCTGTAAACAATTCAAACTTTGTATGAGTCGATCCAACGCAGAATTTAAGCTGTAATTACTGCCGAAAGTGATTCTACCTCATATTGAAATAAATTTGCTTGAAATTTCAAGGTGCTTCTATTATATATATATATATATATATATATATATATATACACACACACAGCAACCTTTCTTTTAAACATTGTTCATTAAAAATATTTGATTTTTATTCAGTTTTTACAGCATCCTTACGTTTTTCCCTTTTGTAAGGTAGTAAAGAAATTTTCCAAAGTTCCCCACCCAAGCGCTTTCAAACAATTCTTTAGTCAGTTTCAAGACGGTTTGTTTTTAAATACAGTTTAAATAGTCAAAACATGAGGAAAAAGTAACACCACCAAGGACCCCATCCCATGAAAATGGCTAAAGAAGTGGCCGAAAGAGCTTGGACAATTAAAAGTATGAAAAATTTCTGCACACCCTTACAAAACGGGAAAACGTAAAAGTCTTGTAAAAATTAAACCAAAAAATTAAATCATCTTCACCTGGCGTATTTGATGAAATATATATATATATATATATATATATATATATATATATATATATATAATTTCAACAGGGATTAGCTAGCCACCCAAGAAGACAGACATACTCGGATACAAGAGGCCAGGTATACGAGCGTCATGTATATAGTCATCTTCGCTGGAATTTTTTTTTCGACTTGTAAAAGACGTATGTTTAGGTCAAAAACATTTCTTCGGGAATTTTAAGACATTCTTAATAAACTTTAACAAAATAATAATAATCTCTCAGAGTAAAGTATTTGAAACATTTGTTATAACAAATATGGCACCATTCTTGGTGGAAAAGTAAAGGATATAATCATGACAGCACAAGTGAATTAAAAAGGAAGAATTAATTTGTTCTGTTTAGTGGAATATCCTCTGTTTGTCAGCTGCAGAAACAAAAAAAAAAAAAAGGAGAAGTGTGACAAGTATTAGCAACAATAACACTCACCAACAGTCAGCTTAGGTTTTGGGCTCCAGGCTTTTAACTCAGGATTGTCCCACGAGACAACAACTGAGCGCTGGTTTGTGAATTTGGAGACAAAGTAATCCATGGGTTAATATGCTATGTTAATTCTGTTATGTATCTTGAGATTGACAAACTCCAAGATAAATCTGCAATATTATTGGTCTTGCTCTGGTATCTCAATTTCAGTCACTTTAGTGTAATTTTCTTTTGTCTCTTTGAATATTTTCATAGTAATTATTCTGATAGAATTTCATTTATTGTACTAAGATACCTTTCATTCGTTGGCTTCATGAATTTAAGTGCTAAAGCCGACTTCATCTCTATAATTCTATGCCAGAACTGAAATTTTATTCGGTAATTTTTTTTCCCTCAGTAGAAGTAGATAGGTTCCCCTATCGTCCAGTTCACCTTCCTTCCCGGTCTTTTGAACAGGAGTAGATATTTATCTTTTGTTTCCGGTTTAGCAATGAGTTTCCGGTTCCTTTTGAAGTCTACGTTTTTAGCGTCTCCGATTGTCTAGTCTAGTGTTAGACGTTTTCTTTCCTGCATAGCACCCAAGAACTTCACCTCTTGCTCTTTTCTTATGATAATAGAACGCCACACAGTAACACTACCTTGAGTGGCCCTTTAGCCTTGTATTGGATGAACATTAATTAAAATTATAAAATTCGCAGCTAGGTTATAATTTCATGGTTGAAATGGTTAGTTGTAACCATAAGTTACATGCTAAGAGTTTTTCTCTCGCAGTTCTCGCTTTCTAATCAATTTTGATCTTATAAAACTTAAATGCATTGTCAATGGTCATCATTTTCCTTAATTCGTGTTCTTTTATTTTCCACTTAATGTCTTTCCCCATTCTTTCACTCGGTAGCCCCTTGCTGCATTTTGGTGTAACAAAAAGACAAAAGACAAAAAGACAAAAAGACAAAAAGACAAAAAGACAAAAAGACAAAAGACAAAAAGACAAAAAGACAAAAAGACAAAAGACAAAAAGACAAAAAGACAAAAAGACAAAAAGACAAAAAGACAAAAGACAAAAAGACAAAAAGACAAAAATAAAACAAAACGGCAGAGCAGACTTAGCGAAAGCAAGGCAAGCAGTTTTAAAAAAAGATCTAGAAGAGACATGAGCGGCAGAACAAGAACAATTTAATTTAAATAAAAATTAAGCTTGAAATTCCCTGATAGTTATTTTGATTGACAAGCACCTAATGAAGACAGGAGTGTGTAATAAGAGAAATGTGATAGGATAGATGAGGGCAATATTGCACAAATAAATAAGGAATATTGATAGAAGGCCAAAGAATCCTTAGAATGATAATTACTAATTTCAAAATGAGAAATGTTCTCTTTTGGAAAATAACGGTACTACTTATAGGAATATGCGCCTTATCTACTGAAAAAGGCAATAATTTAGGAGATATTACATGAAGGTTAAAATTTGCATATTTTTTTAATTTTTTTTACTGAGTATTAATAAACCCAAAATATATTTTACCAAGGGGGAAAAACATCTACAGCCATTGTGGTTTTAGATTGATTGAAAATATGATGAAATGGAATGTATTAAAGTTTACAATTGGGATTTTTGATAAATAAAAAGAAATAAAATCAGGAAAATTATAAAAATAAATGTAAAGTGGAAAAAATTGAATTAAAAAAAATGTTTCTTACTTTTATGTTGGGAGAAATTTTTGCTTTT
The DNA here is from genome assembly GCA_037127315.1 of Ascarosepion bandense. NCBI lineage: Eukaryota > Metazoa > Mollusca > Cephalopoda > Sepiida > Sepiidae > Ascarosepion > Ascarosepion bandense. The sequence goes on from JBBBDQ010028980.1 coordinate 16,889, forward strand.
ATATCCTCTTTCCTTCTCTAAAACATAATGTATATGCAAATCCAAAAAGTTAAGAAAAAAAAAAATGAAAAGAAAATTTCTCAACTATTTTATGAAAATTGAATACCACCTTTTTTTTTTTAATTGAATATATATTTAATATTAAATGAAATCCAAATGCTCTCTGAACGCAACATGGAAAGAGAAACTGAAATCTGAATAATCATTATTCCTTTTGCTATAAAGGACATCATGACTGGGATTTAACATTTTAAATCTTGTTTTATTAAAATCTTATATAAAACTCAAATGTCATCAGTTTTTTTTTTGTTGATGTTGCCAGGATTAAGCAATATTCGTCTATATGCCGTAACTCTTCAGAACGTAGGCGATCCTGGCCCTCCACATCTCCTTCTCCACTTTCTCCCCTTAATACTCCTTCTCCTGTTATCCCACTCAATTCCCGCTCCACCATTCCTCTGCTCAAGTCCATCAAGTATGTCATACGTTGCTTTCCCTTGTCTCTCTCTTCCACTATCCGCCCCGCGAACATCAATTTCTCAATATAAAATTAATTGAACCCTAATTTCAATCTAACAAGAAGTTAAGATATTTAGGTAAAAATTAGGTTTGAAATAATAAATTTTAAAAATAATTCCACGCAAGTATGGCGGATCTGCCACAAATGCACAAGGGGTTACAGTGAACGAAACGAATGGGTATAGGGGGTATTGAACAAATAATAAAAGATGGAATTGACATTGCATTTAATTTTTTGAAGATGATATCTATCAGCGAAGCAAATAAACAAAAAGGAGTTCCACAGGTAGGAAGTGCGAAAAAAAAAACTGTTACAAAGAGCGGTTACATTTAAATATTTTAAAGGTAAAAGGGTGGGACTTAGATGCCAATCTAGTAGCACGCTTTAATTCATGTGGTCAAGGCGCCAGAGATAAAAAGCTAGTCAGAGCAGTTGCCATGAAAATATTTATAGAAAAGACCAAGTGAAGCCACATCATGTCGGTGAGAAAGTGAGTGAAGACGAGATGCCAAGTCAGGATTGAGATGAATAGCAGGATCACTCGACCAAATATGGTAATAGTATTCAATGAACAGACAAATGTTAAATTTATAAATGCACAAGATAGATTGAAATGTTTTGTTTGAACATTATTTTTGATCGAGACTTGTATTTAAGTACATATTTTGTTTATAATCAAACAGTATTATATATTTCTTTCTACCGGCCTGATTATTTACGATAAATTTTTGTTACGAAAATGTGTTATTTGGCCGGATTCGAACCTGTAACCCCCTATCCACATAGGGGTAGCCACAAAGTGATTTGGCGCGTTCGAATCCTGCCGAATGACACACATTTTCGTCACAAAAATTTATCGTAAATAATCAGACCGCTAGAAATAAATATTGCTTGATTATAAACAAGATATCTACTTAAATACGAGTATCGATCAAAAATAATGTTCAAACAAATCATTTAAAATTGTTGGTTGTTTATAACCAGTTTCGGTAATCTTCGTTAATTTCCGTAACAAGATAGAATCTGACTAGAAAAAAAAATTCTGAACCGACACAGAAAACTCAAACTTTCTAGCTGTAGATTTAGCTATAAAATTTCATGTAGTCGTTCCACTTCAGGTCTATTGAAAAAAAAAGTAAAGACAAGGAGGTGCAATATGTTATTAATTTTCTCATTATTTCACTTATATCTATTTATTTTTCCAAATAATATTGTCGCTTTAAATGATTATAAGGCAACAAAACAGATTTAATTCTTTGAATTCTCGTTAGTTTTTTCTAACAAGACTGTCAATAAAATAAATTTGTTGTCAAAACTAAAAGAAAATATTCATAAGTTAAAACTACAAGTACTTATTGATTAAATCTAAAAGTCGATGAATGAAATAAAAATGCACACACAAAAATAAAGAAATTTAAAATCTTAGAAAACCTTAATTTTAAAGTACAAACCAATGATAAAATGGCGAGGATAACTTTGATTTTTATCAATTTTTAGAACAAGGCTCAACATTTCAAAATACAATGGATCTAAAAAGGAACATACATGATCATAACAAAGTTGAATATTTAAAAATAGAAAAAAAAAAACAACAACAGGCATAGCCAATTGAAATAAGGTATTTCAAAATGAAGGAAGGAACAGTCATGATCCGTCAGAACAAGGCTAAATGTTTGAAAATACAATAGATCTAGGGAGGCACAGACATAACCAATCAAAACAAGGCTCAACCTTTCAAAATACAATAGACCTAAGAAAGAACAGACATTATCCATCAGAACAATATCTTCAAAATACAAATAAATCATTCAGTTGCACTGTAGAAACTCAAATAGGTAAACTATTCATTAATTGATAAACACTTCCCAAAAAGGCACATACTGAATAAAATATTTAATAAAAAGATGGGATGTACCAAGCAGTCATAAAGGTGGTTGGCAAATCTGACAAAACCTATTTAGGAGTGTCAAAGGTTTCCCCGAATATATATATATATATATATATATATATATATATATATATATAATCATAAAATATATTTAAATAATGGACAGTATGAAAATAGTCCAATTATATTTAATTTTGTATGAAAACGAAAAAGCCACAAATCTCCTGTAGTCGAATGGAAAATCATAATAGCGAAAACTCTAAAAACAGCTTTAAAAATCACGTTCCTATGCATGTAAACAAAACTTTAAAAATACAGTTGTGAATCCTTTATTTTGAAATACAGGCTGTTTAATTTATATAAAACACCTATAAAATGGGGTTGCTTGGGAATGGAACCCAAGCGTAAACACGATATCTCTTTATATTTCATGACAGCTTATACATATACACTGAAGGCAGTTTTATATAAACAGTATGTACCTTGAAAGTGATTATCTAAGCACAGCTTAGATGTAGCACAAGGCTGAGAGTACGGAGCATCCAGTGAGGATCAAACTCACTACTCAATTGTAATAATAGTTTTATATAAAGTTTAATAAATTTTGTGTCTTCACATATGCAGGTACTGACGCTAGTCATGTAATACTAACACAGATTTTTAAGTGGTGAAATATGGTAAGTAAACCACAAAGTGTTGCTTTGACGATTGCTAACAAAAACATGGTGCCAACGTAAGCTACGTCGCTGGGCTAGGGACCCCCCCATCCAGGGTAAATGAAGTTACAGCAGCTGCAAATCACTTAGGAACCTTACCATATTTTTCTGAATTTTTTGTTTTTTAATTTGTTGCAAGTCATGTTAACACTTGAAAATCTAACCTGGGAATTTTGTATATTACTTCAACGGAGCTATTTAGTAAATGTAGGGATATGAACGAGTTCTTAGCAAGCCAGTTACTTCCTGACTCAGAGGAAAAAGTAAAAAACTAAGTAAATAAAATAAAACTATATATGTGAAAGTTTCATTTTTTTTTTTTTTTTTAGTTCATAAATAGGCGAAATCTTCCCATTGGCTAGAGTTAATAAAAAGTACGAAATCTGCCGAAAAAGAAAATTTTCCAAACAAGTAGCACAAAAGTAAGAAGCCGGCTTGGTACTTCTGGACCGAAAGTCGGGGTTACTGCCGGAGCCGATATGATGTTTAAAAACCCGAAATCGGCAATGAAGGCAGGACATCACTGAAGAACTCCTTTAAGCACCAAAAATGTATTTATGGACTGAATATATATTCATGAACGCATTTGTTTGCGTGGGTGGCGGCTATCTCAGACCCCACTTCTTGTGAAGGATTGAACTGAAGACAAGGCCAGTATATAAAAAATCGGGTGTGTGATCAGTGGAACTGATCTACTTTTTGCTTCTGTTCGGGATTTTCATTTTTAATGTTGTCGATTTATTTCTCACAGACAAATTGTACATATGGGACTAGTTAGGATTTCTCTTAGGTACCTCCGCAAAATCACTGAAAAAACAGCATAGTATGAAGGAAAAAGACCCCAAACTAAATAAAAACAAAGTTTTATCGGCAAAATGTTTATATTATCATTAAGAGGATAGATCAAAGAATTTTTTAAATTATTTTTAAAATTTTTTAATTATTTCTAACACGTTCGAAAATTTTGTCAAAAGTTTTTTTTCCTTAAGTCAGTGAGAGACCTAAATTGCAGCAATGTTTATTAAGTAAAAAAAACACAAAACAACTAATATTGCACAATGCACTGTTTTGACCGTGAAAGACATTAATTTGGAAATTCTTTTAAAAATCAAATACTGGTTGGATTTTGATGAAAATTTCAGGACTTATTCATAATTGACTGAAATCAATTTTGAAAAATTATTTTGTATAGAATATTAGAAAAATATATATATTTTTTTTACATATGTTACCCCCACACCAATTAATTTCCAGAAATGTTTAAAAATTCAACAGTGGGCTGCATTAAGCCTTATATACTTAAATTCAGGAGTCATTGGGGAATGCTAATAAACAGTTTTTTTTTTCTCCAATAGTCGTCGTCTTTCTAAAAAATAGGTCAGAATTGCTAAAAATGCAATAACTATGCCAATTTTTATGTGGATAAACTTCTGATTGCTTTTATGAACAATATAAATTAAGCAAAGAAAAAATTCAATGAATAATTAATTTTTACAAGAGTTATTTTCATTTTCTTTTAATTTTTTAATTATATATAAAAATTATCTATAAAAAGTTTCAAAATTATTGTTAAATTTCTTCCTCTAGTGGGCCGGCTAGGGTATGTAATTCATGCATGAAGACTACAATTACTAATCGAAAATTTAAATGTTTAATACAAATAATTGACCCCATCAACTTTTAAAATAATTAAAACATGTTAATTGCGTACATTTTGATTGCCCGTATCTTTATTTGTACGGGTGGTCGTACGTGATATTTATCATTAAAAGGTCACGTTATTCAAGGTTGTCTTCCCTTACATAAAAAATTAAATTCGTATATTTTTGTCGCCTATGGCCTCCCTACTTAGCCGCTTCCGGTTCTCATTAACAGCTGTCATCACCTAGATAAAAACTTGACACCCGGACTACCGTAAGTGATAAAGGTTTTTACCAAATTTTTCAGAGAGTAAGCAAGTACATTTGTTTGAAATCAGATAAAGGTAAGTTTTAATTTAAAAAATTGACTTTAATAACGTGTCAGCGATGTATATTTTATTTTTGCCAGATTTTTAAAACAGAAATGTGGCTACGTATGTATTGTAGGGGATTTGGTAAGTGCTTGGTTGATGTGCTTCCGTATTTTACGGGTATTGCTCTCGAGATTAGTTCCCCCACAAATACAACACAATGTTTTACAATCGCGCAAAAGAAATGGAATAAGTCACAACGAACATTAAACAACAAACAATTTAATATGTATAAAATAAAATTAGCATGTGGAAACAAATAAAATACAAGATGTGAAAAATTGCCTTTTGGAAAATAAAGTTTGGCAAGAAGTTAAATTTGTTTAAAGGTGTGTGTAAGTTTATATTAACGGAGTCCGTAAATAAGTCGTTCTTACTTACATTAAGTTCATCTCGGGTGGCGACAGCATGTCGCGTTGATGAAAGAAAGTTTGTCGGGTTTTTCCTTTCACGGCCATCTGTAGCTAGGTCATGAACTTTGGTGTGGAAGAATGACTTGGCCGGACAAAGTATCGGTTACATGCTGACTTAATGGCTAGCTTGGTGACTGAACTTTTCTTCCTAACTGTGTGTTATTTATATACCATAATAGTGGATCAAAGAATCTTCCTAACATTTAGGTGTGAAGACATTTATTGACCAATCAGATTTGTATTTTACTATTTTGTTTTGGGGCCTAAATATTTTTTGTTAATTGACTTCCGATCCTATTTTTCTAGAATGTTCTTATTCTATGTTTTTAGCTGATTGGTTGAGAAATAAAAAATGTAATTTAAATTCTAATGCCGTTTTGATCCAAAATTTCTATAATGTTTTTATGTATTTTCTTATTGCTTATTTTAATAGAAAAAAAATGTGTATCCCATAGTATCAATCAATCAAAAAAAAAAATGGCGGTACGTTTAAATTTATTTTTTAAATTTTAGATTCCAATCAATATAATTTCGGTTTAAAATACACCAGTGTATTTTGTTTACTGGAATTACTAAATTTAATCTCTTGACTTTCAATTAAAGCTAATTTTAAAGCTAAAATATCAGTTATTTATTTTAAAAAATTCATTTTAAAATCAGGTATCGAAAATTTATACTGAAACGTAGAGGTACCTAGTCTTACATTTGTCTTTGAGGTATTATGGTGTTTGTAGTAAGAACGGTAAAAATGTTTGTTTGGGTCAGCGATTTTTGGTAGCTAAGTTATTTAACATTAGATAGGCAAAATCCAGCCTTCCCCATCCTCATTTTTGGCCTTATGTTTCATTTTCTCTATTAAAAAAAAAATATCAGTCTGGACTTCTGTTTAACCCGTGAAATTTTTGTAAAGCAAGTGGTTATTACATTTTTAAGATATAGAAAAATGTAACTTCGATTATATGCATAGATAAGTAAATTAACCTAGTGAGCCAACAAACCGACCAAGGTTTCACCTAAACGGATCTTCAGGGAAGATTGGTTCCTTCAGCTAACCTTCCTGAAGATCCGTTTAGGTAAAACCTTGGTCGGTTTGTTGGCTCACTAGGTTAATTTAGTTATTCTGCTCTGCTTACGTATTGAGCGCTTTTTTGTTATTGATTACTCGTTTCGGGTTTTTTCTTTGGGCTACGTACTGGCTCGGTCCAAATCGCTTTGGCCGATGTTCATGGGCTTAGTTCTTTCTTTTTTTACAATCGTTTTTTCCTCCGCGTATATACGCGGAGGATTTTTCGAATCGAGTGTAGTGATAAGTTTGCATATATGAAAGAATTGTCGTCTAATTTACGCAAAAATTAAAATGACAGTGACAACTTATTTTTAACAGAAATATTTACCAAAATTGCACAAAAATACGTTGAAATACTAAAGTGCAAATTTATTCGATAAGAATCACCATTCGCTTCAACCACGACCTCCAGACGACTTTGGAATCTTCCGCAACTCTCTTATGCGGTATCCTTATTTAAGTTGCTGAATGCTGCCATAATACTCGTCTTCATTTTATCTTTGGTGTTACAAGGAGTTTAGTTGGTCTCTCGCTCAACCGCGACCTACTCATAATAATCAAGATGGTTGCAGTCTGGGGAGATACGTAACCAGATGTAAGGGATGAAAGTCTAACAGTCAAGACTGGGGTCTCCTGCTTGTATGGCATGGTGCAGAGTCCTGTTAGACATAGGGTCTTTCAGAAGCCATCCTCTTGACGCAAGGCACCACTACCTCCGCAAGGCGTTGAGGTAAGCCTTCGTTTTGATTTTAAGGCCTTGTGGAAAGATGAATGAATGTATAACTTTGTCATCACCAGTGACCACTCTAATCATCTCCGTAATCACCATTAGACTCGTCCAACTATTTCCAAATCGTCTTCACTGTCATCAGATTAGCACCCAAATATTCTGAAATGTTCATATTAGAGATTCCGGCGCGAATGTCAAACAATACAGCATGCGTTTACAAATATGTCGGATGGAATCGCGTCATGATGCTATTTTCCTCAAAGACGGTGCTCAACTAAACCTACTACTAAACCACCTACGACAAAATGAAAAAACGCATGCGCGAAATTAAAAAGATAAAATGGCTTCCATTTAGTCATCGCACCATTTAGATATATTGAGAGTGCTACACAAAGAAAGGAATGTTTCCACATGTGCTTTTCCGCCATTATGAGCATTAATATATTCATGATATAATAAGCTTAAAATATTGTTGGAACAATATAAAGGGTTTTTATACGGCTAAGCCACACGCAAATTTATCTGGGATAATGGATTATATATGATTTATATATCAAGAACAATTTTGAGGGAAAAATGTATTATAAAGTCGTAGAAGTTTTTGTGAGACACGTTTCGTCCTTTAGAACTTCATCAGGCTAAGTTTATGCTTTCGTTTCGTGCGCATGTATAGTCTCATCAACCTAAACAGATTTAGTCCGATGAATTTCTAAAGGACAACATGCCTCACACAAAAGCCATTTCCACTTTCTTTTCGAGAAAATATGAATGACAAATTATATATAAAAAAAAAAAAAAATTCCACATGTCCCATACAGAGAAAGTATAATATATGTATACAACAATAAGCAGTATGAAAATGAAGAAAAGACAGGTTCTTACTTTAATTACCAACGACAATTTAACCGGGTTGGAGTTATTTTCTATGTCTGTGGTGAGGACATATTTTTTAATGGGAAAATGGTGCTATGGGTGTTTATACTGGACCCATGGCAATTAATAGGGACATTTAGCCTTTGCCCGTGATAAAGGAAGATTGCTCGTTTTGACTACAGGCAGCGAACTAAACGACTGACTTCTTTCATCAGTCTATGAACTAATGCCACTTAGTAGCCGTCATGTGACCCACACAACTTCATTTCAACGAAAGGGAGATAATCATATTTTGCCTATCTACATTTTATATGGATGTGCGTTGTGGTGAAGTGGATATCAACTCGGAACGACAAATCGGGGTGCCGAGTTCGAATTCCAGTTGAATTCCTTGCATTCACTTACGCACAAATACCCCTGGGAAAGGTATTAATCCGTCTCTTCCCTCCAGTTATGGGTTAAATAACAAGACAGATTGGGTTCTACAGCCTTGGCTGGTAACCAGTCTACTGTAGAAATTACTTTTTCTCTTTAAACAGTGAAATTACCATCTACCGGCCTCGAGATTGAAGAATGATAAAAAATATATATATACCTCTTCGCAAGAACTGCCATCTTGTTTACGTGCAGTAAAGAACCAGTCGTTTTCTCACAGTACATTTTTGTTTTGTTTCAGTCATTTCTGAAACTTTCCAAAGAGAAAGAATTCTGGAAGTAAATTTTTGATAGTTTAGCTTAGCACAAGAAAAGATGCTGAGATTGAAAGCATCGACTTATTTCGACAGGCCTTGGCATTCTCGATAAATCTGGGTTTTCCACTGTACAATGCCATCACAATGCAGGACTTATCAAAAATGATTTATGAGCCATTCTCAATAATAAAAGAGTTAATTTTTCTCAAAGTTGTAAAACGATTCCTTGCCATTATCACTTCATCAGAGAATAATTAAAAATGCAGAGAAACGAGAAAATGCGTTTTTAAGATCTCATTAGTTTTGATAAATGGATTTTTGGTATCATGAAATATGCATATATTTCGTTGTTTTTTTTTTTTTGTTGAGAATTATGCATACATTGCGTAGCTTTAAATTTTCAGATGAGGAATTATTATTTCCGTTGATTTCTATTGTATACATGTTTCTTTCCGGTTCTCAATCAGAGACTTAAGGTCAGAAAAGGCTTCATGACGATTTCCACTGATAATTTTTCGCAAGAAAAAGTCTAAGATTTCATACATCGATAAAGTTATTCGTAATGTGCTGTACTTGTGAATACAAGTTTTAGTATTTCAATAATGCTTGGGCTTCCAGTAAATCTTTCAATTAGTCTATCAGAACATTTTCTAATCAATCCAACGGCTTCAACTAAAATTGGAATTATTGATGCCCTCATGTGTCACATTTAAGATTTCAATTTAAAGGTTCTTGTATTTTGATAGGTTTCATCTTCAAACATTGCAAGCTTCATATACTGTCATGTCAAGAAAAAAATGGGCGATGAGCTTTGGTTGTTCTGAGTGCATTGTAAATTGTTTTGTTTTACGGCATATCAACTTCAATGGCGATAGATTTGTATGAATAGAATGTATATTCTTTGTAAGAAATAAGTTTGTAGATCAGCTTTTTTTTTTTTTTTTTTTTTTTTTAAGTATTTTCGGAAAGTGTCTTTTTTGTTGGTATATATTTCCAAAAATATATTGCTGGCAATATTCAATTTTCCTTCAAAAATGTATTGCTAGAATTTTCACCATAAAAGTCTGTTTTTATACTTTCATAGTGTTTTGACAACAGTTTGGGGATAAACTATTTGTGCATAGCTGGAACCCTAACAGGTACTACCACAACAGTAACTAAGGAACAACAGCAATTAGAAGAGTGCTTCATACTCTTCACAACCGGATGCATTTACTGTCATACTCAGGACCATGTATTGTAAACATCCAAATGTTACAGGTCCTATCTCTTTAATTGGATCTGGATGATGTTCAAGTTTGTTAGAGTTTTCTTCATGTAAAAATTGTATATTTTCCAGTCCAGATTTTGGCCCACTCTATCATAACTAGTTTTATATTCAGTGGATGCTAACACAATGCAACTTGATACAAGGTGGTCAATTGTTTCTGGATATTTATCACATTATAGCCCGGTGTTGCTCGGGTGTAATGAAAGCTTAAAAACTAATCCATGGTCCTGGAGCTCAGACTCTTTGGACGTTCGCACGAAAGTCTAAAAAGCAATAGTTGTTTCCAGTTAAAGCGAAACCGTAGGTATCGATTTCCGATATTGGGAAAAATGAGTCATCTGAGAAGATCTACTAAAGTTTAAGTTTAAAAACTATAATTTTACCAAATTAAAGCAGATTCTGCGGCAAAAACTACAATAAAAGGGCTGAAAAACTGATTTTGATCAGACCTGATTAGATATCGGGGTATCGAGTTCCAATATCGAAGAGAAATTGGAAAAAAAAAAAAGAAAAGTCCTGACCAGAAGCCTAAAGAATATTTGTGTGAAGTTTGGTGAGAATCTGATTGTGGATTTGTATGCAGACATATAAAAAGATACACACACACACACACACAAACATCTTACCTTTATATATATATATATATATATATATATATATATAAATAATCGATTTTCTGCACTATTGTAAGAACTGTAACCTTGAAACTTCTGAATACCGTTTCTTATGTCTTTGTCTATGAGTGTATTAAATTTGATTAAAATCGCACTACTGCTTCTATAACCCGACTTTTTCGATTATCGATATTTATCGGGGATACCTCGATACAAAATCTAGCTAAGAACACTCGCAGACGCTTATAGTACAACTGTGTAAATTTTCAAGAAAATCGTTTCAGCCGTTTCGAAGTCTATAGGTAACGAAGACAGACAGACAAATTCCATTTATAAATAAGTTTAGATCTGCAATATACGAGTATGTGTGCTTGGTAATTTCTAGTTAGCAAGCATTAATTGTATACAGAAAGAATAAAACTTTCGGTTTCAACTTTTAATCCTTCACTAAGTAATCACTGACGAGTATGCGTTTCATCATCATCAGCTTGTTTGGCAGAGGCATAGTATTGACCATGAAATGACATACATTGTTAGGAATGTTGTCCTCATTTATTTTCCTATATTCACGACATTTTGGTCGTTATACGCTTTGGTCTTACCCAAGTGACTGGAATTTTGAAACGGATGTCTTAGTTATCTTCCTTTAACTCAACTAAGTTATTTGTTCACTACTGCTGTAGCCAAGTATTGAACTCACTACTCTTTGAATCAACTCACTAGATTTAACCAATGTTGTTATCCACTAAGCCATGTGACGTGAATATGAATATGCTAAAATAAATGAAGACAACAGTCCGAACAATGTAAATGCTACATCATCGCAGAAATATAGACAAATAATGAAGTGACTTGCAATCGTTTTTGTATTTGGCACATTGTAGGGAAAGGTATGAATCGTCACTTTTTCCTCCAGCTATGGGTTAAATAGCAGAACAGATTGGATTTTAAAGCCTGAGTTGGCAACCAGCCTACCACAGAAACTAATGGCAACCTACTGCGGGAAAATATTCTGCCCAGTCAATCATGTCTCTTTCGAGGCATGATTGACCAACGTATGGCAATTAACCTGACTGAAATTGCATTTGCTTTTCTTAAAAGGTTCTTTGCTATTGCAGTAGGTGTATTATTGCTTAGTTGCTCTTCACCCACTTTTGAACTGTTGGCTTTTCTTTTATTACGAAATAAAGTTCATATTTTCTTTTTTGGACACAGGTCATCATTCAGTCTTCGGTAGCTTCCAGGCATCTTTGAATGGTGATTTTTGTGTTTTTGCAAGACAATTCTAATTCAACTAATCCTCTACATCCTTCAAATTTGGACACTCAAGGAATATCAACCTTGGGTTGATGTATGCGGTAGCAAGTGAGAAGCTTTCATAGATTTGATATCTCTTCACTTAATGCTAGCTACGGTCCAATTAAGAACGTTGGAACTGTGTTGCACTAGAGGGACAGCCAAGGTATTTATGGCTGACATTCTGTTTTTTTTTAAATTCATCTCTGTATCTAATACCAGACGCATACGCCTGCAATATTTTCTCATATTTCTCATTTATTTGGTTATACTGTATTTAATATATATTTAACTATCATAAATACTGTATTTTATCTCCTTCACTGACTCCTAGATATTTATAGGCTTCTTGTTCTAGTGTCCTAATATTTCTGAAAAAAAAAATCTGTATCTGTTGAGTATGTATCTGCAATTCTCATTTTTTTTATGTTACTTTTGCACATTTATCTAATCTGAAATCCATACCAATGTCGGTAATCACTGAAACTTTTTTGCATTAAAATAGTCTTAAACCCATTGCCGTCTTATTATTTACAGATTAACTACTGCCCTTATTAATTTTGTTACAATCACAATATTCTAAAGTTTAACCCTATTCAGGTATCTACTGTAGTTAGAAACTTCAGGGTTTTTTTTTAATCGAACATTTTTATTCAACCTATAAAGGTAAGATTGTTCTCATTCTGATATTTAGTTAATTTTTCCTCGTTTGTACTGAAGTGAATCCGATCTTTACTTCCTACCTCACAAGTATGGCACAAGGCCGTACTTGTGAGGCTTAGTAAGTAACTGGGTGTTTTACTCTGAAGTTTATTTTTATAATCTTCATCCAATACAAGGCCCAAGAGCTACTCATGCTAGAGGCTTTCTGAATGAAATTCGGTGATATGAACGTAAGAAAATAAAAGAAATCTTCATCCAATACAAGGCCCAAGAGCTACTCATGCTATAGGCTTTTTGAATGAAATTCGGTGATATGAACGTAAGAAAATAAAAGAAATTTTCATCCAATACAAGGCCCAAGAGCTACTCATGCTAGAGGCTTTCTGAATGAAATTCGGTGATATGAACGTAAGAAAATAAAAGAAATCTTCATCCAATACAAGGTCCAAGAGCTACTCATGCTATAGGCTTTCTAAATGAAATTCGGTGATATGAACGTAAGAAAATAAAAGAAATCTTCATCCAATACAAGGCCCAAGAGCTACTCATGCTAGAGGCTTTCTGAATGAAATTCGGTGATATGAACGTAAGAAAATAAAAGAAATCTTCATCCAATACAAGGCCCAAGAGCTACTCATGCTAGAGGCTTTCTGAATGAAATTCGGTGATATGAACGTAAGAAAATAAAAGAAAGTGAAGATTATTATTATTAGTTAAAAGCCAAAAAATACAATCCTAACATCTCACCGACATTGATAGTGTTTTGGTACAGTGAAATATCAATATATAGTATTTTATCTAAAACAAACATACAATGCATCGGACACCTTCATTGTATAAATCAGTAATGCAGCTGCTCTAATTATGTTGGTTGGTTTGTTGATTTTTTGGCATATCAACCTCGGCGGGTCATTTATTGCCAACTAAATTTTATTTATTTATTGCTGGTAATACCTTTTTCTTGCACCAATTTATTGTTGTTTTTATATAAGTTTTGTGTCTAGTCATACTTTTTTCTTTTCGAGTATCAAGATTCATTGGGATTTGTTTTTTTAAGGGCGGGGTCCCCAAGTCATACCCTGTTATTTAATCATTACTGGAGGGAAGGGACGGAGTAATAGCTTTCTTAAGGGTACCAGAGCCGATATCCACTGCACCACAACGTACATCCGTCACTAACCTCTTACAGCATCTGGTATTTCTAAGCGGTCACCCATGTAAGTACTGACCAGGCTCAAAGTTGTCTAACTTCGATGATCGAGCGAGAACCGATGTATTCAACGTGATAGGCCGTAAGCCACTCTATGCAGACTTGAAAAGGAAAAAAGATAAACGAATTAAAATTTTGCTGAGAATTTGTCCCTATTTCTGATCGGCATTGCATAATAACATCAGTAGGATGACTATAAAAGCAGTAGAAAAATATTTAAAAAAATACAAGTAAAAAAAAAAGTTAATTGACAATGTTTTATTTTTATTGATTTAGTTGAATCGTCTTCAAACTGACGTTTTTCCTCTGTTAGAAGCCCAAGTAAATTAAATTTATTCTAAGACATCCGAAAACTGTTCCTAGTGGCAAAATTCAAAGCCAAAATAGCTGTGGACATTCAAAAATAGTTCAAAGTTCTTGATAACTAATGTATTTTATCATTAGTTTCTTTTTCTCTGGTGATTTTGTTTTTTTTCTTCATTTTCATTTTTCTAGGATTAATCGATGCTTTTTTTACGGCTTATCAACCCTTTGCAGGTTAATCAATGTCAGAAATTATTTCTAGATGGTAACAATTTTTAATTTTGGAGATAAGATGATCTATTGATACAAGTCTTACTAATCAACCCATATCTGGGGTAAGAGATGAATTCATACCCTTCCCAAGATATCTGGGTGTAAGTGAATATAACGAACCCAACGGGAATTGGAACTCGGCTCTCCGATTGACAATTCCGAGCCATTAGATATTATACCACCCGCAGATCAAAACTTACAGCATTTCATATTCCAAAATGGTCACCCATCTAGGTACTAACCAGGCTCTTTATCTTAAAAAAATATTTCAATCTAAAAGTATTTTCTTTGGTGATTGCACGGGAACAAGTGTGATATGGCTGCAAACCAATGTTTTATCCAATAATCAATTAAAAGATATTATACGAGTTAATATTAATTATGCACATCAACACTGTCAACAATTCAGGAAAAATAGTGAAGAAAAAATATGTAACACAGACGAGTGTAGTTTATCAGCTACAATTGTTACAGAGTTAGTAAGGCATCTGTTATGAATAGGCAAGTTTAGGAAGCAAAATGGGCCGATTTTCTGAAGGAATGCGTGTTTACAGGTTTATATTGAAAAGTATTAAGAGATATGAAACTTTTGCTAGAAACAAAGAAGAGAATATTAGATTGCTATGTGATGTCAGTTCTTCAATATGGCAGTGAATGCTGGACAATATCATTGAAGATAAAGGAAGAACTTGAAGCAACTGAAATGTGGTTCTACAGAAACATACTGGATATAAAGTGGGGAATCAATTCCATATTACAATCAATATATAAACTGAACCCTCACTTTTTGGTCACAGCAGTTTCTATAGATTTATATTCCTGAGATCCAAAAACACAAGGATGCATTCCAGAAGTTGAGTAAAGTATTAAGAAACAAGACAATTTCGCTAGAAACAAAGAGGAGAGTACTGGATTGCTATGTGATGTCAGTTCTTCAATATGGCAGTGAATGCTGGACAATATCATCAAAGATGAAGGAAAAACTTAAAGCAGCTGAAATGAGGTTCTACAGAAGGCTGCTGCGGATATCATGGGCCGAGCATATGAACAATGATGAGATTGTGGAAAGGATGGAAATAAAATGGAAATTAATATTGAACACCAGGAAGAGACAGCTAAAGTTCCGGGAACATGAAATGAGAAAAGAGGGCTTGGAGAACCTGATACTAACAGGCCAGATAGAGAGAAAAAGAGACAGAGGAAAGCAGTGGATAACATATTTTAAGGGCCTGAGCAGGTGGATGACAGAACGGGAGTTGCATGTTGTTACAAAAGAAAGTGTGCTAAGAGCCACCAGGAATAGGGAGACGTGGAAGTCCATGATCGCCTACGTCCTGAAAGGACAAGGTACATAGAAGAAGCATTGGAACAAAGTCTAGAATTTTTGAAGAAATTGAAACCAAAATTTTCGGAAGTAATAAATTCCAACATGTAGAAGTATTTAAAATTAAAAAAAAAAATCATATCGCTCCAAGCAAGGCATTTTACTGTCACTGTTGTGCAGGGGCTACATAGGAGGAAAGTTATGAGAAAGAGTGACAGGTTATGGGGGTGTCAGGAAGTGGGTAAGAGAAGGATGAGAATACTGATAAAAGTAGAGGGGACAGAGAAAGGAGCATGAGAAAGAGGATGCAGGTTAGTGAGACAGGAGATGTCTATTGACGTTATATTTAAATTCTTGGAGATTGTAGCTGAAGAATTCCACAGGCGGGAAGTTCGGAAAAAGAAGCTGATGGAGTAGAATTCATATATTTTCCGATAAGGCGTAGAAGAGAGAAAACATACCAATGTGTACACGAATTGGTTAAAAACACAAACAAACAAAAAAAAACACAAACAAACAAAAAAAAACACAAACAAACAAAAAACACACAAACAAAAAAAAACACACAAACAAAAAAAAACACACAAACAAAAAAAACAAAAAAAACACAAACAAAAAAACAAAAAAACAAACAAAAACAAAAACAAAAACAAAAAAAACAAAAAACAAAAACAAAAAAAACAAAAAAACAAAAAAACAAAAACAAAAAACAACAAAAACAAAAAAAAAACAAAAAAAAAAAAAAACCCACACCGGAAGCATGGCAGCTGTCCAAAATTAAAGAAATATTTCCCCAGCAGTGACAAGACTCATGACTGCCCTGCTACATAAAAAAAAAAAAGAAAGAGAAAGTTACGTCCGTTCTTTTGTTGTTTTGGAACAGCGACTTCTAACTGGCGTCTTTGCAGACCAGGTAGAGATAATATCCACAATTTCGTATCTCACAGATGGTGCATTCTTTATTTCCTATCCTAATAGCCGTCTAAATGCAGTCTAATGATCACGATTATAGAAGATAAAACTTAAATGCTAATTTATATCTTTACACCATTTATGTGGATGTGAGTTGTGGAATGACAAATCGGAGTGCTGAGTTCGAATTCCAGTTGAATTCCTTGCATTCACTTATGCACAAATACCCTTGGGAAAGGTATTAATCCATCTCTTCCCTCCAGTTATGGGTCAAATAATAGGAAAGATTGGGTTCTATAGCCTTGGCTGGCAACCTATTGCAGGATGAACTTTTGCCCAGTCAGTCATGTCTCTTTCGAGACATGATCGCCCAAAGCGTGTATCACGTATGGCACTTAACTGACTGACACTATTTATGTGAGAACTCTAAAGTGGAATGAGCATTGGTGCTACATAAATATGATTTCAATCCATGTCCTGGCGGCGTGATTTGAACTCAGTTATTGTTTGCTCTGTTTCCACTGAGCCGTAATAAAATAATTGGATGAAATATCCGTAGACACGGGCAGTGTAAGGAGAATAATCTACAACTGTTGATTAAATAATAGGTTCAGTTCCTAATTTCCTGTACGACAGCTTCCCCCCCCTACAAGAAATGCTGCTTTGTAGAACAGATACCCGGTAAAACGATTTGCAGATCACTAAAATCTCAACCTGCACTTTTTGACTTTTCTTAGGCTCATACAAAATCAGGTCGTAACCTATCTTGGATGGTTCTTGGGTCTTGTTTTGGTTGAATGTTATTAAAAAAAATATGTACTTTTCCAATTTGAAGGAACACAACTTATGTCTACAGTGTTTTCAACTGTGAAATGTTCGATATTTAATCAAAGAAAAACGTTCACACAAAACTTTTAAAGAAAGTGAGAGCGAAATTGAGAAAAAAAAGCAAAACAGATGAAGAGAGTGAAATGTAAAGCATGATTTTCATATATATATATATATATATATATATATATATATATATAAAGAAAGAAAGGTGTGTGAGTATATATATAAACAAATAGATAGAGAGAACATATATATATATATATAGTCATCCTTGTCATCAGTCGGCAAGAGAAGAATATATATATATATATATATATATATATAAAAGAGCTGAAAGAGCGCGCGCGTGTGTGTTTATATATATTTAGGGAGAAAGACATATAGGGAGTTTATATGTTGGTTACGTTAATATGTCTGTGAATGACGAAATTAAATACATTTCCGTTCAAAATTGTGACGAAATAATGTATACAAGTATGAAACAAAATTTTCTGAATAAATAAATTTTGGGAAAATATATTATCAACGCTTAGAAGCTTTCAATGAAAGTATATGTATTAAAATTATTATAATTAATATGGTGGTTAATGCAAAATAAAAAAAAACTTTTCTTTACTGTTTTCAGATTCGCAAGTCTGCGCAAAAAATGTATTTTAAACAATACAAAAAAAAAAAAAAAAAAAGATTGCCTCCGTGCTGAGGAAAAGACAAAGGTAAAAATTCGCGAACCGGTGCAAAATGTATTTTTCACCACTAGAAAAAAAAAAAAAAAAAAAAAAAGGCAGATTTCGCTAACCAATGACAGAGATGCGATTTACAAGCGTTTTCCTATATGTGTGCAGAGGGGGAGAGAGAGGGAGAGAGAGAGAGAGAGAGAGAGAGAGAGGGAGAGAGAGGGAGAGAGAGAGAGGGAGAGAGAGGGAGGGAGAGAGAGAGAGAGGGAGAGGGAGGGAGAGAGAGAGAGGGAGGGGAGAGAGAGAGAGAGAGGGGAGGGGAGGGAGAGAGAGAGAGGGAGGGGAGGGGAGGGGAGGGGAGAGAGAGAGGGAGAGAGAGAGAGAGAGAGGGAGGGGAGAGAGGGAGAGAGAGATGAGGAGAGAGAGAGAGAGAGATGGAGAGAGAGGGAGAGAGAGATGGAGAGAGAGAGAGAGAGAGGAGAGAGAGATGAGAGAGAGGAGAGAGAGAGAGGAGAGAGAGATGGAGAGAGGGAGAGATGGAGATGGAGAGATGGAGAGATGGAGATGGAGAGATGGAGAGATGGAGATGGAGATGGAGAGATGGAGATGGAGAGATGGAGATGGAGAGATGGAGAGATGGAGATAGAGATGTGGAGATAGAGATGTGGAGATGGAGATATGGAGATGGAGATATGGAGATGGAGATATGGAGATGGAGATATGGAGATGGAGATAGAGAGAGAGAGAGAGATGAGGAGAGAGAGAGAGATGGAGAGAGAGAGAGAGATGGAGAGAGAGAGAGATGGAGAGAGAGAGAGATGGAGAGAGAGAGAGATGGAGAGAGAGAGAGAGATGGAGAGAGAGAGAGAGATGGAGAGAGATGGGAGAAAAGAATTGGGCGAGGGGAGAGACATTTCTACAGTTAATTTTGAAAGATTAACTGTAGAAATGTTGCAATTAGTTAAAATATGAGCCTTGGACATTTATGCACTTATGACATCAATCGAGGAGTTTATTAAAAGTTTTACTATTTGAAAGTGTGCTTAAGAGCTAAAAAATAATGATCAGTGAGTGAAAGACCAAGAAGGAGATGGAGGATGTGTTAAACTCTCGTATCCCAAGCCTATGAGTTTTTGCAACGTCATTCTTGTAACATATAGCCGTGCATTATCGTGGAGTTAAACTAGACAACGTCGATTCACCAATGCAGGTCTCATTTTTTGCAGACGTGCATGCATTTCAGCAAGTTGATTGCAGTATAGTTCTGCATTAATGCTCTGATTAGCTACCAGAAAGCTATAGTAGATAAAAATTATTGCAGACCACCAGACAGTCACCACAATCTATTGCTTATGCAACTTCGGTTTTGGAGGACTCATTACAATCAAGTCATTGACCTGATCGTTTACGATTATCATAAAAGATCCACTTTTCCTCACAAGTGACTATTCGGTCAAGAAAAGGATCATTGATATTACGCAGAAAAAGTATCGAGCACACTTCAAAATGCCCAAGTTTTTAATTAACTATCTCCCGGTTCAAACTCCACCCACATCTATTGAACAGGTGAAGAGGCTCATCCCTTGTTTCCTATTTAGGATGTGGTTTCCGGTTTTCTCTTTTCTAAACTTTTCACTCTCTTTTATTTTTTTTTTTTAATTGGAGTTGATAGACTAAACTATCGCTAGGTTCACACTCCACCCACCTCTACTGAACAGGTGAAGAGGCTCTTCCCTTGTTCCCTGTTTAGGATGTGGTTTCTGGCTTTCTCTTTTCCATTCTTTTTACCCTTACGTAGCCCCCTGCGCATCAGTGGCGTTATCGCCTTGCTTGGGGTGATATGATTTAAAAAAAAAAAAAAGATAATTATTGCAGACCACCAGACAGTCACCACAATTTTGTGCTTATGCAACTTCGGTTTTGGGAGAGATTTTAGGGGACTCATTACAATCAAGCCATTGACCTGATCGTTTACGATTATCATAAAAGATCCACTTTTCCTCACAAGTGACTATTCGGTCAAGAAAAGGATCATTGATATTACGCAGAAAAAGCATCGAGCACACTTCAAAACGCCCAAGTTTTTAATTTTCATTTGGGATCATGCGGACAACATCATTGTCAGTAGTCTGTAACTGGCATGAATGTGTTGCAGTGCTGACACAAATTGTCTAACAATTGTCTATTTACCCTGACACTTTGATGGGTTCTGCTCAACGACTGCATTCAATTGTTCGTTGTCTAGAGTGCATGTCCGTCTTCTTCCTTCTTCATTTTAAAGGCTTTGATCACCAAAAGGGAATTTCTGGAACCACCTTCCTACTGTCCAATCACTTGTGGACCCATCTTTCCAGGATCTGCTGATGTTGGCAGATGTTTGGGAGGAACTGTGACAAAGTTTGAACTCATGCAAGAAAAGTAAAAGATGTTTTGTCATGTTCATAATTAACGATATCTGTGCTTCAAAAATATTTGTCAGAAAATAAGTTAAAAATTATTAAAGAATATACATTAATAATAATGTGCATCAAAAGTCATTTAATACATACCATGAATCAGTCAGTTAAGTGCCATGCGCGATACACGCTTGGGCGATCATGTCTCAAAAGAGACATGACTGACTGGGCAGAATATTATCCCGCAGTAGGTTGCCATTACTTTCGGCGGTAGACTGGTTGCCGACCAAGGCTATAGAATCCAATCTGTCCTGTTATTTAACCCATAACTGGAAGGAAGAGACGGATCAATACCTTTCTCAAGGGTATTTGCGCGTAAGTGAATGCAAGGAATTCAACTGGAATTCGAACTCGGTTCCCCGATTTCTCGTTCCGAGCCGATATCCACTACGCCACAACGTACATACCATGAATACAATGTTAAAATGGCGTTTCTAAATACAACACTTCGAGCGGCCATTGTTTTTGTAACAACCTAATATTAAAAGCAACAAGAGACAGGAAAATATGGAGAGCCATCATCACCTTCGTCCTGAAGGAACACGGCACGTAAAAAGCAGATTTTGAGTCAGTCAGTTGTGTTCCATACGTGATACACGCTTTGGGCGATCATGTCTCAAAAGAAACAAAACTGACTGGGCAGAAGATTATCCAGCAGTAGGTTGCCATTGCTTTCTGCGGTAGACAGGTTGCCGACCAAGGCTCTGGAACCCAATCTGACTTATTTAACTCATAAGTGGAGGGAAGAGGCGGATTAATACCTTTCCCAAGGGTATTTGTGTGCAAGTGAATGCAAGGAAGTCAACTGGAATTCGAACTCGGCTCTCCGATGTTTCGTTCTGAGTTGGTATCCAATGCACTACAACGCACATCATGTAAAAGGTAGAGAATAGAAAAGAATCAGGTACTTGCTGGAGCAGTAAAAGGCTCATGATCCACTCATGGTAGAGGCTTATTGATCCACTGCACCACAACGCACATCCGATGATTTTGAGAGAAAGAGAGAATAGGCAGATGGTGCGAAACTGGATATAGCCAGTAAATAAGTCTGAACCATTTCGTGTGACGCGCATAGAAAACAACTTTTAACAAACGACTAATAAGAAACATAAACGTGTAGCTGGTATATAAAATGTCTGTACCTGAAATGTATAATGTGAGTGTTTGATTTTTAAGACGACAAAATGTGTCTTGGGTGTGAGAGCTTCACTTTGGATAACGTTAAGGCATGCGTCTGCAACGATGAACCGACAAAAAAAGAGCTGAGTGAATAATATCCAGAGGGAGGGAAAAAAAATAGCAAAAAGAAAAAGGGGTTTCTGCTCATTTTTATGTTTCTATGAACGATTCTGATTGGCTCCGCAGGAGCCGACGTAATATGTATTTTTTGCCACAGATATAAGCATGACATGCCTACCTTAATTTCCGCTAAACTCCACATATATTAAATTGATTCATAAGTAATTTCCGTTTTTGGAAATCAATTGTTAGATTGATATATTGGTTATTACTACTAAACATAGGTGGCAGATAAGAATAGATTTGGAGTACACTAGACATTAATTTCTGCACGGCAGTGGCACACAACACAGTAGATTAAAAAAACTTGTTTTCTTTTAGAACAACGCAAGGGCACGTACATTAAACAAACAAAAAAAAAACACACACACACAGAAATCAAATTTAACTCGGTTGACCTCTTCTAGCCGACCATACAACAACTCATTACCACTTTTTATCGCTGCAAGACAGTCTGGCCAGTAAAAAATGGCGAGATTTTACTGAAAATCTATCAAACATCTGCCTAATAAGTGGCAACAAGATATTGAAAATAATATGTAATTGAATAAAAGAAGTGCAATTGTGTTAAATATTATATATATATATATATATAGATAATATTTAATACAAGTGCATTTCTTTAATTAAAAACGACAGTATCTACTAAAAATAATGTGCAAAGGAAATAAATTAAATATGTCGCTTGTTAATCCATTTCGTAAATCTTCGGAACTTTCCGTAACATTATCTGTTTACGAGACACTTTCAGAGCAGAGAAAAATATTTACGAGAAATCAAAATTTTGTGTTTACAAGCCTTAATTCGGTTTCGATTAGAGTGGCATCATTTGTGGTCGAGCGGTCTAAGACGCATCAAGTCTATGTTATTAAGGGTCACAGAGTTGAATTCTGTTGAATGACACATATTTTCATAAATTTCTTTAAAAATATTCAAGAAGCCTGTAGAGTTATTGTTTAATTAAAGAAAACAGTAGCTACTCAAATACGAGTAGCTATTAAAAATAACAGTCATATATATATATATACACATACACACACACACACACACACACACACACACACACACACACATACATAGAGTGCGATGATATGGGTGCACAGTTGAGCTAGAGATTAACAATACTCCTTGCAACACCAAAAATGAACTGAAGACAAAGATTATAACAGCAACTTAAAGGAAACTGTCCAGAAGAGCTGCAGGAGAGTCCAAAGACGTCTGGAAGCCATGGTTGATGCCAACGGTTACTTTGAATAATTTTACTTTTTAGTAGTTAAAGATATTTTTGTTTAATTTTTATAACTATTTTTGTTAAAATATTCTGTTAGTGTTATTTTAATTTTTGCGTAATTTAGACAATTCATCCACCGCACTAATATATATATATATATATATATATATATATATATATATATATATATATATTAGTCTTCAGAACTTTACCGGACTAAATTTTGTATGCTGGTACGATTACACGAAAGACGAGTGCTGCTGATTACATACAATTTTTTTTTTTTTAAATATCTAAAGGAATTAATTTAGAGTCGTTTTCTTTGTGTTTCCATGACGTATTTATTAGGTACTAGCAGTATAGCCGGCGTTGCTCGGGTGTAATGAAAGCTTTAAAACTAATTCATGGTTCTGGAGCTCAGACTGTTTGGACGTTGGCACGAAAGACTAAAAAGCAATAGTTGTTTCCAGTTAAAGCGAAACCGTAGCCGGAAGGAAAAATGAATGGATGTAAGTCAAATTTTGATTTCCTGGTATCGATATCAAATAAGTTTTTTTCGTCGTAAACTAAATTTTGAAGGCTAAATAAGTCCTCTGAGTAAATAGTATCATGGCTGAGACTAAGAACTACAATTATACCTACTTAGAGCCAAACCCAAAGCAAAAACTAAAATAAAACTCCTGGAAAAAATAGACATACAGGCAGATAAACAGACACACACACAAACATCTTGCCTTTTATATATATTTATTATCGATTTTCTGCACTATTGTAAGAACTGCAACCTTGAAACTTCGGAATATCGTTTATGTCTTTGTCTATGAATGTATCAAATTTGATTAAAATCGAACCACTCCTATAACCTGATTTTTTCGATTATCGATATTTATCGGAGGTACCTCGACACAAAACCTAGCTAAAAACACTCGCAGATGCTTATAGTACAACTGTGTAAATTTTCAAGAAAATCGGTTCAGCCGTTTCGGAGTCTATAGGTAATAGGCACACACAAAGTTCCATTTATAAATAAGTTTAGATTAGATTTAAACTGTACAATAAAAGATCTACCAAAAATAGTCAAATGTTAGGAGCAGGGTGCAAAATTACTGTAGATTACCTTGCGATCAAGACACTGGACATTTACGTCGTGTGTAAGATGAGACAAAATAGACAATTTATTAACGACGCATTGTCGCCAGATCATCTGCTCTCTTTGGCTGTCTCGGGTTAGAATGAAAAAAGGACAAAACGGTGTGACGGAAAACACCTTGGGATGTCTGAGGATAAGTAGTGATCATAAATTGAATTAAATTAGGTATCTTATCACCTCCAATGTCCGGAAATCAAGAAAGTGTCTGACCATGTGTTTGTTTTATCGATGTCAGAGGTGTTTGATGCTGATGGATTTTAGATCAGTTTATAAAAAGTTCGCCTACCAAAACGCAGATACGTTTTTGGACTCACTCGAGAGTAGAAAGTGAAGACAGAACAGATCCTGCCCATATATGACAGCAGTACTCCATTTTCGGCATCGTCTGGCTCTTGTGAACGCAGAGGACATCAGCGAGAGTGAAATATTTGCTGGAGCGGTACAGGAAATCGACCATTTTTTCCAGCAACTTTAGCGATGTATCATGTGTACGAGTACCACCTGGGGTCTACTAGTCATCTACCAACCAAGACAATCATGAAAAAAATTAAATTGATAACCAAAAAGAGTATCAAACATAACCTCAAAAAAATGTAGACCCTAGGTGTACCATATCTTACACCAGTGTAAGGATTTTACGTTACAACTTTCCAATAGTACAACCCCTCTTTCAGTCAAAACCTGACCTCTTTTTCCTGTCTGAAACGGGTATCACTGCCTCGGGTCACTCATAACAAAATACGGTGCCTACATCAAACACGGGTTTCCGTGCGGCAGGTACACAAACCCCCTAATCTCCTGTATATGTTTCCGCGTGGCAACTATCAATACTATCACATTCGTCTTTGCCCTGTATCGCCCTCAGTATGAAGTGTCGGTAATCAGTGAGAATTGACAATATCGCCGAATTTCTCTCGGCCAAATTTGACACACTCCCGATCAAAAATTTAAGACCACTTAAAAATCTTTAAAAATAAATTTTGTTTTTACAAATAGATTTTAAACTCCTCCCACTTAAGGTTACCAATACTACAATCTAAAAGGTTATGGAAACAAAAAGCTACATTCCAAACATTTTATTTAGAAATTTACATTTTTATAAAATGAGGCGATTTACACATGATCAAAATTATAAGACCAGAGACAAAAATTCTACGAAATTGTACAAAAAGTATATGAAAACATTCAACAACCAAATTTAATAATGAAGTCTACCTCCACTGCTGTTGATGACTTCAAATATTCTGTCGGGCATGCTAGAAATAAGTGTTTCCATTAAGGAGCGGGGGATGTTGCTCCAGCTTCTGAAGATGGCTTCACGAAGTTCAGTTTTTGTTGAATATTGTTTGCCATTTCGATAAACATCTGTCATCCATCCCCAAACATTTTCAATTGGGTTCAAGTCCGGTGAGCATGCAGGATGTCTCAAGAGATGGACTCCATTTTCTTGTAGAAAGGTCAAGGTCCGTCTTGCAGCGTGGATTGTAGCATTATCCTGTTGGAATAACCATCCATACCCACACAAACAATGGCCCTCCATCATCAAAGATGCTTTTTGTAGCATGCTAACATAACCAGCCGCTCTCTGAAGAAAAGGCACCCCATACCATTAGGGACCCTCCACCACTATGACATGCAAAGAAAATTTCAGGAGGCATGTTTTTGTTATACCAATATCGTTGGAAGCCATCAGGACCATCGAGATTGAATTTTTTCTCATCAGAAAACAGGACTTTCTTCCACTTCTCAACGTCCCATCTTTGGTATTTACGACCCAACTTTAAATGGTCCACCTTCTGACGTGGAAGCAGCCGAGGAATTTGTTTACGCTTTTTATTTACCATGCCTTTTTGTCTTAAGTGTCGTCAGATGGTTACGGGACTGCAATCTGTGACTGCCTTAATTTGACTAGAAGAAAGTCCCCCGTCTTTCGTAACAACCAGTCTTATTCTCCTACTCAATTCAGGAGAAAATTTTTTGGGCCTACCAGAGGATTTTGCTTTTCCTTAATTCTCACTGTTCTTTAGAAAGTTGCAAATCACAGTTTTACTGCGATTTACCTTAGCTGCGATCAACCTTGCTTATGGAATTTTAGAATTCGAGAACGCTCAACTTTGGCAAGTTTGCTTGCTTTAGGCATGGTAACACCTTTACGCAGTGATTTATAAACTCTAACTGAACTAAAAACATTGGATTTACCATAGATCTAACAATTTATTCCCCTGGTCTTATAATTTTGATCATGTGTAAATCACCTCGTTCTATAAAAATGTAAATTTCTAAATAAAATGTTTGGAATGTAGCTTTTTGTTTCCATAACCTTTTAGATTGTAGTATTGGTAACCTTAAGTGGTAGGAGTTTAAAATCTATCCGTAAAAAAAATTCTTTTTAAAGATTTTTAAGTGGTCTTAAATTTTTGATCAGGAGTGTATATGGTGATTTCAAATAGTGGTTAGTCCAATCTACCAAAACCGATGAGGAGGGTAGATATTGAATAGCCCACTCGAGTCCCGATTGCAAATGAGACAGCAGGCGAACCTCCTCGACCTTTTTATTAACATCCTGCTCTGAAAAATGCTCAGCAAAAGTATTAGCCCCCTATGTTCGTTGTGGTACAGTGGATATCGGCTCGGAACTAGAAACCGGGGAGCCAAGTTTGAATTCCAGTTGAATCCATTGCATTCACTTACGCACAAATACCCTTGGGAAAGGTATTAATCCGTCTCTTCCTTCCAGTTATGGGTTAAATAGCAGGACAGATTGGGTTCTATAGCCTTGGTCGGCAGCCAGTCTACTGCAGAAAGCAATGGCAACCTACTGCGGGATAATCTTCTGACCAGTCAGTCATGTCTCGAAAAAGACATGATCGCCCAAGCGTGTATCACGTATGGCACTTAACTGACTGACTACATTGGCACATTTTATGCTTCGCTAATAAAAGTCCGGCTTTATTCCAAACCAATAACATCCCCTCATTTAACGTTCCACTGAACAATTTTTTGCTATGAAAAGGCAGACTGGGACAGCTTTCAGGCTTGTATGACGGGTGCTCCTCTCCAAAACTACTTCAAACAACCTATCTTCAAATGGATCCTTCCTGAAATTGGGTTGGTTGTTTGTATACTCCTACAAAGTTTCTAGCAAATAAGTCGGCTTTGGTTCATTAAACCAAAGAGCTCTATTTCACCAAGACTACTACTTCAAAATTTACTGCAAGTAAATGTGTAATCTGGCCCTTAATTCTTTCAGAACTGCCCGAAATAATTGTAAGGGATTTCTAGAAAATGAAAGTGCACCTACGCAGGTTGTCCAAGCCAGGGTTGAAAAGAAACAGATTGGATCTAGCGAATTAGAGAAGATTACCAAATAAATTAGGAATAGAGGAAAAGCGGTTGTGCCCATATAAACGGCCCCGATGTTATATCCTGCTTGACAGACAAGCTCTTTACTTTGATTTCTGCAAACTGAACGTTAGATATCAAAAACCACTTCCTCCTCAATTTCTCCCTGAGCACACTCTCAGTAACATACTTATTTCAGTAAAAGAAGGTTCTAGACTTATCAAAAACCTCGACCCCCAAATAGCCACTGGCTTAAATAACATTCAATTGGTCGACCTTAAAAAATATCAACTCAGAATTATCCCCGATTCTAGCAAAATTATTTAAACACTGAAGGAGAAATCTTTCCCAAGCATGTGGAAGGTGGCAAGCCTATTTCCGGTTTTCAAAAACGAGGGCAACTGATACTCCCACTCCAGTACATACACATTAGTCTCCTCGATATCATCAGCAAACCTTCTGAGGCCATTAACAACAGGAATCTTGTCGATCACCTGGATAGAACCAAACTCTTTTGCAACGAGCAGTACGTGAACCACGAATTTGCAACGAGCAGTACGTGAACGAATTTGCGTTTACAATTGGTTTCACAGTAAAAAGGTGGGACCTAGTTGCTAATCTTGTGGCTCGAGTAAATTTATATATAGGGGGCACCAGTGAACTAAGTTCTGCGGTCTTTTAAAACACATATATATATAGCTTAATTGTTTTATACTTATGAAAAAATGTGTTCAATATTAAGGATAGAACGTAAGGAATGTGGACAGATAAATCAACATTATGGGCTGATCTCTTTAGGCATGAGTCTACCACTCACCATGTTGTGTTGATTACTATGTCCACACCCACACATACGTGTGCGGGCGCATATAGTGAATGTTTTATGTCGATTATGACGTATGAAGGTCTAACAGTTCAGTTTAGAAAATACCTTAGAAATTAGATATTGTTACTTATAATGCACCATTGATCAGCATGCATAAATAGTAGAGTCAAAACAACATGCATGGCCTGAAGATTATATTTTGTTACATCATTTTGTTCAATAAGATATACAACTATCTTTCTCCAGGTATGGGCTAAACAGCAGAGAAGAATGAGATCTCTTTCCTCAGGTGTCAGCCATTATAGGAGATTGAAAACTTAAGATATGAAAATCGCTGAAAATTGAAATTTCATAGCACACTGTGTACCATTTCTGTGTTATCAGTTTTTTTTTCAAAATAGTCATCATCACTAAAATCAACTGATTTTTGTATGTATTTTAGCAGGTCTTTTCTAAACTGAACTGTTAGGCCTTCATACGTCATAATCGACATAAAACATTCACTATATGCGCCCGCACACGTATGTGTGGACATAGTAATCAACACAACATGGTGAGTGGTAGACTCATGCCTAAAGAGACCAGCCCATAATGTTGATTTATCTGTCCACATTCCTTACGTTCTATCCTTAATATTGAACACATTTTTTCATAAGTATAAAACAATTAAGCTATATATATATATATATATATATATATATATATATATATATATTAGTGTTTTATCAGCTTTTATTTTCAAAATAGGTGTCTAGTTCTACCCAAGTCATCATCACTAAAATCAACTGATTTTTGTATGTATTTTAGCAGGTCTTATCAGTGCGATAAATTGCCGACGTCTTAGCATTATAAACAGACTTTGTGAGGCCTTTGACGACACACATACAAAAACCACACACAAGGGCTTCGGTAAGGTGTTATACAAAGGTTTCTACACAAGTTCACCGGAAGAGTTTCATTTATTATAAAATCCTTCCAAAGAGGCCGATCTCTGAAGATCGTTATTAATGGCTAATCTTCCAAAGCAGGTACCCTCCAGGATAAGTTATAGAAGTAGCCCACATTCTGATTTGCATAAATGATCTAAGAATAATTTTCGATCATTTGTAAACATCTCGGCCGATGATACAACCATATACTAGCGCATTCCTCAAAATGTTGACGATCAGAGATTGTCAGCTGACCTCTCTTCCGGTTTAATACTAAAGGTTGTTATTAACGGCCAGTCCTGTTAAGGTCACTTCCCGAACCGACTTTCTTTCTGATTTACGTAAAGGATCTACCTAAGAATATATACCCCGACCATTTATAAACGTCTAGGCCGATGATACGACGATACACGAGCGCATTCATCAAAGCTTTGATCATCAGAGATTGGCAGCTGACCTCTCTTCCGGTTTAATATTAAAGTGTGACGATAAACATTCACACTTACCAGTGTTTTGCTTGTCGAGCTGCTGTGTTGTGATGAATGGGTGCGTAAACCCACACCAGACAGTTCGTCGTTTCGTTAGCTGCGTCCTCTCCTCTCGCAAGTTTGGTGAAAGAAAGGAATATTCTTCGACCTGTCATTTTATGCTAATATGGACGAACCGGGGACTGAGTGAGAACGAGGGCGACGGCGATGATTGGTGCGTCGGCAATGGCTTTTGTCCATAAAAAGGGTCTGAGACAATGGCTACCAGTGTCGTTGGGACCGTGGTAACGTGCGCTGATAGAGATTAGTATTGAGTTAAGACGGTTTACTTTGTCTGGAAGCTGGACGCTAGCTTCAAACCTACGAGTGGAGCAAGCGGTGTTAAAGGTTGTTATTAATGGCCAGTCCTGTTAAGGTCACTTCCCGAACCGACTTTTTTTCTGATTTACATAAATGATCTACCTAAGAATATATACCCCGACCATTTGTAAACGTCTATGCCGATGATATGACGATACACAAGCGCATTCATCAAAGCTTTGATCATCAGAGATTGGCAGCTGACCTCTCTTCCGATCTAACACTAACTTCCCAATGGGCAAAAAACCGAATGGTTACATTCAATGTCATCAAAACCAAACTGGCTACGTTCTATCACCGCCTATCAGATCCCAAACTACCACCAGTCACGCCAAAACAGGTGTCCCCTTGTAGATTACCCTTGTCTTTAGAAGATATTGGGCCTCAGACTCACACCTGACCTCAAGTGAATTTCTTATATACGACTAATCGCTAAAGATGCAGGTAAAATGATCGACTCTTTATACGCTCCAGTAAGTACCTGACTCCTCATTCTAACTTCTGACTTTGGAAGAGCCAGATCAGGTGAAAAATGGAGTACTGTTGACATATCTAGGCATGAGATTCCCAGACTTCACTTCTCAGTCGTGTTTTCCGAGTCCTTTTTGAAGAAGAATTATTTCAACGCCCCAACTTCCCTCTCACAAGTGGGATGTAGCGAGTCTTTCACCGCTCTATCGCAACTAACATGAAAAGTGTTCTGACGAACTGCATCAGTATCAGACCAAACCTCCAAATGTTTTGATGATCAAAGATCTCTCTTCCGATCTAACACTAACTTCCCAGTAGGCGAAAAACCGAATGGTTACATTCAATGTCATCCAAAACAAACTGGCTACGTTCTATCACCGCCTATCAGATCCCGAACTACCACCAGTCACGCCGAACGGGTGTTCTCTTGAGGAGCGCCATGGTCTTCAGAAGATACTGGGCCTCAGATCCACACTCGACCTCAGGTGGATTTCTTATATACGACCCGTCGCTAAAGATGCAGGTAAAATGATCGACTCCCTCTACCGCTCCAGTAAGTACCTGACTCCTCATTCTAACGTTGCAAGAACCAGATCAGGTAGAAAATGGAGTACTGTTGACATATCTAGGTAGGAGATTCCCAGGCCTAACTTTCCAGTCTTGATGGAGTTCAGAAGAATCTCCGAGGACTTTTTGGAGAAGAATTATTTTCCATACTTCAACCTTTTCTATCAGAGGCAGGATTGGTCACCTCGGCGTGGTGTAATGGTTAGCAAGCTTGTCTCGCTAGAACCAGTTGCAACTGGAGTAGTGAGTTCAATTCTCACTAGGCGTCCCACACTTTCGGCCTTGTGGCACATCTAAACGGCGCTTAGAAAAATCACCTATCAGAGGCAGGATGTAGCGAGTTTATCTCTACTACCATGGAAAGGGCTCGGACGAACTGCATCACCAAGTCTAACCTTGACGACTAGGACCCGCCATCGTAACGAACCACCGATACTCCTCTTGTATTTCATTTGTAAGAAGTTAGTGCCACTTATTTTTCTATGAAACAAACTCTCAAGTGGCTGTTACCTCGATCACGAAAACTTCACTCCTTAAAGTCTAGTGACAACAGTCATCTTCATCTCCTATGAATATAAACTACCCCTTAACGTAAGCTCTACCTCGAATGGCTCTCCAGCCTTCTACAGGTTGAACGATAGTGTAATAAAAGGTCTGGGTGTACTTAAGGCACGGGGCCTTCTATTAATCTCGTTTGTCGAAAGTTCTGGTCGAAAGTCACTAGTTTGGCCTTTCAGACATTGAATGTGACAGGTCACGTCCACCACTCACCTCACTGCTAAAGATAGGTCAGAGGAGAGATCAGCTACAAAACTCTGGCCGTCGAGGATTTTGGAGATGTACCCATATACCGTATATATTAACTTTATTTCTTGTTTTTAGTGGGTACATGTAACTGAATTGCTGTATTTTCATTCATGACTGAGGCATAATCTTTTTCAGTAGAACTTCTCAATCTAACACTAAATGAATCCCGTACCACGTTTGGATCGTAGAGTCATCACACTTACTGCAGCCATACCCGCTGGGCAAGACAACCTTCTTCAAGCTAGTTAGGTTCTTTCTCCTAGACTAGTTACCTACCAAGGTTATAGGGTCTAATCTGTCCTGTATTTACCCACAGCTGGGGAAGAGATGAATTCATGCCTTTTATTAGTACATAAGTAAATGTCATAAACTTAACTGAAATTTGAACACCGCTCTCTGATTTCTCAATCCGAGCCGCAATCCATTTCCCTGTCGTACTTCGGTCGTTAATAATAAAAAATAGCAACTCAAATATGTGTATTCACTAAAATTAACGTTTATTGTAAGAAACACACATACGCGCATCTGATAAAAATATAATTATAAGGTGTGCTATATTTATGGATAAAAGTGCTCAATATCAGTGACAGAGTGTATATACATATACGATTTAAACCACTTACCCAATAACATTTTTTCTTATAATCATATCGCCCCAAGCAAGGCATTTTACTGCCACTGTTTTGCAGGGGTTACTTAGTAGGAAAGTTATGAGAAAGTGACAGTTTATAGGGGGTGTCAGGAAGAAGGTAAGAGAAGGATGAGAATACTGATGAGAGTGGACGGAGAAAGAAGCATAAGAGAGAGGATGCAGGTTATTGAGATAGGGGGTGACTATTAACTTTACATTTAAATTTATTTGGAGATTGTAGCTGTCGGGGAAGCAAGTAAACAGAAGGGAATTCCACAAGCGTGAAGTGCAAGAAAAGAAACTGCTGGAGTAGAATTTGCATTTACAATTTATTGGTTTCACAGTAAAAAGGTGGGACCTAGTTGCTAATCTTGTGGCTCGAGTAAATTTATATATAGGGGGCACCAGTGAACTAAGTTCATCGGAGCAGAAGCCGTGAAGCTATTAAAATAATAAAATTAGATATTTCTACTTATAATGCACCATTCAGTTTAGAAAATACCTTAGAAATTAGATATTGTTACTTATAATGCACCATTGATCAGCATGCATAAATAGTAGAGTCAAAGCAACATGCATGGCCTGAAGATTATATTTTGTTACATCATTTTGTTCAATAAGAGATACAACTATCTTTCTCCAGGTATGGGCTAAACAGCAGAGAAGAATAAGATCTCTTTCCTCAGGTGTCAGCCATTATAGGAGATTGAAAACTTAAGATATGAAAATCGCTGAAAATTGAAATTTCATAGCACACTGTGTACCATTTCTGTGTTATCAGTTTTTTTTTCAAAATAGTCATCATCACTAAAATCAACTGATTTTTGTATGTATTTTAGCAGGTCTTTTCTAAACTGAACTGTTAGGCCTTCATACGTCATAAAACATTCACTATATGCGCCCGCACACGTATGTGTGGACATAGTAATCAACACAACATGGTGAGTGGTAGACTCATGCCTAAAGAGACCAGCCCATAATGTTGATTTATCTGTCCACATTCCTTACGTTCTATCCTTAAGTATAAAACAATTAAGCTATATATATATATATATATATATATATATATATATTAGTGTTTTATCCGTAAACAGGATAAAAGACCGCAGAATTTAGATTTAGCGAAAAAAAAAGTGTTTCAGCGTTTAGCGTATCATTGTGCTTTTCCACTGACATGATTTGCAACGATTATATTGAATCAATTGCTAGATCAGCTTCTAGGAAAGTTGGTTCATTATCGTCCTAGACGATTTTTCTCGTCAGAATCTAACTTAGCCGTTTATAACTACTATTCGTCCGTACATTGAATATTATTGCCACATCTTGTCTGGTGCTTCTGTCATGCGTCTAGACCTGCAATGTTAACGGTCTTGATATGGCATCGTAGTTTCAATCACATTCCTATTGCCAGGGTCTTTTTTATAAATCTTTCCTCTTTGAGACCGCATCTTC
Source organism: Ascarosepion bandense (assembly GCA_037127315.1). Taxonomy (NCBI): domain Eukaryota; kingdom Metazoa; phylum Mollusca; class Cephalopoda; order Sepiida; family Sepiidae; genus Ascarosepion; species Ascarosepion bandense. The sequence continues at coordinate 51,177 of JBBBDQ010028980.1, forward strand.
ATGAATTTAAGCGTAATTCTAGATTGGCAGATAGGTCTCATTGACCTGTTAAAATTGCTTTATGTAACGGAAAGTTTCTTCTGTCGTATTTCTCTACAGTGGAACTCTTTCAGTTTCTGCGTTTCTGTCAACTACGATCTTCAAAAATGTAAATCCAACGTCATCTTTGTCATTTCTTTTTTAACTGTTCTCTTGTTTTTCTTTTCAATAACGCACCCCCAGTTTACTTCACTCTTAGTAAGTCCTTGTGTTTTATTATCGTGCTTGAGGTGAAACGATAAAAAAAAAAGAGTTTGTTGTTAACATTAAATATCAACGTGAATAATTAAATTTAACAAACTGCTCATATCCATAAGTATAGACCATATCTGACTGAATATAAGATCCGACTTTTCTCTAAATATTCTAATTTAATACGTTGACCGACACAATAAGATAGTATTAATTCTTACAGTATTGATGTGAAGGTAATGTAATATTTATTGGCGTAAAAAATTCAGACCGAATGTTGTGTTCCTTAGAAAAGTGTGAATCCATTTTCTCCAATTTCATTAAATGAAGAGACTGAACTGTAAGCATTGCCTTGCTGCCAGTCTAGGAGAAGGACTACTCTGTATACAAAAGTATGGAGAAGGCAACAGGAATGCAACTCCAACTTTTTCAAAAAGTTAATGCAATTAACGTATAATAAAACAAACTGAGTAGGCCATGATTGTGTACATTCTGAAGGGACACGGGGGGAGGGGGACAAAAAATATTATTGGCGTATTTGAAGATTTAACAAAATATTCCAGCGTCAGAGCCGAATAAATAATTTATACTAGGTTAGATTTGATATTCTCGCAACTGTTGGCTCCTGTAGCTCAAATGGTAGAACAGTTGTCCTTCAGAGATTCTCCAAGGTGAAGTGGGTGCGAGTTCGAATCTTTGCCCTTTAGTTACAGCCAAGAGAGATTAAAGAAATACTTCCCGTGCAGGAAACATTCTACATTTAAACAGTTTGTTTTGCTATCGGCTGAAATAAATAAAATCTTTTTTCTTAAAAGTGTTGAAACACCGGTTTCTGTACGATCACCGGTTAAGCAACGCTGAGCCTGGTTAGTAGGTCTCCTTGTCTGTTTTCCAAAACGCTTAATTGAGTCAATGTAGATAATTATCATTAAAACTTATATTGCCTTTAATTGATTATTAGATAAAACATTGACTTATGGCCGTATCACATTTAAACAGTGATTTGCGTATGATCACAAAAGAAAATATAGTTAGATTGGAAGAATTTTTTTTAAGATAATGAGTTTGGTCAGTAGTTAGATGGATAACCGCTTGAAAATATCAGGCGTTCTAAGATTGGATGGCAGTTTGTTGAGAAGAAGACAACGTTACATAAGCAAGTCAGAAGCAAGGAGCGATATCTGTTACTACCACAAAAGATTCTGTGACAAGAGTATAAAATGCACACCACTTTTTAATTACCAATTCTTATGGAAAGGAATAATCCAACAATCTTCGTCGGTATGACACGTTGACATTTCAAACTTAAGTCAACTCTTCCACATAATCGGCACAAATCCCAAAACAATATTTTTGATCGATAGAACATAAATATTGCTAAGCCTGGCTTCAGACAGACAAATTAAAAGATTCAGAAAAACTCACATTACCTGAGGTAAATGGTTCGTACAGATGGGAATAAATGCATGACACTGAATATGTCGTTACGGTGCTATTTCCAGTAGAGTTCATCGTGACCGACATTACTATACCAATTTTAGATGCAAATTTTTACACCGTTACGGTCTGTTGATCGATAGTAAAAGATAATTGGCTGACACAAAGACTAATATCTTCCGAAAGATTGCAGCACTTCTCAGTCCCAAATGGAAAAAAAATTACGAGTTTTCGGAAATATTGTACTCTGTTATTAACCCTCTAGGGCCATTCGTATCATATTTGATACAGTATGAAAACAAGCCTTGAAGGAAATATTTTCCTGAAAAATTTTTTAAGAGAAATATTTTATAAATTTCAAATGAAAGCAGTACTGACTGCTCAGCCAATGAATACCAAATGTTTCCTTATAGGGAAATACCAAATGTTTCCTTATAGGGAAATACTGTATCAAATATGATACGAATGGCCCTAGAGGGTTAAGTAGTAATTAGTGGGGGATCTGTTTATTACTTCATAACAATATAGAACTGATCCCCCACTTTATGCCCAGTAGAAGCCTTAACCCTCTAGGGCCATTCGTATCATATTTGATACAGTATGAAAACAAGCCTTGAAAGAAATATTTTCCTGAAAAATTTTTTAAGAGAAATATTTTATAAATTTCAAATGAAAGCAGTACTGACTGCTCAGTCAATGAATACCAAATGTTTCCTTAGAGGGAAATACTGTATCAAATATGATACGAATGGCCCTAGAGGGTTAAGACATAACCGAACAAAAATTCTACACCACTGCAAAAAAAAAAAAAAAAAAAAAAAATCACACATTACACTGACAGAACCAGTCCATCTGTCTTCTGACGAGCTCGTCGACTTTTCCCTAATAAACTAAAGATTTTCCAACAGGAATTCCGCCATTTAGCAAGCCGAAGAGTAATTAAACCTTCAAAAAGCGAGTGGTCTTCACCTTTAAACATGGTACTAAAACTGATTTCATCCTCATGGAGACCTTGTAAACTGCACGCTGTTACTCATGATTACCAGCCAGCTACATGAAATCAGAATATTTTCAAATCTTGACCTCATCCGAGACTACTGTCAGATTCACGTAGAGGACTGACATACAGACATTACAACATCATTTGGGCTTTACAAATTTTTACGTTTAGCGTTTAGACTACGCAATGCAGCCCAATACTTTCAAATACTTATGAACCAAGTCCTACAAAACACGAGATTTAGTTTTCTGCTACATCAACGGTGTCCTCATTGCCAGATGAACATTCATTTAATTTATAATAGGTTTTTGAAAGGTTTCAAAATTATTGTGGTACCGTGAATCCAATTGATTGTAAATTTGGACTGCATTAATTGGATTTTTTGGTTATAGGATTGATAGAAATGGTATCAAACCATTAACTGAAAGAACCGAAGTTATTCTTTACGTCTAAAATTAACCATTCTTGGAGCCTGCTTCATTTGTAGAGTTGTTGAAACTGAAGATGTCTCAAGTAACATCCCAATGTCCGAGACAATCAATCGATGTAACAGAATCACTCAAAGCTGTAACTGTGTACTCTAAAACATCCGTTACAACCAGCTTCAGGTGGTTTTTATAAGGAACTCTTTAAGCTAATTATAACGTAAGGAGAAATATTTCCCAAGTAGACAGGAGAATATTTCCATTAACAGAGTAAAATCGGCATATTAAGAAAATATTGGTGATGATTCATAAGAAATCACCAAGCAGACAACCTATATTAGATGGGCGAAGAAACTATTTTCTTTACCTAACATAATACAATTTCTTTTGATGAGATTTTTGTGCAACTATGTCGTTTAAAAGGAGGTGTTTAGTACACTTTAATATCAGTAGCAGCCGTTAAACTTAATGGCAGTCAGTCAGTGCCATACGTGATACACGCTTGGGCGATCATGTCTCGAGAGAGACATGACTGACTGGGCAGAAGATTATCCCGCAGTAGGTGGCCATTAGACTGGTTGCCGACCAAGGCTATAGAACCCAATCTATCCTGCTATTTAACCCATAACTGGAAGGAAGAGACGGATTAATACCTTTCCCAAGGGTATTTGCGCGTAAGTAAATACAATGGATTCAACTGGAATTCGAACTCGGCTCCCCGGTTTCTCGCTCCGAGCCGATATCCACTGTACCACAACGCACATCCCTAATGGCAGTAGAAACCCGAAATAAACCTTGTATCAGTGTGTGTGTGTATATATATATATATATATATACACACACACACACACATACTAGCAGTATAGCCCGGCGTTGCTCGGGTGTAATGAAAGCTTTAAAACTAATCCATGGTCCGGAGGATCAGACTCTTTGTATGTTGGCAGGAAAGACTAACAAGCAATAGTTGTTTCCAGTTAAAGCGAAACCGCAGATTGAAAGAAAAATGAATGAATGTAAGTCAAATTTTGATTTCCTGGTATCGATATCAAATAAGTTTTTTTCGTCGTAAACTGAATTTTAAAGGCTAAGTAAGTCTTCTGCGTAAATGGTATCATGGCTGAGACTAAGAACTACAATTGTACCTATTTAGAGCAAAACCCGAAGCAAAAACTAAAATAAAAATGCTGGAAAAAAAATAGACATACAGGCAGATAAACAGGCACACAAACATCTTGCTTTATCGATTTTCTGCACTATTGTAAGAACTGCAACCTTGAAACTTCTGAATATCGTTTCTTATGTCTTTGTCTATGAGTGTATCAAATTTGATTAAAATCGGACCACTCCTTCTATAACACGATTTTTTCGATTATCAATATTTATCGGGGGTACCTCGACACAAAACCAAGCTAAGAACACTCGCAGACGCTTATAGTACAACTCTGTAAATTTTCAAGAAAATCGGTTCAGCCGTTTCGGAGTCTACAGGTAACGGACACACACAAAGTTCCATTTATAAATAAGTTTATATATATAACACTTGAACACTAAATTGACTCTTCCTGGTTTTCCTCTTTAGGACGGTGTGACAAACTTTTCATACTGAAGCTAAAAGGACAGTGAACGCTTTACACTAAAACACCCTAACACAGTAAGTTCCACTCAAATACATTCATGAACATTACGTTGTGTATGAAAATTATTTCGAACAAAACGAAACTTGTTTTAACTCATCTTTTATCAATTTTGTATAATAAATGTTATTCTGCATTTCATATCAACCAGTCTGTTATTTTATATATGTACTCTTTTTTTCAACACCATTATTTCATGTACTATAAAATATTCACTTAAGAAACCTTACACATTTAATTATTGAAGTACCCAATCACTAAACCACACTTTTTGGAAGAACTGAATACAGACAGCTCGCGAATCTCGTGAACAGTGTTCCACTAGGTCTCCAACCGAAAATGTTTTTGAGAATGTTATATTTCTTCGAAACAGGTTGCTAACCAAATCCAAAGAGCTCAATCTACTCTACTATTTAATCCATAACTGGGCAGAGAAGAGATGTAGTCATTCCTTTCCCAAGGGTATTTGCAAGTGCGTGAATGTAATGAAATCAATTGGAATTTGAACTCAGCACTTTGCTTTCTCATTTCCTGCTGTTTTCCGTTACACCAACTACACATCCTATATTTTTCCGCATTTTATTTTGACAATATTTATTAATACTGATCGGATTTGATTTAAGAATTATATATATATATATATATATATATATATATATAAGATTTTCGATTATTACTATCGATAATACATATTTCACCGTTTTTATATTATCGCGGCTCGTCAGACCCAAATGGTACAACAGTCAGTCAGTCAGTCAAGTGCCATACGTGAAACACGCTTGTGCGATCATGTCTCGAAAGGGGCATAACTAACTGGGCAGAGGATTATCCCGCAGTAGGTTGCCATTGCCTTCTGCGGTAGACTGGTTGCCAGCCAAGGCTATAGAACCCAATCTGTCCTGTTATTTAACCCATAACTGGAAGGAAGAGACAGATTAATACCTTTCCCAAGGGTATTTGCGCGTAAGTGAATGTAGTGAATTCAACTGCAATTCGAACTCGGCTCCCCAATTTCTCGTTCTGAGCCGATATCCAATGCACCACAACGCACATCCGGTGCAACAGTAGGTAATAAAAATATCACCCCATAAAAAAAGTTCTTTTATTTAATAAAAGAAAACTTTTTTGAGGACTGATATTTTGATTATCTACTGTTGTACCATTTGGGTCTGACGAGCCGCGATAATAACATCAAAGCGGTGAAATATGTATTATCCATAGTAATAATCGAAAATCCTTTATAAATTATATTACTTTGTTAAATTAAATAAATAAATTTAACATTGAGTTCTCTTGAGTTCATCTCTTTTGGAATTTACCTGGATTACATACCAAGTGTACTATATATATTAGTTTTTGGTAATATAAAATTTGTATTAAAAAGTGTTCAAAACAATTATATTATAGAACTTTTGAATATTTCCCATTTGTAAACGAGTTATTACGTGACCTAGGTTTCCACCTTGAGTGGTATCTTCAGGTGATTTGCAATATTGCAGATCACCTGAAGACTCATGGTAGAAACATAGGTCACGTAATAACTCGTTTACAAATGGAAAATATGTATCCGCGATGCCACTCACAGTGTAGCAGACCGCCCACATTTCCTCTGTATTCATCAGTGAGAAGTAAATTCCACTCGAACAGCTTCGGTCCTGGGTATGATGGTAAACTGCATCCGGCAGCAACGCCTCTGATTGGGCGATTGTGAAGAGCATGGAACCACCTCTTAATTCTTATTGTTTCCAAAACATGACCCGAAGTGGTAGCACATGATAGGGTCCCAGCTATGGGCAAATAGTCAAACACCAAACAGAAGACAAAACACCATGAAAGTATAAAAATACACTTCTACAGAAATATATACATTTTTCAGGGGAAAAAAATTATTGCCAGCAATACTTTTTTTTAAATACAAAACTAGAAGACATTTTTTAAATCAAAATCTGACTAAATCAACTTTTCCACTATAACCGAACACACAAAAAAAAAACAAAAAAAAACAACAAAAACTTCTAATTTCTGCCTCTTTATATAAACGATTACGTCCTATTTTGACATTGTTTACATTTCAAAGCCCACATTATCGGACCTTGGCTACTCTAGTTTCAAAATAATCAAATATTTTCCGAACATGGAGAATTTTGCTCGAATTATTAACATAGATAACAATCAAATGTTTATTAAAACAATGTCATGTTTTCTTTTGCTAGCCACTTTGCAAACTTTTTTGCTGTTTCATAAAAATACACGCCTTCAATGAATTACTCACCAGCTCAGGCAATCTACACCAAGGTCAGACTATGTCTGCTAATGGTACCACGCAACCCAGTACTACCTGCCACCGTTCGGGTTGTCGGCGACTAAACCGGCGCCCCCGCTGGGTGTAAAGTCGGTAAGGAGGGTGGTATAGGCACCTGTAGGACCAAAAAACAAGACCTGTGAAAGGGCGGTACAGCTTCTATGAGTCAACGGACACCTACACAAGCAACCGGCTATGGTTTGAACAAACTTTGCCAACTCGCATTGCCAAACGTGTCGGGTACGGCACATTCCCTGAAATGAGACACGAAAAAACAGTCATCCGAGAAGGGTTCCTCAAACGAGAGTGGAAAAAAAAAAAAAAGCAGACAAACAGATCCAGGTTCATAATGAAGGCAACCACATATCTTTTAGGGAGATAATTGTTTAACGATACAAATCTTACTAACTAACCGATTGCTGGTTTGAGGGCGGGGAAAGAAGGGGTGGATTCATACCTTTACCAAGGGTATTCGTGCGGAAGTGAATATAACGAACCCGACGAGAATCGAAAACTGTTCTCCGATTAAAAATTTCTATTATACTTTTATCCATTATACCAACTGCGCACCCAAGCTTACAAAACGTGTTATTCCCGAGCGATCTCCCTACTAAGTGCTGACCATTTTTGTTTAGTCTTTCGAAGGTGGATCAATTTACAATGAATTTACGCATCAAACTGGACACACACCAATAAATTTTTGAAATTAAAAGATATATAAGTAAATAACTAACCTAAAGAGCCAACGAACCTACCAAAGTTTCACCTAACCGGATCTTCAGGGAAGGTTGGCTTTCCGGTTAGGTGAAACCTTGGTAGGTTTGTTGGCTCTTTAGGTTAGTTATTTACTTTGTTTGCTCTACTTGTGTATTGAGCGCTTTTTGTTTTAGGTTACTCGTGTCGGGTTTTTTTTCTTTGGGCTACGTACTTTGACTGATGTTCAAGTGCTTAGCTCGTTCTTTTTTTATTACCATTTTTCCTTCTGCGTAGAAACTCGGAGGGTTTTTCGAAACGAGTATAGCGATAAGTTTTATATATATATATATATATATATATATATTAGTACGATGGAATGCTTAATCTGCAGTAATAAGGGGTAAAAAAAAAAAAAAAAAAAAAAAAAAAAAGAAAAAAATTATTTCTGGTTGCAGTGTCTATTGCTGGAATCTGCCTAAACGATATATTATAATAATTTGGAATCACGGCAAAAGATGTTATCATTAGGCTTAAGACTTTCGGAACATCCATCGTTAGCCTTCATTACGAAAGCGCAATATGCTGATGAGTTTTGTAAAATCAGGATTGATATCAATAGCAAAAAAAAAAAAAAAAAAAAAAATCTGTGTCTCACAAAAAGAAAAACAATTTAAAGTAATTAATAATCAATATTAAGATAGCTCCGATGAAGACAACTGGAAGATATTCATTTACTTAATTAGAATTAAATCTGTTAACAATTAGTTTAATTAAAATTACAATCCTTTTAATTATTTCGAAAGTTTCAAGTCAATAAATGAACCCAATTAAAAAAAAAAAAATTATCCATGGTTATAATTCACTCACTACGATATGTGTTATCATTGTGCCTTCTCTGTCTAACGTTTTCCACTGACATGATTTGCAACGATTATATTGAATCAGCTGCTAGGAAAGTTGGTTCACTATCGTCCTAAACGATTTTTCTTTGCCAGAATCTAACTTAACCGTTTATAACTACCATTCGTTCGTACATTGAATATTATTGCCACATCTTGTCTGGTGCTTCTGTCATGCGTCTAGACATTTTTTGACAAAATCTCAAGAACCTGCAATGTTAACAGTCTTGATATGGCATCGTGGTTTCAATCACTTTCCCATTGCCGTAATGTAGTCTCCCAGTGTCTCTTCTATTAATATTTTAATATTTGGCAGTTGTTTGTATAAACAATTATTATCAAACGTACTTTATCAAACTCTTTTGCATAAAGTAAAACTAACGACAACACTAGTAACCCACTTCAAATACTTAAGAGCAACCTTGTCTAAAGATGGCACATGCAACGCAGAAACCCGCACACGGGGTGTTAGTCACAGCACCGATGGTCATACTGGAAAGGGTATGGCGGATCAACATCAGCTTCCATATACCAATTTTAATCTCTTCATTTCGCTGGTAGTACCCATCCTTCTCTGTTGTTGTGAGAATCGGACAACCCTAGATGAGACAGGGAAAAATATCCCGGCGTTTGAGAATAAATGCTTGAGCAAACTCATCCGTATCTCCGACTGGGAGCAAAAAAAGTAATGAATATGTTTTAGAACAAGGTCAAAAGTCTTGTGAGCCGACAGAAATATCTCGTCGCCATTATTAAGTATCGAAAGATGTCATGGGTTGGCCATGTCACACGACATACGGTATTTTTTTCGGCTCACAAGACGCACTTTTTACCTTAAAAAAATACATGTGCGTCATCCAAGACGAATGTATCTATTACCATCATGACATGGATAGTCGTGGCGATCATTCATTGTACGTGATTGACAGCAGGGATGACTCTGCAGATGATAGTTTAGAGCTTTTACGTGAATCCAGCAGTGACAAGTTTTGGGGATTTCAGGATGAATAAAGTTTCTTTGTTTTTTTATTTTTGCATGCATATTTTTTAAATTTTGATTTCATTTTTATAAAAATAAAAACTTGAATGATGTACATTATTTTTACTAACCACCAACTAGTAGGTTATTGCTATACAAACAAAATCGGACGAGTGATTAATGTAAATAATACGTGGCATTAGTATGTGAGGCACGCATGATGAATGTCTTGTATGAGATTGACTTTCCTTAGAAACTTCTAATATTAGGGTGCGTCTTCCAAGCCGCAACGTCTTGTAAGCCGGAGAATACGATAACCTCTGGAAGACACTGTTGAAGGCGGACGCAAATGGTGGTGGCAGCGCAAGTGCTGGTTAGACAATACCAAGGAGTGGAGGCATATGGAAACGCCTGAACGCCCGAGTCACCGCCAACAGATCTTTTGTTTCTTCTGTCTTTAGGTCCCTCGAACGCTTAGAGCAGTTCAGCGACTGATAATAATAAGGAGACATCACAAAGAACCTCACCTCTACATTCAACAACATGTTTCTTCTTATATAAAAATAGAAGGCATCTTGTTTTAATTAAAAACATGAATGACAGAACACATTTTTACTTATACGAAATTAAATAACAAATCTAAACTAGAGTAAAATAAAGCGGTTTGCTTGTTTAACCTCCACATATTTGGGAAGGATATAATTGTTTTATATAGTGAGGCGATTCTGAGTGAACTAGAAGTCCTATCATGATTCATAGCTGCCGGCCACAATCTTATAAGACCTGCAGATGAAACAGTGTTGATAGCAGACATGGAAAGAAACTACAAGAAGGAAACCGAGAAGAAATAATTAAATATCAATTGCATAATGACAATGGTTGTCAGAAAAAGAGACATTCCAACACGCAAACTTGAGGTACAAGATAACAAGTACAACAATTTAAATATACGTGAAGTGTTTTAACAAAGGGCGGAAAGTGAAATCCGAAGGCGTACTGAGATAGAGAATGATACCTTCCAAAAGCGAAGCAAAATATTAAGAAACAAGAAAATTTCGTTAGTTTATAGTAATTACTAAACAGTTACAATAGTCATATTACATTGAATATAATGGATCCTGATTTGGCAGCCCACCTGCAATCACTTTCTCACCGACGTGATGTGGCTTCCCTCTGTCTTTTCTACAAGTATTTTCATAGCAACTCCTCTGATGAGCCCTCCCTTCCACCTGGTACCTTGACCACATATATATGCTACTAGATTGGCATTACGATCCAGCCCTTTTACTGTCGAAATTGTTAAATGTAACCATAACTTCTACTCTAACAGTTTCTTTTCTCTCACTTCCCATTTGCAGAACTCACTTCCATTTGCTTGCTTCCCTGATAGCTACAATCACCAAGAGTTTAAATGCAACGACAATTGCCATCTTTTATCTACATGATTCCATCCATATCTTACCTTTTCTTCGACGTCCCCCTATACATTTCTTTTATTCTCTCACTATAACCCCCATTGCGCATCAGTGGCGTTCCTACCTTGCTTGGGGTGAAATGATTATTTTTTTAAAAAATCGGTTTTCGTTCGATTTACTGAAATTAATCAGTGTTTAGCCTAGTCAGTGCTTAGGTGAGAGATCCTTTGAAAATACCCAGTACCGTATGCTATCGGGTAGATAGAACTTGTTAGGAGATCAGTTTATCTAGGACAGTGGTTATAAACCCACTTTTTACTTATGGATCACTTGAACTTATTTTTTGTGAAAATAAATAAAAATAAGTTCATTTTTTTACTAATAGATATGATTAGGAATTGTATTGAATTAAATGTATATGCATTATTTTGAAGTAAAACTAGTTTAATGAAAAACACTTGAAAACTTAAATTCTAAGAAACATTTATGTACACGAGTAAAATAACTTTTTTGTGTGGACCCTAGTAATATTGCATGGCTCTCCTGATCCATATGAATCCCAGTTGAGAACTGCTGAGAGAAAGAAAACTGATTTGAAACCCCTGCTTCATTGCGGTGATACCCAGTTATGAGGAAAAGGTAAGGAAGCTATCTCTTCTCATTCCACTTATGGATTAAATAACAGGAGCGACTGTGTTCTATCATCTTGTTTGGTAACCATTCTAGAGATGGTGACTCGATAAAAATCGCCCATCATTCTGCAATCCTGGGCGACACGTAGGTGATGCATCGGCCCACGAAAAAGAGCGACTTAAAATTATTCGGTCTTGCTATTTGCGCATTCCGCTGCTAACGGGAAAGCGTTCAGGTTTCTTTTCCAGCGACATTTAATTGATTGATTTTTATTTATTTATTTATTTTTTGGAGAAGGGGTTATCAACCCATTATGCGTTATTTAAAGCAGGAACACATTTTGGATTGTATGAGTTTTTTGTTTTGTTTTTTGTGAGTGAATATTGTATTAACATCTTTTTTAGAATACTACAGATTTTTCAAATTCATATCCTGCTATTTAACCCATAGCTAGGAGAGGAGAATACACAAATAAACGAACCTAATTGGAATTCGAAACAGGCTCTACGTTTTATCATTCCGATCAGTTATCCATTATACCAACTACTCATCCTTGGTTAAAGGAAGAAGTGGATTCATACCTTTCCCAAGTCCATTTGTGCGAAATTCGTGTATTAGTATCATTTCTAAATATGATGGAAAATTTATTGGTTTCTTGTACCGCTCCAGAAAGTACTACTGGCATGCTTTTATGGTTACAAGAGAGTCTGATGGCGTTACCCAGTCCTCACTTTCCAGTGTTTGAGTTAAGACGATTACGTGGCCTTGTGGATGATGAATTATTTTCTACTCAAATTCTCCCCGCCGACGAAATGTTGTAAGTATCTCACTACTTGCATGGTAAATATTCATTGGAGCTACACTAGCGGCCATATTTTTTAGGCCATCCCAGTTTTTTTTTAAATAAATGTATTTCATACTATTTTTAATATTTATTGCCGAGTGGATAATTCTAAATGAAAATAGAATGGTTCTTTTGTTATTACTTCGCAAAATTTTACAAGGCAAATAGCGACAATTTACCAATCGCACCCTGTAGATATATATATATATATATATATATATATATATATACCGTCCATAATTATTAGGTCACCCCAGTTTTTTAAAAGAAATGATGTATTTCATACTATTTTAGTATTTATTGCCAAGTGGATAATTCTAAATGAAAATAGAATGGTTCTTTTGTTAATACTGCACAATGATATGTGCATCAAATGAACTGTTCTGGTTTTCAGCTTTTGTACTCTCTTCCCCATGCTAGCCTCTTTTTCTTACTGGCTTGCCGAAACAAAGGATTCCTGGCTGTCTTGTAAAATTTTGCAAAGTAATAATAACAAAAGACCATTCTATCTTCATTCAGAATTATCCACTTGGCAAGAAATACTAAAATTAGGATGAAATACATTTTTTAAAACTAGGGTTGCCTAATAATTATGACAGGTAGTGTACATTCCCTAGTTCCACCTGTCCAGGCCTTCACAGGTAGAACTCACCATGTCATGCACGCAGTATCAAATTATCCTGATACTCTTCGCATTCTGTTGGTAAAGGAAGGTTTCACTCAGACAGCTTCTTTCCAAGAACTGCCACAATGTCGAACAGGCTCCAGAAAGTATGCTTCCTGGACCTCTATAATTTTCATGTCTTAGACGAAACATTATCATACATATCTTCATACTATGCACGTCTTACTTCATACGTACTTGCGACAATCTCATTCAGTAACACTACCTTGGGTGGATCTCGAGCTTTGCATTGGGTGAATAAAAAAATAAAAAACGGATCGTGACTGACTCGCCGATTTAACTTTTAGCGATAGTATTCGTTGCGTCTTGCGTCATATGCTGATAAAAAGAAGGAACATTTTATGCGAAAATAATATCGAAAAACATTACTTAATTGTGACTTTTTTTTTTAACGAGAGAGAGATTCGTTGTGAGCAGTGGAAAAATGACATCTTAATCCTGAGGGGTTTATGTGCAGAAATAGAGAGAAAGCAGATAATTCATTTTTAATAATCGTTTCGCCCCAAGCAAGGCAGTACTGTCACAGACAGTCAGTTAAGTGTCATACGTGATACACGCTTGGGCGATCATGTCTCGAAAGAGACATGACTGACTGGGCAGAAAATTATCCAGCAGTAGGTTGCCATTGCTTTCTGTGATAGACTGGTTGCCGACCAAGGCTATAGAACCCAATCTGTCCTGTTATTTAACCCAAAACTGGAAGGAAATGACGGATTAATACCTTTCCCAAGGGTATTTGCGCTTAAGTGAATACAAAGAACTCAACTGGAATTCGAACTCGGCTCGGGTGTCGATATTCACTGCACTACAACGCACATCTCTAACAGGAGCTTACATAAAAGGAGAGCGGAGAAAAAGATACAGGAGTTGTCGTAGAAATAGGGGAAAGATGATAATACGAGTGCGCAAGACGTTACCTGAGAGTAGAGCGAGGAGGAAGAAGAACAAGATGTAGAAGGTGTTGGGGGGAAAGGATAAGGGAAAGATGTAAATCAAGAAGATGGCAATTAAGGTTGCACTTAAACTTTTCGAGATTGTAGCTATCAGGAAAGCAAGTATACGAAATGGAGTTCCACGGGTGGGAAGTGCGAGAAAAGAAACTGTTTGAGCAGAAGTGGCGGTTACATTTGATTGTTTCGAGTACAATCTAGTAGCTCGAGTAAATTCGTGCAGAGAAGGCACCAAAGAGATATCTATCTAAATTTATTTATAAACGGAACTTTGTCTCTGTGTGTGTGCCCGTTACCTATAGACTCTGAAACGGCTGAACCGATTTTCTTGAAAATTTACAGTTGTACTATAAGCGTCTGCGAGTGTTCTTAGCTTGGTTTTGTGTCGAGGTACACCCGATAAATATCGAAAATCGATAATCGAAAAAAATCGGGTTATAGAAGGAGTGGTCCGATTTTAATCAAATTTGATACCCTCATAGACAAAGACATAAGAAACGATATTCAGAAGTTTCAAGGTTGAAGTTCTTACAATAGTGCAGAAAATCGATAATATATATAAAAGGCAAGATGCTTGTGTGTGTGTGTGTGTCTGTTTATCTGTCTGTATGTCCTTTATACAAATCCACAATTTTTATCCGATTCTCACTAAACTTCACACAAATATTTTTTACGCTGAGTCTGAGCTCCAGGGCCATGGATTAGTTTTAAAGCTTTCATTACACCCGAGCAACGCCGGACTATACTGCTAGTAAAAAGTAAAAGAGCATGACAATAGACATGCTCATCAGCAGGTGACATAAAATCCTAAAACGGAACGCTGATACTAAAGAATTAAAAATATTCCATTGATGGAATGAATATATCTGAAAACTTTTCCATGACAAAAGAGAACAATCGATAATATTCAAATCTGAAGTGGACTCTGCACTGGCCAAATTGAAAAGCGGTGTGACCAGATGGAATTGTAATAGACATGGTGGCAGTCTTAGACTATTAGACATGATTCTTCTTCTCTGTGCCCTGTCCCTTCAGGACGTAGGCGATCATGGCTTTTCCCGTTTCCCTATCCCTGGTGGCTCTGAGCACGCCTTCTGTTACACCATGCAATCCTCGTTCCGTCATCCACCTGATTAGGTCCTTCAAATATGTCATCCGTTGCTTTCCCGTCTCGTTTCCCCCTCTATCTGGCCTGTTAGTATCAGATTCTCCAAGCCCTCCTTCCTCATTGCATGTCGCAGGAACTTCAGCTGTCTCTTCCTGGTGCTCAGTATTACAGACATTATAAATGAAATCTGCAACAGTGAGAATATACTGGAAGATCTAAGTAGCTCTGTTTTTATAGCACTGTCTAAGAAGCCAAGTGTAAAAGAATGAATTTCATTGGACAAGAGCAGCTTAATGATTTGTTTGTTTCGAGATTTAACGACCTATCAATCCTTATGGGATCATTTAAGGTCATAACAGATGATTTTGGGTAAAGTTACATTATGTTTACAGAATTTTGGAAGATGTCTTGCTTTTTAAACTTTTCCATTCCTTTCAATCTGTATTACTTTTTAAATTTTTCCCCCTGGTTAGGGTCAGATCTATTTTCGATCTTAGGATCTTTACTTAGATTATATTTTGTTATATAGTTTGCTCTTTTTGCGGAAGGTTAAAATAGTATTAGAGTTTATTTTTTTCGAAAAGATCTTTCAGGTTGTTAACATTATAGAGGGACTGCCGGATATATGTAAAATCACTGCAGTCGAGTAAAACATGTTTTACTGTATAGGGTTCTTGACATGCAATGCATTCAGAAGGTTCTTCATTTTTTAGGAGATAAGAGTGGGTTATGTGTGGATGTCCTATTCGAATACGCAGCCTAATGAGCCATATAACAAAACATCCGGATTCGGATGAATAGGGCGTGCAGCAGAATTAAACCAAGAATTAGGACACTGTAAGGAACACGATTGTGCGTTGCGGTGCATTGGATATCGGCTCGGAACGAGAAATCGGGGAGCCGAGTTCGAATTCCAGTTAAATTCCTTGCATTTACTTATGCGCAAATACCCTTGGGAAAGGTATTAATCCGTCTATTCCTTCCAGTTATGGGTTAAATAACAGGACAGATTGGGTTCTCTAGCTTTGGTTGTCAACCAGTCTATCGCAGAAAGCAATTGCAACCTACTGCGGGATAAGCTTCTGCCCAGTCAGTCATGTCTGTTTCGAGACATGATCACCCAAGCGTGTATCACGTATGGCACTTAACTGACTGAAGGAACTCGATAATTATACTCAGAATGTTACGAGAAAGAATAATACAAACGCAGAGGTATATGTTTTATCTATTACACAAAAGGTGTTCGATAAAGTAGACCTCAAAGATCTGTTGGAACTGCTCATCAACCTTGATATATTTGGGAAGAATATTAGAATAATGGTGGATGTGCGTTGTGGATATCGACTTGGAATGAGAAATCGGAGAGCAAAGTTCGAATTCCAGTTGAAATCGTTGCATTCGCTTACGCGCAAATACCCTCGGGAAAGGTATGAACCCGTCTATTCTCTCTTCAGCTATGGGTTAAATAGCAGGACAGATTGGATTCTATAGCCTGGTTGGCAACCAATCTACTGCAGGAAGTAATGACAACCCACTGCAGAAATATCTTCTGCTCGGTCAGTCATGTCTCGAAAATGATATGATTTGCCTAAGCGGGTATCTTGTATGGCACTTGATTGACTAATAAGAATAATCAAGAACCTATTCTGGCAGAAAACCACCTGAATACATAGAAATTCATAGAAATACATAGAAATGAGTTTAGCAGTTTAACTCAACTAAGTTTTTTTTTGTTCACCTCTGCTGTAGCCAGGTATTGAAATCACAACTCTGTGTCAAGCCACTAGAACCAACCAATGCTTTTTTTATTCACTAGGCCAGGTATTTTCAATGAGGTTAAGTTAAGACATCCAGAAATGGCATGATTCATGGAACGAGAACAATTTACCCTAGTGATCAAAATAAAGTGTTTAGTTTAAAATTTTAATCACCTGAAGAAAGTCGGAGCGTATAATGGCCGAAACGTCATGGATATGGCAACCAAGATGAACACAACCGTCCGAATGATGTAAATTAAAATACTACGTACCAGAAATATAGACAAATAATCCTCGACTTACTGAATTCGTTTTCTTTGAAAGACAGCGTACTCGTCCGTTACAAATTGGCAGCACCTATTCTTTAAAAATACAGGGAAACCAGATGCATGCGACCCCCGTCGTCAGCGACCACATGTTATTAACGGCCGTTTTTCTATGCACGGACGATTTGCTAATGTTAATTGACCCCCAGTGAGCGACCTCTTCCAAAACGCGACCACCGACCAGGATGAAAGAATAAAAATCACTGGTCAAGTGACCACTTTAACAAAAATTCATTTTGGGAGCACAGTCCTAACTTCTAAATTAGGAGAATTTAAGTTAGTAATCTATTTTCCTTTAATCTAAGCCAGAAACTTTCTCCTTGTTTTGTTATTGTAGTGAAATGTCAAATTTTTATTATTTGTTGAAATGGCGGTGGTCAAACGGCGGCTGTCTTGTATTAACATGTACCTATTACATTTGACATGTTCAAGAGATTTGTCAGTTTCTGTACCAACTTGGATAAATTCGGGCGTAGAAGAAAGAAAAAAATCACATCTCTATGAAATTTAAATTTTCTATGTTTATCTCTTTCATTATCTATTTTTTTTCAATCGTTTTACTCTCTCTCTACCCTGATTGTCATTTTTTATTGGATGTTTGTTTATTTGTCCGTATATTATAGCAGATTCTCTTTTACTGTCACAAACTTCTAAGAAAAATTGAAGACGTAAGCATCGAACTTTTCCAACGTACATATTTTATAAGAAATAAGTGCTAACATCAATTAGAATCGAAGGGGTCACATTACATAAAAAAACAAGCAAACAAAAAAAACAAAAAAAAACACAGACTACAATAACTGATTTTCTAAGCCTCGCCTGCGTGAATAAATAATTTTTATTTCTTTTGTTAACCGTTGTAAATACGTTTTTAATATTAAAAGAAATAATTATGCCGAATAATTTTTTCCAAAGATAGACCATCTTGTGTTCTCATTTATTACCAGATTACATGGTAAAAGAGTAAAATATACGATCGTGGGGAGGATAGGTCACGAGTCTTTAGTGAGCGACCACCTGCCGTATGCGACCATTGGCAGTAGGGGTGATCGCATACAACAGGTTCTACTCTATATCAAAGCTAAAAAATTACATTTCAGTGTTTCTGGTGCAATCATTAAGTACCAATGAATGAAGGCGTGGCATCGGTAGCACAGTTCAAACAAAAAAATAACTTTACTACTTCAAAAGTTTAGAGGATTACAGCAATTTTAATTGGTTATTAAATTTTTACAAATATATCAATAAACGAAATAAGAATTGCTTAATTAATAAGCTTCGAATAATACTCGCGATGAATTGTTAATTCCTTCTATCCATTTATTCATTTGCCTGAGGTAGATTCAGTCGGTCGGGGCCGGTCACATGGGGCGTTATTAATTTGCGGTGATAATGAAGGCCGGTCACTGTGATGGGAAATTCTGACCTTAACGCATATCGTTCATATGAAATACAATTCGGTGTCGAGATCAGAACCAGAGGACATTTAAATCTATTCTTCGATCTGCATCCTCCACTGAAGTTAATCCACCTGATGAATGAAATGTGGCGAAGATTATTGATAGACGAAACTTAATAGAATATATGTGAAGTGATATCGATGTGCATTCTGGTGCAGTGGATATCGGATTGGAATGAGAAAGCCGAGTTCGAATTCCAGCTGAGTTCGTTACATTTATTTAATCGCAAATACGCGAGGGAAAGATATTTAATCCATCTCTTCTCCCTCCAGTAAAGGGTTGAATAGCAGGACAGATTGGATTCTATAACCTTGGTTGGCAACCGGTCTACCACAGAAAGAAATGCCAACCTACTGTGGGATAATCCTCTGCTCAGTTAGTCATGTCTCTTTCGAGACATGATCACCCAAAGTGTGTATCACGTATGGCACTTAACTGACTGACTCAATAAAATAGTTGGGAACAATTAAAACTTCTAATGGGCATAAAGTGGGGGATCGGTTTTCTATTGTTATGAAGTAATAGACTGATCACCCACTAATTACTACGTTTATAATTAAGATGGTTCCATGCTCCTCACAACCTTCCAATCAGAGGCCTTGCTGCCAGATGCAGTTTACCGTCATGCCCAGGACCAGTATATGTGCGCGTCTGCGAGATTTCAGTTAACATAAGACAATGAACGTTTATTCTCTTCACCATCTAGCTATGAGTCAACCTACTGCGGGAAAAATCTGCCTAGTCAATCATGTCTCTTTCCCAAGCATGTATCACGTATGGCAGTTAAGTAAGTGACTGACTGAATATCGATAGAGTAAATTCTATTAAGCCTCGGTAGACATGTCCTTCTCTCGAAGAAGACATGACTGACTGGGCAGAAGATTACTTTCTGCGGTAGACTGGTTGCTAGCCAAGGCTCTAGAACCCAATCTGTCCTGTTATTTGACTCATAGCTAGAGGGAGAAGAGATGTATTATATTATTACGTAGTAATTAGTGGGGGATCAGTTTATTACTTCATAACAATAGAAAACCGATCCCCACTATGAACAGTAGAAGCCTTAATCAGGATTCCAACTATTATATACAATCAGTCAGTTAAATGCCATACGTGATATACGCAATGTGCGATCATGTCTCTTTCGAGACATGGCTGACTGGGCAGAAGGTTATCATGCAGTAGGTTGCCATTACTTTCTGCTGTAGACTGGTTGCCAGCCAAGGCTATAGAACCCAATCTGTCCTGTTATTTGACCCATAACTGGATGGAAGAGATGGATTAATACCTTTCCCAAGGGTATTTGCGCATAAGTAAACGCAAGGAATTCAACTGGAATTCGAACTCGGCTCCCCGATTTCTCGTTCCGAGCCGATATCCACTGCACCACAACGTACATCCTCATCAATATTACTCCGCATATAAGAATATACGTGCAGTAATATTGATGACTATGTCAATATTTGGTACCGGTGATTGTAATGAAATTTATGAGTCATAAATAATTTTCGTTTATGACTTATTCTTCCAAAAATAAGGTACAATTACATTTTATTCAATGTTATGTTTGCTGCAGGATGCCATGATGTTCTGATAAAAGTTTTATAATACATATTTATGAACTCCTGAGACATTTATCCCGTAAACAAAGTCGACGGATTAATGTGAGCCGGGTAAAATTAATATTTACAAAACAAAGAATTTAAAACATACGGCAATTATATGCATCTATTTCGGGTAATTGCATGCGTACATAATTGGAATTAAAGGAAAGTACATGATGTGCGTTGTGGTACAGTGGATATCGGCCCGGAACGAGAAACCGGGGAGCCGAGTTCGAATTCCAGCTGAATCCATTGTATTCACTTACGCGCAAATACCCTTGGGAAAGGTATTAATCCGTCTCTACCTTCCAGTTATGGGTTAAATAGCAGGACAGATTGGGTTCTATAGCCTTGGTCGGCAACCAGTCTACCGCAGAAAGCAATGGCAAACTACTGTGGGATAATCTTCTGCCCAGTCAGTCATGTCTCTTTCGAGACATGATCGCCCAAGCGTGTATCACGTATGGCACTTAACTGACTGACATGAAACTAGCTATAAGTGTGTTTGAGTTTTGTTTAACGTCATATCAACACCTCTGGATTATTTAATGCCAACAAGGTGGGGGGTTTTATGGTATTTTTTTAATGTTTGGTTCTCGTGAGAAGGTCGATTTAGATTATAATGAAAATCTATTTTTATTCTTTTTTTATTTTAGAAAACTGAAAATGTTTTCTAGTTTTACATTAAAAATATTTTGCTGAGAATAATTTTTTCCTTCAAAAATGTGTTATAGTAATAATTTTTTCTTCAAAATTGTATATTTTTCTATAAAAGTCTATTTATGTATATATATTTCTATAACAGTGTATTTTTATACTTTCATAATTTTTTGACTCCAGTTTGAGACTTAACTATTTGCCTATAGATGGGACCCTAACAGGTGCTACCACTCTGGGTCAAGGGGGGACCTGTGAACAACAGTAATTAAGAGATGGTTCCATGCTCCTCACAACCTTCCAATCAGAGGCCTTGCTGCCGGATGCAGTTTACCGTCATGCCCAGGACCAGTATATGTGCGCGTCTGCGAGATTTCAGTTAACATAAGACAATGAAAATGTACTTGCCCTAGCGGAGAACACTTTACCCTCATGTTACTATATATGGAAACTGTTTGGGGGAGAAAAAGAGAGAATATGCTTACCTTAAATTACGCCTCCCAACGAGTGTTTTCATGAAGTCAACCTATTTATTCACTGTCATTTGCAATGAATCATTGTTACATATCATGTAGCTCTTCGATATAGTTTGTGCAAGGCCAAGAGAATATGGTTGATGAAGAAAAATAGACCAAACATGTTCTAAAATCATTTCCACTGTTATACTTAATATATTTTGAAAAGTTACTATGTAACTTATTTAATTGAAATAGGCACCATATTGATGAATGAATTCTAATCTATCAGCTTCTTTTCTAGCACATCCCGCCTGTAGAATTCCCTTCCATTTACTTGCTTTCTTGACAGCTACAATCTCCAACAATTTAAATGTAAAGTCAATAGTCATCTCCTATCTCACTAACCTGCATCCTCTCTTTTATGCTCCTTTCTCCGTCCACTTTACTCTCATCAGTATTCTCATCCTTCTCTTACCCACTTCCTGACCCCCTATAACCTGTCACTCTTTCTCATAACTTTCCTCATATGTAACCCCCTGAAAAACAGTGGCAGTAAAATGCTTTACTTGGGGTGATATGATTATAAAAAATATTTTTATGTGATAAACAGTTCAAATACTTCGATCACCTCTTCCTTATTGGCGAATGTTATATTCTGCATGAAAACCTTAAAATAATTAAATACGTGATAACCAGTAGTAGCGAGATATCAGGTGAATATGAAGGATGAGTAATTATTAATTTTTATTAATTATTAATTTTTCAAGGTTCGGCGGAGGCTTTGGGTAGTGATTTGGTGATTCACTTGCATCTTAGCACCAGCCTACTCTTCTTCTATGTGCCCTGTCCCTTCAGGACGTAGGCGATCATGGCTCTCCACGTCTCCCTATCCCTTGTGGCTCTTAGTATGTTTGTTCCTGTTGCTCCTGGCAACCCCCGTTCCGTCATCCACCTGATCAGGCTCTGCAAATATGTTATCCGCTGCCTTCCTCTGTCTCTCCTTCCTTCTATCTGACCAGTCAGTATCAGGTTCTCCAGGCTCTCCTTCCTCATTACTGTTGTCAAAGAGGAATAATTTCGCATTGCATGTAAAATTCAAACACGCACCAAAGCGTCTTCCTTTTTTTAAAAAACTATTTTTAGTTTCAATCAATTCAAGTGGAACAAACCTCTCTAGTTTACTTTCCCCAATTCCTTTCAAATGCCAAGAAACAGTTGCAAGAGTTTTTTCGAGTTCTGATGCAAGTTTCGGACAGTAGTCCTCGGATTTTGATCAACCAAAGTATTGATCATATCGGATCAACCAATCGTGGTCTTCTTGCTTTATTTTCAAAGCTACAATCTCCCGAACAAAACTTCTGAAACGATCTCTGTACAGTTATGATTTCAACAATAGCATTACCAAAGGCTGCTTTGATATTTCAAAATGCTTCAGAAGCAGAATGACCAAGTTTGTACGTATGCAGTAAAATTACTTAATACTGTTTTATTGCAATCATTCTCATTGGGTTTCTGAGTGACAAAGTATTGATATAAAAATTATCTGGAAAGAAAGTTAGGAAAAAGTCAAATTGTTCTATATACTAAGGTTATTTCGGTTGATGATCGGATCAACAACCAATGTTTATTTTGAAAATTTATTAGCTGTTAAATGAAACAAGTCAACTACAGCGTTTCAAGGTAGCAAGTTTGCCATGGTAAATAGTTTTACTTTTTCTCTGATTGTTCTGACGATGTTCTTATTGAACGAATTGTTAATGTGTAAACATCGAACTGTCTTACGTATATTGTCTTACATACTTGGTTCAGTTATGTCAAACCAGTCGTTTAATCATAAAAGAGGAAAGCAAGAAAGTTGTGAATGTAAAATAAGACAAAAAGGGCAAGTAGTAATGACATTATACACGCACACAGACATGCACAAGAACGCACATATACACTATGAAAAAATATAATAAAACTTTCGCCAATAAAAAGTGCATATAAAGAAAGTCAAGCATAAACAGTCACTTGTATATAAAGCCTGACATGTAGACGGGGTGATTCCTGGAGAGTCCGTCTACGAAACACTCAAGTTGGGATACTAAACGTAACATCAATCAGTTAAATGACAAACCCTTTACCCGTATAAAGTTTTTCATTCTCATATATATCATGAATTAAGTGTATATTGCGACACGGAAATTTCTATGTTTCGAAACAGAATCTCGTCATCAGGCAATATTGGATCGGTTATGTCATCTGCGTGGTAAGTGTGAATTGTTTTTTAATTCTGTTTTATTTTCTTACTTTTTGGCTTACATGCTCCATTTGGAGAAAAATAAAATTAGCCTCCGTGTTTTGGAGTTTTATTTATTTTATATACTTATTCTGATATGCGAAGCTATCCTGGCCAAAGTATCAGCAGTCACTGGTCACTTACCACTCCTCCCCTGTGAAACCTCTATGGTCTGTTCTTCAAATTCAAATTTACCAAGCGGCTTAACTCGATCTTAAGTTTTGGAAAAATAAGAGTTGAATATAGTGGGACTTTCTTAATTCAAATTTTCTGCGTTAAACTGCGTGGTAAGTGTGAATTGTTTTTTAATTCTGTATTTTTCTTCTTAATTTTTTGGCTTTCATGCTCCATGTATTCAAATGCAATGTAATGTGTTATGACCAAATTTAAATGGGATTTTATTAAGTGTGAGTTGTTTGGATTTAATGTAGATCGCCTCCATTATCTGAAGGTTCTTTTTACTGTGTGTATGAGTAAGGATTATTGTCTGATATTACCTATATGTTTATAATTATTTGCTGCCTCGATACACTATAAAAAAATTAGCCTCTCTGTTTTTTTTTTTATTTAATATATTTATTGTGTTATGCGAAGCTATCCTGGCCAAGGTATCAGCAGTCACTGGTCACTTGTTACCCCTCCCCTGCCAAATATCTATGGTCTGTTCTTCAAATTCAAATTCACCAAGCAGCTTAACTCTATCTTAATTTTTGGGAAAAGCAAGAGGTGAAGCTAGTGGAACATTTTAATTCAAATTTCCTGTGTTGAACTGCGTGGTAAGTGTGAATTGTTTCTTAATTCTGTTTTTTTCTTCTTAATTTTTTGGCTTTCATGCTCCATTTGGACTTTAACTAAGTTAAAACTTAGTTAACTCACCACCCTTGGAATTTTCTTTTTAAATAGGAGTAGATAGATCACACTATCGGCCGGTCCATACTCCTCCCACGTCTATTGAACTGGAGTAGAGGCTTCCCGCTTGTTTCCTGTTTAGGATGTGGTTTCTGGCTTTCTCGTCTCTCTCTTCAGACCTTGGTATTGGTGCTTCCGTGATTTTCCTGCGATCTGGCCGGTTGGTGGCAACGACTCATCACTGTGAGGGTATCGGGTTGGCAGTTTCCTGGTTGCTGATTCCGACTGGTAGTTAGGAGCCCTAACTCTTGCGTAGCGTCAAGAGCGGCTGCTCTGATCAACATTTGTATAATATCGGGGTTCTTGTAGTGCCATGTCGCGCATGGATAGGTGTCCCTGCAAGCGCTTTCGGTGGGCAACCCTGAGGCCGCACCTTGTTGCAGCCCTAGCTAGTTTCCCTCCCAGCACAGATCGTGGATAATGACCGCCTGTATGCTCTACTCTAGGTCCCTTTCTATAAACAAAAACATATGACGAAACAAATCAGAAACGACCCTAAACCAGTTAAAAATCAAACCACCTAAACCCATTAACCTTTCTTTCACTAATATCCGGGGCATTCGTACTAACTTTCCTAGTGTAGAAGCGTTCCTGCATGAAACGGCCCCTGACATATTTGCGCTCTGCGAAACTAACCTCAACTCAGCTATTCCCTCCTCTGACCTCTCCATCCCTGGTTATCTTCCCCTCTTAAGGAAGGATTCCACTGTCCACATGCATGGGCTGGGTGTCTACGTCAGCCAACACCTCATAGCCAGGGTGACTTCACTCGAATCTACTGACCACAAATACATGTCTCCGCCTGTCTCCTCAGTTCGGTTAGTTACCTATTCTTTCTTTACCGTTCTCCCTCCTCTCCTGACTGCTCCTTACTAGATAGCATTGCTGACGACATAGATAAGGCTATTTCCTATCACCCATTCGCCCACATATTTGTATTCGGAGACCTCAACGCCCATCACTGAGTGGCTTGAAAACGCCGTGACTGATCCAGCGGGCATTCACGCCATGAACTTCACTATTTCCCAATCCCTTACTCAAGTGGTGGACTTCCCCACTCGCTTCCCAAGCACTCCCTCGGGTCATTCCTCACTACTAGATATATGTTTCACCTCTGTGTCTGACGCCTGTCAAGTCTCGCAGCTTTGCCCTCTCGATAACTCCGACCACGCTGTAGTCTCTCAGAGTATTTCTTTCCACTCTCACTCCCCCCAGGAGCCCCCTACCTATAGGACCTCCTACCGATACCAAAAAGCTGACTGGGATGCCTTTCGCGATTTCCTCCGCGACGTCCCTTGGGGAAAAGTGCTCGATCTCTCAGCTGATGACTGTGCCTCTGAGGTCTCGTCATGACATTGATGCCTTCATACCCACCAGGAAGTATTGCCTAAAACCTCATTCCTCTCTGTGGTTCTCTCCTGCCTGCTCAGCCGCCATTGCCCACAGGAACCATTACTTCCGTCTATTCAGGAGACAGTCATCTGATCACAATAGGCGCCTGTTCACGTCTGCTCGCAATGAGTGCAAGAGAACCCTAAATGGCGCCAAACGGTTGTTTGCTGAGAGAATGCGACAGCGCATAGCTGACCGCAAGTTCGGCTCCAAGGACTATTGGAGGATTTGCAAACGTGTGCTGAACAATAGGATATCCTCAATACCCCTTTAATCCATGAATTTGAGGTTCTCACGTCATCTGCGGACAAAGCTGAGTGCTTTGCCCGCAGATTCTCATCCAACTCCACATTTGACTCATCTGGAGTACACCCACCCGACTTCCCTATTAGAACTGAGGCCAAACTGCACGACGTATATATTACCCCGACAGTAGTATCCCGAGTAATTTCAAAACTCGACCCCCATAAGGCGAGTGGAGACGATGGAATCCCGGTGATAGTCCTTAAGAGGTGTGCTCCTGAACTTCCCCTGTCCTCTTTAAACTGTTTAACTACTGCCTTTCTGCTTCCTGCATGCTGGAAGTTCTCTTCAGTCGTTCCTGTATTTAAGAATTGTGGTGAACCCTCGGACCCGTCCAACTATCGTCCTATCAGTCTTCTACCGATATTCGGGAAAGTATTCGAGGCCATAATCAATGCTGAAATAGTTCAACATCTTACTGCCCACAAACTCTTCTCTGACAGGCAATATGGCTTCCGCTTTGCCAGGTCCACGACCGACTTGCTAACACCCGTAACGGAGTACATGCTACAGGCCCTTGATGAGTCTGATGAGGCTCGCGAGGTTTCTCTGGACATCTCCAAGGCTTTTGACAGGGTTTGGCGCTCTAGCCTCCTATGCAAGCTACGGGGTTACGGTATTACAGGTCGCCTGCTTGACCTAATCCAATCTTTTTTAAATAACCGCAAAATGAAGGTCGTTTTGAATGGGCATGCCTCTTCATCCTACAGCACGAAAGCCGGTGTCACCCAGAGCTCTATCCTGGGCCCGACGCTCTTCCTTATTTTCATCAACGACCTCCCAGATGAGATCAGTTCCCAAGTAGGCATCTACACAGATGACACCACAATATACTCCCGCACCAGTAAGAAACCTGTCGTGGCGGACAGACATAATCTCGCTGCTGACCTTGAACGGGATCTACACTATGTGGTGAATTGGGGCAAGAAGTGGCTTGTCAACTTCAATGCGTCTAAGACCAAGCTGTTGCCTGTCAACCATCACAGGCAACCTCTCCTGCCTCCCATAAGCATGGACCAAGCGATTCTCCCTGAGAGCAATACACTACGCCTCCTCGGCCTTACCCTCTCCTCAGACCTCAAATGGAACCACTATATTGAATCCATAGCTAAATCTACTGCTAAGAATGTTGGGTCACTATGTCGATCCAGGATGTTTTTCCGCCTGAATCCATCCTGCATATATACAAGTCAACCATCCGTCCGTGCATGGAGTACTGCTGCCATTTATGGTCAGGCACCCCTGCCGTTCTCCTCAGTGTTCTCGACAGGCTCCAAAGGAGAGTCTGTAATGTGATTGGTACTGATCTGGCGGCTCGACTGCAGCCACTTCCCCACCGTCGAAATGTTGCCTCCCTTTGTTCTATAAATACTTTCATGGCTTCTGCTCGGACGAACTTAAGTCACTGGGTCCCACCCATTCACAGTCAGGTTAGCCAAATGCAGGCGACAATTCTACTCCTGCAGCTTCTTCTCTCTCGCACTTCCCGCCTGTGGAACTCGCTCCCATATTCTTGCTTTCCTGACGGCTACAACCCCCAGAAATTTAAATGCAATGTCAATACTCATCTATTAACCACTGGACTCTAGCTCTCTCCCCGCCCCCGTATATCCTTCCCTTTCGCTCCACCTATGTATGTCATCGCACCTGCATTCTCAGCTTTCTATTGCTCCTTTCTAACTTGTTTGTACTCCTCACTCTTTTCTAATTAATCTTTTTACAGTTATGTAGCCCCCCGCTCATCAGTGGCATTTCTGCTTTGCTTGGGGTGAAATGATTAAAAAAAATTCATAATTATATTAAGCTCTAAAATATTTATTGTATTGAGCACTGTTTATAAAAAATAAGTGCCAAGGGACTCAAAACCGTAAAACCTTGGATCCTCTTCACCTGTGTGTGTATATATATATATATATATATATATATATATATATATATATATATGAGCAGCAATCTTTCTTTTAAACGTGCTTTGTTAAAAACGACCGACAAGTAAGATCTTAATTTTTCCAGTATTCTTACATGTTTTATTTTAGATCGATATAAGGAACGTAAAAATGTTCCTTAATTCCCAGCGCTTTCAGCCACTTTACTGGCCATTATTCAATAGTAACCAAAACTAACAGATTACTGAACAAATGTTCCTTAAAAATGTAGCTCTTGTTGCTTCAATACAATGATATACATTAGAAAATTTAAAGTTTTCCTATGAAAAAAAAAATAGAAAATTAAAAAATGGTCAAATTATGGGTGGGGGGGGGGAATTGAAGCCAGTTTAAAATGACCCCCATGGGGGATACGGAAGAATATCGGTTAATATATAAAAACGGCTCCTTTTAGATGAAGTTTATACGGATTGCAAACCTTGTCAACCAGTTTGGAACGTACAGAAAAATAACTTTCCCGTTAACCCAGTAACAATAGCAATTTTTGTCGGAATTTTGCTACACGGACCAGCAGTAGGCGACTGCGCTACTTACGTGACTTAAGAGATGCCTACACTAATTTTCAATGCCTATAGTCTGACATACTGAAAAAGTATGGTTGATTCGAATTGACAAAAAATATTTAGTGAAATAAGAATTAGAAAAGTTAAACATACTTTAAAATTTTGAAGAAATGATTTGCAAAGCCTGTTGAGATGTAAACACGATGAAACATAGAAACGAATAATGAAATTAAAAAAAAATTGCACAAAGCCTAAAAAGAAATTGATTTTTTACCTAGAAGTTGAGGTAATCCTTAACACACGTGATCTTTTAATAGTGTAATTTATGGACTACCATACTTAGAAAAGGAGGAATGTTTAAACAGTAATTTTTTTTAAATTATAAAAATCTTGGCGCGAAATGATTTGTATTAAGATTTTCAATTCGTAAATATACTTTTTACTTAACATCAGACATAAAAAAAAATTCCGATGGCTAATTTAAGACAATAGTGTAATTAATAAATCTTATTTATAAAAGGCATTCAAAAACTTTTCTGATTAAATAATTAGATAGCTTAATTACATTTTTTTTATTTTACTATTCGGGGAAAATTTTCAGAAAATGGGTAGTTAAAAAAAACATTTACAGTGTCCAAGGATTTCTGTTTTTGACTAATACAATGTTTTTAATCAAATAAAATCATGAAATTCCATGAAATAATGTAGTAGTGGAGGAGGGGGTGTCTAACTACCGCCACCAAAATAAAAAGAAAATTACATGATTTTCAAAAACAGACATTTCAGAAATTTTTAATTTGTGAATAAATCCTGAAATTTTAATTAAAATCCGACGATTATTTGATTTTTGCAAAAATTCCCAAACCAAAAAAAAAAAAAAAGGCGCCAAAGCACTAACCGTAAATATTATGTAAATGGCTAACGTAAAAAAAATAAATAAAAAAAAATCAAATTAAAGCAAAATTTCGAACGTGCTTGAAAAGATTAAAAACAAACATATATGGTTTTATCCCCCTTAATAAAGCATTTCGACGACAAAACTTTCTTTTTATTAAGTTTGGGGCCTTTTTTCCATCATGTGATGCAGTTATCGAGCTAATATATATATAAAATAAATGATGGTACCTACTTAATGTTAGTCAATGTGTATTTTTATTGGCCAAAAGGACCTAAGCTATTGAGAGTTGGGTGTTTGTGTCGTCATCACCTCTAAGTAGATTGCCAACTAAGACAGAAAAACTTTATTACCACATTACGAGTCACTTTTCTTCTAGGAGCAATTCACTTAGCTACTTAAGACAGAAATGGAAGAGAAGAGTTCTATTTGTTCGAAAGAGAACAAAACTAACCCTGTTTTAATTCGACCGCCACTTCGATTTCTATTCAGGGGCCGCTGGTTGATCTATTCACACATTAGGTTACATCGGCCGAACCTCTGTTAGTATAAAAACTGAATAAGGATGCAGGCGCGAATACCAACATATAGTAACATTTGAATTGGTTTATGCTTTGTCGAGCCATTGGTAGATTTGACTGGAATAAAAATACTGGCCCAATTGAACTAATCACTTGTTCATTTCTCAAAATTTTCACTACTATTTTCTTGTTCAGAAGTATTGTCTTAGCAGATGTCGAGCTAATCATTACAGCTTATCCTGTCTTTAATCGTTGTTAATGGGATAAATATAGTTCTTCAAACTTTGTGGATAAACGCTACAGAATTACAAAGAACTACACCAAATAACAGAAACATCACTAGAGAAACATCTCAATTGACTGATGGAGCGATTCCTTTTCTGCTGCTAATCAACCATTTGCAAGTTATTTAAAGCCATAAGGTATTTTCAGATTGCAAGAATTTTTTGTTGGATGAGGAGATGCTAATGATTTAGTGATATGTAGAAATAAAAACATCTTACCTTCTAGGACAAAACTCACTTGTATGTGTCCAGCGTGCAAAATGCTTGAGGAAAAAAACAAAAAAAAAAAAACACACACACACACATTCGATCGATTTAAATACAATAAAAAAAAAAACTTATTTCGTAGCTTTGAGAATTTGCGAAATGAATTTATGGCTTATGCAAATTTTTGTCCCTCAGACACGATATTTGCACAAAAGTACAAAATGTGGCACAAGGCCGAAAAGAGGGGTGGTACTTATTAACTATCCTATATCTAGCTAAACACTTTCACGACCCTATCACTCATTAACAATTTGCACATTCACCACAAGAACCTATCCATCACCTCCCAATCCTCCACACACCACAATACCACATATTTACAAAAAGGGACCTAAAATGGGAAAATAAACCCATGAGATAAAAAGTTGCTACTATATACAGTAATATAAAATATAATTAAAAAGTTTGATGAAAAATGAAGTGAGGGGTGGGGTATGAAATACTCAAAAATGAACTAAAATACTGTCCCTTAGACTCTGGACAAAATGAGCACGAGCGAGAGAATGGCGGGGCTGACGACCAGTGAGGGATTTCGCGGTAGCCTCATATATATATATATATATATATATATATATATATATGAGTTGTCCATAAAGTTAGTGTTTACTTTAAAATTATAAATGTTTAAAAGTGCACACGAACGTTATGGACATCCGGCATATTACTCATGGGTTTCCTTTTTATCCCCCCTTCGCGAATATATGTTATGTTATACATAGGAGTATAAAATGGATAAAGTCTTGTGGTGAATGAATATATTGTAATGAGTGATTGGGTCACGAATCTGATTAGCTAGATAGAAAGTGTGGACCAGTCTCACTCATTGTGGTCGTAACAAAATAGGGTACAACTGGTGCTCCAAACAGACGTGCCTTTTCACAACTAAATTTAACCCATAGCTTGGAAAAGGGGTGGATTTATAACTTTCCCAAGGATATTTGTGCGTTAAGGAATATAACGAACCAAACTGGAACTCTTCTTTTTTTATTAACAATTGATCTATTATCCATTACACTCGCGGAATACAGTAGCCACTCTCCATTTTGTGATATGGTCGGGTCTTACTAACATCTGTTTATTTGTTTAAATATTGTTTTATTTTAGTTTAATTTTAGGTATTCTTCCCCTCCCCGCTCTCATTTTCGTATCATTGTATTTTTATATATATTTTATAAAATTATCATTTGTAAATAAATTATCTCATGAATGTTACCCCAATTTTAGACTCACCCTGTGATATTATGGTGTTTGAAGGATTGTAAAACGATGGACGAGTTCTTGTGGTAAATGGAGAAATTGTTAAGAATGATTGGGTCGTGAATGTGATTATCTAGATATTGGATAGCTACTGAAGACCACTCTCTACCCCACTTTTTAGGCCTTGCGCCACATTTATTGTATTTTTTTTACAATAATAAATATTTTATCCATTAAACTATTCGCGTATGCAAGCTTACGGAACCTGGTATTCCCAGGCGGTCGCCCATTAACATACTGACCAGAGATTTCAGCAGTAGTAACCACTAAAATTGATAGTACATGTAACTAGAAGAGAACATGTTGACATTCTACATTACTTTGAACATAAAGTTAGAAAGGACCCCCACCCAATATTGAAGAGAGCGAAAGCAGTTAATGGATATAGTACATCCCTTTTCTTTTTTCCTGACAAAATGTTTTAATAGAAAGAATTTTTTAATTTGAACCGACAATAGCACCAAATGTTCGTTCAATGATTCCTTATAAAAAATAGCTAATATTACCATTCCTATTGAGGAAAAGATGGTTATGTTGGGTGGTATCAAATATATACGGGATGGTTTTCGCTGTTTCAGCTATTTTTCCAAATATTAAAAAAAAACAGGAAGGGAGAGTTCAGATAAAAGGTTTTATTTTAAACAAAGACCTGAAGACAAAGTTTAGAAACATGTTACATGCACTTAATACATCCCCCTCCTAAGAAAAGCTAACGAATATTATAGAAGTTTGTATTTACTTACAGTTCCAACTCGTCATTTTGTAAAATTGCTATACATTTCCGACATGGTAGAGGTGTATCCACTCCTCTCCTTGTCGACGTCCAAACATGTGTGGACAGACTGGTACATCACTGATTGGCTGTTAATAGTCACATGACCGTACAAGCGCGGTGCATACTGATTAGGGCAGAGGAATAAACGTTAATCCATAGCTGTTAACATAGTGATTTTCTAAGTGTAGCTGTGTTACAGAGCCGAAAGTGTGGAGCACCCAGTGAGAATCGAACTCACCAATCAGTTCTAATTGATCTGGTAAAATAAACTTGTAAGCCCTTACATCACGTCAAAGTGTTCAGACAGTGCTTACTTGTGGCACAAGTCTGAAAGCATGGAGTGCTCATTGAGGATCGAACTCGTTACGCAGTATCAATAGGTTTGGTTTGGTTTACGGTATATCAACCCCTTGGGGTCATTTAATGGCGAAGCATGAGTTCCTTCAAAAACGTATTTTTGTTGGTAACATTTTTCCTTCAAGAACGTATTTTTTCTTGGTAACATTTTTCCTTCAGAAACATATTTTTGTTGGTAACATTTTTCCTTCAAAAACGTATTTTTTGTTGGTAACATTTTTCCTTCAAGAACGTATTTTTGTTGGTAACATTTTTCCTTCAAAAACGTATTTTTGTTGGCAACATTTTTCCTTCAAAAATGTATTTTTGTTGGTAATATTTTTCCTTCAAAAAGATATTTTTTGTTGGTAACATTTTTCCTTCAAAAACGTTTTGTTGGTAATATTTTTCCTTTAAAAATGTTATCATGGTAATATTTCTCATTCAAAAAAAATTTGTTTGTAATATTTTTCCTTCAGAAATTTTTTATGTATATATTTCATAAAGGTCTGTTTTATACATTCATAGTGTTTTGACCTCTGTTTGGAGGGTTAACTATTTACCCATAGCTGGGACCTTAACAGGTGCTACCACCACGGGTCAGGGTGGATCTGGGAACAACTGCAATTAAAGAGTGGTTCCATGCTCCTCGCAACCTCGAAATCAAAGGCCTTGCTGCCGGATGCAGTTTACGGTTATACCCATGATCCCCCAGTTTGGGGGTTAACTATTTGACCGTAGCTGGGAGCCTAACAGGTGCTACCCCTCCGGGTCAGAGTGAATCAGGGATTAGCAGCAATTAAGAGGTGGTTCCATGCTCCTCACGACCTCCCAATCAGAGGCCTTGCTGCCGGATGCAGTTTACTGTCATGCCCAGAACCTATCAACTGGTCTAGCAAAACCAGCTTGTTAACCATTACAGCACACCGAAGTGCTCACATAGCTATTTAACATGTATATTAAATAAATAAGCGATTTAGTAAGTATAGCTTACATCTAGCGCAATGCCAAAAGTATAGAGCATTAGGTGATGGTCGAACTCACTACTTGTAACTGATCTAGTGAGACAAGCTTGTTAACCATACAACTGCATCAAAAGGCTAAATGTTAAAGAAACTTAACTATCTCAATTTTTAGCCTAATTCAGTTTTGCGATCGTAAATAGTTGCCATTTAATATTTTTAATATCAGGCATGCGTATTCTTTGTTTATGATTTTGTCGACTGCCCAGTAAAGTAGGGTCAGTTGGGCACCGTCTGTGGGGGCAAAAGAGCACTATGACGCAATTAACTCTGCCAGAAATGTGGACACGGATGCTGTAATGTTTGGAATTTGCGCCGGAAGCTCCAATAATATAATTTCAGAGTATTCGGGTGTCCATCTGGGGACAGTGAAGAAGATTCGGAAGGAGTAGGATGAGTCTAATAGTGATTACGAAGGTGTTTAGAGTATTTACGTGTAGTGGTGACGTTATTTCTCCATCTTGACTCTTCGCCGCAACTTCAACACGGAAGCCCATATCAAGTACCTTGAAGAGGTAGTGCTGGGCTAAGATGGTGGATGCTGGAAGACCTTATGTCTGACAACAGAATTCTGCACCATACCGCACAAGCAGGTGAGCCATGTCATGGCTTTCAGACCATTTCTGCGCCCGTATCACGTCTTAGATCTGGTCACCTAACGTCCCAGACTGCAACCCCCTTGATTATTATGTGTGTGTCGCATTTAAGCGAGAGAACTACAAAACCCCTTGTGATACCAAAGATGAACTGAAATCAAGGATTATGGCAGCATTCACCAACTTAAACAAGGACACCGTTCAGAAGAAATGCAGGAGATTCCGAAATCATCTGGAGGCCGTGATTGAAGCCAATGACTATTTTATTGAATAAATTTACTCTTTAGTATTTCAAGATATTTTTATGTAATTTTGAGAATATTCGTTAAAACGAGATGTCAGTGTCAGTTTCATTTTTGTAATTTAAACGACAATTTGTCTATCGCGTCCCCACGTAAACAGATGTGGCACAAGGTCATGTTTATATTTTTAAAACTGTTTATCGGCAGCACCGTAGAAAATCCCTCCAACGGCACTACTCTTTTGGGGACGCCCCAGAAGTGGGCAATATACTCATTTCCCCACTCCCGACATAGAAGTAAAATCTAGTGGGATGTAGCACAAGAACGAATGTATGGGGCACTCAGTGAGCATTGAAATCACTAATCAGTTGTAATTGTTTTAGTGAGACAAGCTTGCTAACCATTGCATCATGTGGAGGCTCTCAAATCTTAGACAAATATATTCGAATAAAATATTATATTTTTCTATAACTTGAACAGTTAATTTCTTTTATTTTGTTAGCCATTTATTTTATATTTTTACCGAGTTTGCTCAATTCGTCAGTCTATATTTATTAGCTCTGATCGAAAAA
Source organism: Ascarosepion bandense (assembly GCA_037127315.1). Classification (NCBI taxonomy): domain Eukaryota; kingdom Metazoa; phylum Mollusca; class Cephalopoda; order Sepiida; family Sepiidae; genus Ascarosepion; species Ascarosepion bandense. The sequence continues at coordinate 86,772 of JBBBDQ010028980.1, forward strand.
CAAAGAAGCATTGGTTCGTTTTTACGGCTTATCAACCGCTTACAGGTTATTTAAATCCAGAAAATATTTTTAGATGACAACATTGTTTTTAGAAAATAATGAGTTAGCGATACAAATTTTACTAATTAAGTCATATCTGGGAGATAAACTCATACTTTTCTTACGTAAGTGAATATAATGAACCCAACAGTAATTAAAAATCGGCTCTCTGACTAAAACTTTTGGAAATCAGTTCTGCTAATTAACCCATAGCTGGGAGGAGAAGAGGTGGATTAGTATCATATTATATTAGCTTTCCAATTTTCATTTACGAGCCATTATCTATTACACCACCCGCACATCCAAGTTTACAACACCTGATATTCCCAAGCTGTCATTCACGAAGATGCTGACAAGGCTAGATGTTGCTCAACTTTGGTGAGCGTACAGGAATCGGTGTTTTAATTTTAAAGCGTCATTAAGATTCCAACTCAAATACCTTTTACCTCAAGAAACCCGACGGCAGCAATATTTAATTCATGGAGAAATTGTAAATTTATAAATGTGCAAGATGGGTTCTGATAAAATTTTCAGAAAAATTGTCTGGTACAACTACAAATTATAATCCCTCACTCTTGGTAGATCAAATCTAACACTTAAATCTATTTCCCTCGATCACTCGGTACCTTATTAGTTATCGCTTTTTGTACGTTAGCACTGACTTTTTTTTTTCTACGAATCATTTTCAACCATTATCATTTTAGTCAGGTACTTACTTTATTTAATTTTATTTAATTTTTATTGGAACTACTTAGTCGTTTATTTAATAATTTCTCCCAAAACGTGTGCTAAGAGCCACTAAGGATAATGGGATGTGGAAGGCCATGATCGCCTACGTCCTGAAGGAACACGGCATATAGAAGTATTACTAGCAGTGAAAGAGAATGAATAATCTTTACTGAGGAAAAAAGGGGAAATAAAAGAACATGTTTCCGACAGACAGAAGCTGGTGATTGACATTGCATTTACATTTTTTTGAAGATTATATGAAACCAGAAAAGAGTTATACAGTTAAAAAGCGCGAGCAAAAAAACAAAAACAAAAACAAAAAAAACAAAACCAAAAACAACTGTGAGAACAGGTTACACGGTTAAATTTGACGATTTCAACAGTAAAACGATGAAACCTAGTCGCTAATCAAGTCAATCAGTTAAGTGTCATACGTGATACACGCTTGGACGATCATGTATCGAAAGAGACATGACTGACTGGGCAGAAGATTATCCCTCAGTAGGTTGCCATTGTTTTCTGTGGTAGACTGGTTGCCAGCCAAGGCTATAGAACCCAATCTGTCCTGTTATTTAACCCATAACTGGAAGGAAGTGACAAATTAATACCTTTCCCAAGGATATTTGCGCGTAAGTGAATGCGAGGAATTCAACTGGAATTCGAACTCGACTCCCCGATTTGTCGTTCCGAGTCGACATCCACTGCACCACGACGCGCATCCCTAATCTAGTAAAGGCTTAGATTCATGTAGTCCAAGCACCAATGAGGAGAGCTCGTGAAAAGAATTGACATGAAAATATTTGTAAAAAAGACAGAGGGAAATCACGTCACGACGGTGGAAAAGTGGCTGAAATTGTGATGACAGGGCATATTGATTATATTACAGACCCTTCTTTGGACCCTGTCAAGAATCTCGAGAGAAATAACAGGAGCACCAGACCGGATATGGCAGCAATATTCAATGCACGAAGGAATTGTAAATTTATAAATGTGCGAGATGGGTTCTGACGAGAGAAAATTACCTGGCACAAAAACTCACTAAACCAACTTTCCTGACAGTAGACCTAGCAATTGATTCAATATAATCACTCCACCACATGTCAGGGGAAAATGTAGGTTGACGAAATGGAAAGAATTCCAGGTGGTGAGCAAAAAAGACACAACGGAAATTATTGATTTGTCTGCTTAATGGGATATCAACTACTTATGGGTATTTAATATCGAAATTTAATTTTCTTTTGAGCTTGGAAGTAATAAAAATATATATTATTGTGCTTTTACAATCGAATACATGGTATATGATACTCAGTTTTTGTGTATACACATAACTAGCAGTATAGTCCGGCGTTGCTCGGGTGTAATGAAAGCTTTAAAACTAATCTATGGTCCTGGAGCTCAGACTCAGCTTAAAGAATATTTGTGTGAAGTTTGGTGAGAATCGGATAAAAATTGTGGATTTGTATAAAAGACATACAGACAGATAAACAGACACACACCCAAACATCTTGCCTTATATATATATATATATATTATCGATTTTCTGCACTATTGTAAGAACTGCAACCTTGAAACTTCTGAATATCGTTTCTTATGTCTTTGCTATGAGTGTATCAAATTTGATTAAAATCGAACCACTCCTTCTATAACCCGATTTTTCGATTATCGATTTTCGATATTTATCAGGGGTATCTTGACACAAAACCTAGCTAAGAACACTCGCGGACGCTTATAGTACAACTGCTGTGTAAATTTTCAAGAAAATCGGTTCAGCCATTTCGGAGTCTAGGTAACGGACACACACACACACACACACACACACACACACACACACACACACACACACACACACACACACACACAAAGTTCCATTTATAAATAAGTTTAGATTAGATTGAGATTTAGATTAGATTATGTACTGTGGCTGTAGTTTTGTTGAAGTTATATTTTGGAATACAGTGTGATTTTATAAAATTGTCGGTTATTTTTATGGCTGAATGTCATGAAAGGTTCTATGTTGGTTGTTTGGTAGTATTTTAAACAGATTTAGGTGAAGTCGCTATAATTTATTAGTGTATGCGTATTGTTGATATTTTTTTATATATACAAATGTATTGCTGGTATCGTTACTTTGAAAATGTATTTTTAAACTTTCATATTGTTTTGTTTTTGTTTTGGGGATTCAATATTTGTTAGTAGATAGGACCGTAACAGGTGCTAATACTCCCGATGAGTGTGGACCTGACAACAACAAGAGAAGTTTCCATGCTCCTGAAAACCTCCTATCTCTCGATCAGTGGCCTTTCTGAAGGATGTAATTTGTTGTCATGTTCATTGGGAATTAAGAATAATTTTCAAGCTTGACTCGAATTCTTTGTGCGGTAACCATTCCACTGATAGAGATACCAGAACTTTCAAACCCTTAAACTTAATCTTTATTTTTCTCCTGGAGGATTATTTTTTTTCTTTGTTGTTTTTTTTTTTAATGCAATCGTATCATTAATTACAGTATAATTATCATGTTTCTTTTCTTTTCAATGAAGCATTGTCAGCCATTATTATTTTTTAACTAATAATTCTGTCACCTTAAGTATTGATGATTTCTATCTTTTAATATTATAAGTAATATCTGGTTATTTTTTTTAGATGATTTTTTTTTTTTTGGTTGGTTGTTTTGTTTTTATGGCAAAGTCATTTATTGCCAACTAAACTTTATTTATTTATTTATTGCTGGTAATACCATTTTCTTTCAACAATTTATTGTTGTTTTATATAAGTTTTTGTATCTAGTAATACATTTTTCTTTTTCGAGTATCAAGTTTCATTGGGATTTGTTTTTTAAGGGCAGGGTCCCCAAGACCTACCCTTGTTATTTAAGCCATAACTTGAGGGAAGGGACGGATTAATACCTTTCCCAAGGGTACCAGTGCTTAAGTGAATGTAGGGTATTTAACTGGAATTCGAACTTGGCTCACCGATTTCTCTTTCCGAGCCGATATCCACTGCACCACAACGAACATCTGTCACTAAACGCTTACAGCACCTGGTATTCCCAAGCGGTCACCCATCTAAGTACTGACCAGGCTCAACGTTGCTTAACTTCGGTGATCGAGCGAATCGAGTGTATTCAATGTGATAGGCCGTAAGCCGTTTTTAGATGAATCATTGTCAAACATTTTAAATTTTTCACTTGCATTTTTTCATGCTAGCAGTATTAGAAGTATATACACACTAGATAGAATTCCAATTGGGATGAAAAACTGTGAGCCCCCAAAAATTAGAGGTGGTAGTGTGTGTGGTGTAATGAATATAGACTCGGAATAAGAAATCGGGGAGCCGAGTTCAAATTCCAGTCAAGTTCGTTGTGTTGACTTACGCACAAATGCCCTTTAAAAAGTATGGATTCATCTTTTTTCACCTCAGCTATGTGTTAAATAGCAGGTCATTCTATGTTCTGTAGCCTTTGTTGGTAACCAGTCAAAGAAATGACAACCTACGTCGAGAAAATCTTCTGTCTTTTCAGTTTCGAAACTAAGAGACGTGATCACCCAAGCGTGTATCACATATGGCACTTGACAAGCCGAAGTAATAAAAGTTTTATTTCCCGGAATGCTTCGATTAGATTAAGCATTATCAGCCATTATTAATTTTTGGCTAGTACGTTTTTTTAACTTAATTTCAATTGCTTTTCATTTAGTGCTAGTAGTACTAATTTAATTTTTATCCGATTGAATATATTATTAGATGAAGCATTGTTGACCATTATTACTAATAACGAAATTTTTCATCTTTATTTTAGTTGATTTTTAACTAGTAGCATTAATAGTAAAATTATCTTTATTTTTAATGACGCAGCATTGTCTACTAGTCTTACTTTTTTGACTAATAATTCTGTCATACTAATTTCAATTGCTTTCTTTCTACTAGCATTATTAGTATCAGTAATATTAGTTTGAATTATTTTATTTGATGAGGCATTGTCTATCATTTTGTGTCTTTTACTAGTAATTCTTCCATACTAAGTTCAATTCCTTTATTTGTACTAGTAGTATTATTAGTAATAAGTGAATTCTTTTATGACATGTCAACTATTATTAAGTTTTGGTAAGTATTTCTTTCATTTTAGTTTTAGTTGCTTTTTTTTATCACAACTGTTCAGATCGTCAGTCTAGGGCAGTGAATAAACAGCGTGGATCTGAAAGGATTCAAACTAAAAGACATTCATAATGGCTGACAAAACTTCATCGTCTTAATAAAAATAAAAAATAAAATCAAAATGCTCCCAAGCTAATATGATTTTTTTTCTTAGCGATCTGGGTGGCAAGAGCGAAGCATCAGAGCAATAAGAATTTTGCACCTCTTCAGTAAAGAAATTAATAAAGAAAAGTTTATCCAACTGCGAATTTGATATTATTTTTGGAGTTCAGCGATCTGTCACAGCGACTATAACAACCATTATTTTCTGAACAATGCAGAGTCATATTTCTCGTCAGAAGTTTGACTGAATACTTCTCTACAATCTTCAATGTGATTAGAGTTTTCAGGTGCCGCATAGTCTGACGATACGTAATGTCTCTGGAGTGAGTAGCTGTACTCTTGTGAAGCAGGTGTTTCTGTTGTTCTGATAAAGACATGATTAGCGCTTTCTTCTGCATTTTCATCCGTGCGTGGCTCATGAATGTGTGATGCGACACTTTGGCTAAAGTTAATAACTTTTTCACAAGTTATGGCGGTATAGAGTAAAACGGTATAGATTTTAAGCAAGCCTCTCACACATTTTTCTCCGAGCGGAAAATGAGGCAGAATTGTTTGGCACATCAACACTTATATGACTCATATGGTGTTGCTGAAATTTACCTTATATTTTTTAAAGCTGTTTATTAAAAAATGGTCAGTTATAGCTTATTTTAAATAACCTTGGTGAAAGATAGAAAAATCCGGACCATTTACTGGAACAAAGCGACTGCATACAAATCTACCATCCACCCGTGCATTGAATATTGCTGCCATATCTGGTTGGTTTCTCCTGCTATCCACCTAGGGGTCCTTGCCAAAATCCAGAGAATTTCGGAGAATCTGTAATGTGATCGATCCCGACTTGGCAGCTAGGATACAGTCGCTTTCTCACTGGCGCAGTGTCGCTTCCTTGTGTCTCTTCTACAAATACTTTCACGGCTTCTGTTTCGATGAACTTAACTCACTGGTGCCCCCTACATATGAATTTCGAGCCACAAGATTAGTAACTAGGTCCCACCCTTTTACTGTGAAACCGATAAATTGTAAACGCAAATTCTACTCATACAGCTTCTTTTCTCGCACTTCCCGCCTGTGGAATTCCCTTCCGCTTACTTGCTTTCCCGACAGCTACAATCGCCAAGAATTTAAATGTAAAGTCAATACTCATCTCCTATCTCCCTAACTTCATCCTCTCTCTCATGCTCTTTTCTCCGTCCACCTCACTCTCATCAGTATTCCCATCCTTCTCATACCCTCTTCTTGACACCTCCTGTCACTCTTTCTCATAACATTCTTCCTATGTAAACCCCTGCACAACAGTGGCAGTAAAATGCCTTGCTTGGAGCAACGCGATTATTAAAAAAATTAAAAAAAATAGGGATAGAAAACCAATAAAAGAAAGGGTCACAAGATAAGAGTGAATTTTTTCGCTGAGTTTAATGAACCTATACAGCAAAGCAATCTTAAGGGAACTAGAAGTTCTTCTTCTACGTGCCGTGGTCTTTCAGGACCTAGGCGATCATGGCCTTCCACATCTCCATATCCCTTGTTAGCTCTTAGCAACCTTTTTTTTGTTACCTCAACCAAACCCTGCTCTGTCATCTATTTGCTCATGTCCATAAATCTAGAATATAATTAGCATGGCCGCACAATAAGTGATCAGTTTAGATACTGATTATAATATAGGATTTTTCTCCCATTTCATATCCACATGATAAATTCTTATTTATCAAATTCTGATTAGGTATCAATCCAACTCTTTTCAGATTCTCCAAGCCCTCCGTCTTCATTACAGGTGTCAGGAACTTCAGCTGTCTTTTTCTGTCTTTTTCAGCTTGTCTTTTGCATTCACTGTCATATTGAAGAACAGACATCAGACATATTGAAGAACAGACATCAGACATATTGAAGAACAGACATCAGATACTAATCCAATTCGTTTCTAGCGGTATTTTCATGTCTCTCAACAGTCTTCTCAGCTTCTGGAATGCATCCTTGGTCAAGCCAATTCGCCTTCAGATCTCAGTGTCACACCCTACCATCTTCTGTTAGAACACATCTCAGAAATTTAAAATTATGTACCTGCTTGATTTTAGTATCCCCCAGACAGTAGTTATAATTTTTGGCTTTTTTTTTTACTAATGACCATGCAGTTTTTTTTTAAGTTTATTTGTAGTTCTTTCTTTTTGCTTTCTTCAGGTACCTTTTGTAGTAGGTCTTGTATTTTCCTTTCCGTGTCTGCTATCAGCACAGTATCATCTGCGTATCTTATATTGTTCAGATGGTAGCCGCCAATCTATTAGGATTTATTAATGGTGGACAAAACGTTAACAACATAAGTTACGCAGATGACACCGTACTGATGGCAGGCATATAATAAAAACTAAAGGAAATCCTAGATGTTAGAAAAAGAAAATTAAAAGAAACCTCTAAACATCATGTGTATAAAGACATAATTTTTTGTCGTTAGCGAGACGGACAGCTTAAGATGCAAAGTATGAATTGAAAATGATACAATCAAGTAAGTGCTGAAATCTTACTGTCTGTAAAATGTGACACCGCAATCCAAAGACACACTAGAATAGCGAAAGCTATGCAGAGACAGAAAATTTCATTCGAAACAAACATAAAAGAGTTGAACTGCTATGACAGTTGATGTATTGATTTTGTTTAGTGGCATATCAATATTTATAGGTTATTTAATGTCAAAATTTAAATATTTTGAACACAACTTTATGGCTTCAACTACAGATAAAATGTAATCTCTATTATAATAAATACCGAAGGGTATATTATACACACACACACACACACACACACACACACACACACACACACACACACACTTACATGTATGTATGTAAAATAGTTACTGGTTGGACTAGCAGACGATAGATAAAAACAAATTACTCAATGAACAATCTAAACAAATGAACTGAATATGCAGATCTAACAATATATCAAAGAATAAAACACACACCACTTAATTGCTACCGAGGTTTCGACCACGCTATTCTCGTCAGGCAAAAAAGTAGCTCGTCGGCTCAGTTTATTAGAGACAATAGTGAGACATCGTTGTCTCAGTTAATTATCTTTACTATCAGTTATTACACTTTACCACCAGTTCTGAAAGCTTTTGCTGCGTGTTTGCTCTTTAACAGTCGCTTATTATTTTATATTTTGCAATAATTATGTCGTCGAGAGTAGTGAAGAATACATATAATATATATATATATATCGTCTCTATTATAATAAAAGCCGTTGTGCATTTATTTGTCTATTATATATATATATATATATACACACAGTATAACCCTGATATAAGAGAGTTGTCGGGTCCGAATAAAAGTTATCTTATATCCGGGTTTGGTCTATTTTATTACATTACCACAGGCTCTAATTTGGGACCAGAGAAAATCTCTCTTATATCCGGGTTACTTATATCCGGAATATATATATATATATATATATATATATATAAAAAGGAAAACTCAACACGTCATTTAAATTGGTTATAAATTATAATTTATTTCAATAAGCTAAATTAGCTTATTTCATTGGGACACACAATATTCGTTCCATTTGGTACAAAAACCTTTGCCGGAATAAGCATTTTCTTTAACTGAAGAGCGAAATATAAGAAAAAAGAAAACATCAAAAAGAGGTATTGGCGTCATCCCAGTTGTGGGTATTCAGACCAGTCGAGAAGATGTTGATCACCAAGTCATTAACCGCCTACTTTTAATTCCATGGATGTTTAACCCCACAAATTAATACACCATTGTACACTGACTTATATCCACATACACACATGCGCACACATCCACATAAGTACATACATTGAGTTCTCTATATAGTTATAACATTTAATATTTATATTAAGCTGATCTTGTATTATTCTCGCCGTTTACGTACTGGGCATATATATATATATATATATATATATATATATATATATATATATATATATATATATATATCCCTCCTGTCACGCTTAGACGGCCGGGGGGGGATAACCTGTGAAGAAACAGCTGATAATCCTCTCAAATAATTTGATGTCATTTTTTACGGTAGGGGTACACTCGTTTCATATAATATGTATTGCTGGTGTTTTTTACGATGTAAATATATTTTTATAATTTCACGGTGTTTTGTTTTGTTTGGAAGTTCACTATTTGCTCATAGCTGGGGGCCTGACAGGTGTTACCATCCCGGATTAGGGTGGACCTGGGAACAACAGCAATTAGGAGGTGGTTCCACGCTCCTTAAAACCTTTAATTTCCCGATCAGAGTCTTCGCTGTAGGATGTAGTTTATCGTCATACCCAGAACTAGAACAGCTATGTAATAAAATTCCTTCTGTATAGCAGTAAAAGATGGACGACTTTCTCACAGGTGAGTTTTGCAGCAATCCTTAACATCAACTTGAGATTTTTCTTGTTAAAAAGTTGAATAATTTAACAAACACATTCAATATTACGGACAAAAATTCGTGAATTTTATATCGTATTTTTCGTGATTTAGCGTGATCAAAAAAAGGTTCACGGATTTGGACACTCCCCCAAAATAAAAATAAAAAAAACTGGATTACGTCCAAATCCGTGAAAATGTTAAAATGTTTCATCCATTAATACTAGTCAGTTGTGTTTAGTTTAATTTGTAACGTAAAAAATGTAGGCATAAAAAAGCAAATATTGATAAGGTAGCGAGCGTCACAAAGCCCTGCCCGGAGCCCTCAACTAGGCCTTCTCTCCAGCTGTGGAGTTTGACGCACCAGCCCCGAGGCAAGGTGGTTGCTGTCAGAATAGTTATGATGAATGAGACGTGTGATATGAATGAAGAGGAAGTGATAAGAACTGATGTCAGTCAGTTAAGTGCCATACGTGATACACACTTGGGCGATCATGTCTCGAAGGAGATATTACTAATTGGACAGAAGATCTTTCAGCAGTAAGTTGCCATTACTGTCTGCGGTAGACTAGTTGCTAACCAGGGCTATAGAACCCAATTTGTCTTGTTATTTAACCTATAGTTGGAGGGAAGAGACGGATTAATACTTTTTCAAGGGTATTTGCGCATAAGTGAATGCAACGAATTCAACTGGAAGTCGAACTAGGTTCGCTGATTTAATCGTTCCGAACTGATAGCCATTGCACCACAATATGATCATAAAGATGGTAGATAACGACTGATTTTTGATTTGAAAAAGTTAAGACGCGTTCACGCGGGTGTCTCTTTCAAAAAATATAGAACACCTACGTCCTGAATGAACACGGCACATAAAAAAAACTTTTAATCTCAATTATGCGTTGAATAGCAGGACCATCCGGGTCTTGTAGCCTTGGTTGGTTACCAGACTACTGTAGAAATAAATAAGTTACGATTAATTTGTTATGGTGAAACATATCTATTCTATAGTGAATAGACTCTCCCACCTAATTTAAGTAGGAGCAGTAAGAGGAACGAGGGTCAGTCGATGTTGGACGATAGTAGTCGGCAGTTAGTCGAATACGAAAGTAGTCAGTGAACTGGCAAGATTACACTGCGTAATACATATTATATCAAGTTCCTAACGTTTTGTGCGTCGAACCTATTAGAACCGACTTTAACACAAATACTAGCCTCCACTGCGAAAATAACTCCACAATATAATATAATAAAATTTTCAAGCTGTCGCACATTTTTAAATGAAACTTTAATGCAATTTTAATTTTTCAATATTTTACCAAAGTTTTAAGTCAAAGCAAATCTCATTGATTTAACCCTTTTATAGTCTTATGCAAATTAGTTATTGAGCGTTTCTAGAGAACTAATCGTTTTCTTATTTTAAGCACTGGAATATCCGATGTCAAATAATCAAAATTACACTGGAAATACCAGTTGTAACTACGGCTACTTGTACTTACAAGATACGAGGGTTGGCAAAAACGTAATGCCGTTTCTAATGTAAGTTAAACGTATTAGTTATAATTCTGATCTGTTAAATTTGATTTAATTTTTGTTTATAAAATATAAAGTGTCTGGAATCTCATAAAAATGGTTTTCCCTTCGTTTTCCTACCCGTAATACGCTTTCAAAATGACATAACTTCTAGACCCACATAGAGAGCAAAAAGATGTCATCGAAATTTTAGAACGAGAAAGGGTTAGAGGATATTTATAGAAAAGATTCATTTAATGTGAGCACAGATAGAAAATGAGTCTGTAGAGTTAACAGCAATCTGAACTTCGTGATAGGTCCCAGAGTAGCAGGTCAACTGCTGCTATTAATGAGGATAAAACCAAACAGGGTGATTTCCTCATAACTGCTGATAAATCAATATAGAAAGAGTTTAGACCTATAATAATAATGCTTGTGATTTAGTTGAGCCGATTGTTATTTTAATTTTTTTTTATCTATTTGGAGTCATGAAGGAGGTGTACAGAGGACACCAGTACTTTGAGGATGACGAGTTGAAATAGACATATGACTAAGAAGCGGCGGCAAATTTGGACTTAAATAAATAAGGACGGTTTTTCCCTTAACACCGCTATTATTTTTACTACTTTCACTCCTCAGCAATGTTTATTGTTTTAAAAACGATGATTAGAATTGTAATAAGAACTAAGCATATCATTAAATTGGATTTATCCATTTTTTTTGTTCTTGAGAATTGACAACAAAAATAATAAACATTATTTATTTATTAGATTGTTTATTTACAATATTTACTATATTGTTTTATAGTGGGTATCTTATCTATTCTTTTTCTAGTTGTGGTGGGAGTCCTTTCTAGTGAAGGGTAATTGTATACTGTTGCAGGTTAACGGAATTTGGCCTTGTGGTAGATAGCCCATTATAAGTCATAAAATGATTATAAAATCAAGAAAAGCAATTTGAGTAGAAAAATAACATTTATATATATATACACATATCAATTAAGGTTCTACAATTAAAACAATACTTGAATATAGGTCCAACGGAAGTTAAAATGTTCATGACAAATAATAAGGTGAAAGAGATTTAAGGCTTAGGAATTTGGGTGCGTTGTAAGTAAGGAATGTCTTTGAAGTAGTCGCTCCTTAGGTCAGTAAGTAGTTTTGAGACAAGGAAGAAGGCAAGGAGAGGTGAAGGGAGGTGAACATAGTAGCCGCTTGACTTCTGTTAAGGGGATATTGATTACACTCTTCTCCTTTAGGTCTGCCTGCTGGGTGCTTTCTGTCTCGGCTATTTATATCTGCTTTTTGGATCAAAAGCAGCTCGTTTGGGATTTCACACTTGAATTTGATTCTGGGCTTCCCATTGGCGGGTAAATAAAATTCGCGTAGGCTCACGAAATGGAAATTTGATATTTGATTAATTTTTATTTTTCAGCCGGAATATCTGCGCGAACCCAGATGCGCAACGACGACATTTGATCATTTTCCTTTTTGTCGTGAGAGAGCAAACATCCGGTCCATCGCTTTTGTTCGGTCGGTATCACCACAGTTTCTTGGAGTTGTTGAAAAAATATCGGCTAATTGCCAATCAATTTGATTTTTATGAAATAGTTAATAACAAGGATTTCCTTATAGCTATTTTCAATAACTAAATTATTTTAATAATTTAGTAATTGAATATAAATTTATGAATAAAAAATATTTTCATATATATTTCTTTATAAATTGATAAACGGTAAATATTGCATCGGATTAGTTTTAATTGTGTTAGATTTTCGAATGCAAATATAAAACTATTTTCGTAAAGAATCAGTCCATTAGATAGTGTTTAATATATTTGTTGTAAATTCTCAAAAACAAAATTATCAAACAAAGAGACCATCGTAACATGTATACGTTTGTCGAAGCTGCTAATAGGTTTCAGCGAGGCGGATGACAGCAAATGCTGTACAATCTCTTCAAAGATGAAAAAAGACTTGAAGCAACTGAAATGTGGTTCTACAGAAGGATGCTGAGGATACATGTGAGCAACGACGAGGTTTTGGTGAGGATGGAAACGAAAAGGAAAATGATACTTAACATTAGAAACAGACAGCTGAAGCTTCTTGAACATGTAATGAGGAAGGGGGTATTGGAGATTCTGATACTCACATGACTGATAGAGGAATGAAGAATATGAGAAAGCAATGCATGACGTATTTGATGGGCTTGACCAAATGGATGGTAGATCATGGTTTGGGTGGGGTAACAAGAGAAAGCGTGTTAAGGGCGACACAGGATAGAGAGACGTGGAAGGCTATGATCGCCTACGTGATGAAGGAACTCGACACAAAGAAGGAAAAGAGGCGGGTAGACATATCTTTATTTAAAAGTTGCAAGTCTACAATAGAAAAGAAAAGAGCTGAGGACTAGATTTTTATAACCCTGAAACATTTATTTTTACATACTGTGGTAGAGCTGCTGATACCACTCTAGCGTTCTCAAAGATGGAATGGTCTGTGGTCCGAAATAGCAACATAAATAAAGATTAAAAGCAGTCAGAGATTCAGAGTCTCTGATGGGATCGACTGCGTGCGTCAGTCATTCACTTTATTGGATTCTCTGCCTCTTTTTTTTTTTTTTTTTTTTTTAATCATTTCACCCCAGGCAAGGCGGAAATGCCACTGATGTGCAGGGGTTACATAAATGTAAAAAGATTAATTAGAAGATTGAGGAGTACAAACTAGTTAGAAAGGAACAATAGAAAGCAGGTGCGATAACAGATACATAGGTGGAGAGAAAGGGAAGATTATACAGGGGTGGGGAGAGAGCTAGGGTGCAGTGGTTAGTAGATGAGTATTTTTTTTTTTTTATTATAAGCGTTTCACCCCGAGCAAGGCATGTCACTGCCACTACTGCGCAGGGGGCTACGTAGAGTGGAGAAAGGAGGGTTAAGTATAGGAAATGTCAGAGAATGGGTGATAGGCGGGTTAAGGATACCGAGAATGAGGGTTGGGTAGATGAGAGTGTTCTGAGAATAATTGGGAGTTAGTGTGATAGGAGGTGTCTATTGACCCTACATTTAAACACCTGGAGATTGTAACTGTCGGGAAAGCAGAGTTGTGGAAGGGAGTTCCACAGGCGGGAAGCGCGAGAAAGGAAGCTGTTGGAGTAGAATTTACGGTTACATCTTATTTGTTTAACTGTAGGGAAAAGCAGGCATGATTTTTTGTCCGAGCTTACAGGCTCGGTTTTAACCACGTTAATTGGCCTTGTGCCGCATCTAACTCGGGCTTCTGCCCACGTGAGGAGGTCGTAAATAATTCGGAGTGTCATTGACAGCCTGAAAGGATCGACTGCGTATGTCAGTCATTCACTTTGTCGGATTCTCTGCCTTCGAGCGAGCGGAAAGGAACCCAGACGAGACTCCGCCGAAAAGTAGTCTTCTCTGGGGGGAAAGTAGACATGAATTTTTTGTGCGAGCTTACGGCCTCGGTTTTACGCACGTTAATTGGCCTTGTGCCGCATCTAACTCGGGCTTCTGCCCACGTGAGGAGGTCGTAAATAATTCGAAGTGTCACTGACGATTAGTATCGGAGTGTCTATTCTGCGACTCTAACAACTTAGCCTCTCTTCTTTTTCGAATTGGTCCTGGGTATGACCTCTGATTGGGAGGTTGCGAGGAGCATGGAACCACCTCTTAATTGCTGTTGTTCCCAGGTCCACCCTGACCCGGAGTGGTAGCACCTGTTAGCGTCCCAGCTATGGGCAAATAGTTAACCCCCAAACTAGAGTCAAAACACTATGAAAGCATAAAAATAGAATTTTATAGAAAAATATACATTTTTGAGGGAAAAATATTACCAACAATACATTTTTGAAGTAAAAACATATTACCATAATACATTTTTGAAGGAAAAAAATAATACCAGCAATACATTTTTGAATACAAAACTAGAAGACCTCTTCAGTTTCTAAAATGAAAATAAAAAATTTAATCAAAATCTGATTAAATCAACCTTCGCACTATAACTGAACATTAAAAAAAATATACCTTAAACCTCACTTTTTTGGCATTAAATAACCCACAGAGGTTGATATGCCGTTAAACAAAACTCAAACTCAGACTCTTTCGAATTATCGTTGTTCTGTCTTATTTGTGTTTGTCTTGTTTGCACTTAATATCCATTAGTACGGATATTGTACTGCAAATACTTTAGCACACACCATCTGGTATCGTCCTGCCACCTCGGTGATATAACAGGCACTTTGCATGTCTGATGCTGCTAAAATGTAAGAATTTGGTTTCTAATCTGATAATTATTTTAGAAAAAGGAATTTGACTGTTGCACACACAAGGATGTCTAAAACAGCTTATTGCTAATTTCGTCAAGATGTCATGCAAGATGAGGTCATCCGATTCTACTGTTAAATCCCAATTTGCAATTAAAGAACAGAGATTTAAAATGAAATTCTTTTATTACATTAGTAAAAGTGATATTAGTCGTTTCTTCATGAAGAAACTTTCGGCATTCACCGACCGAACAGCCAATGCTACTGCCGGCGTGAATTTATAAAATATGTCGATTAAAACAATTTTTCTGAAAAATAGGTTTCTCAAGTCCCAACATTTTGTTTGAAGTAATCTTGGAACGTCGACGTCTTGACTTCATCCCAATTTTCTCTTCTATTTTAGTTGTTGCTACTGATAATATGATTGATTAATTTGTTTGTTTAACGAACTCATTTATGGGTCATTTAAAACCGAAATTTCATTTTCATGGGAACTTTGAAGAAATAAAAATATGATAGGTTGTTCTTATTTCACAACAGAATACATGGTAGATGATACAGGTTATTTAATGCCGAAATTTAAATTATTTGAAATTCAATTGTTTGTCTTGTATTTTAAACGCGATTGTAAGCATTCAAATACAAATGAAATGTATTGCTGGTCATTTTCTTTTAAATATGTATTGTTGGTAATTTTACTTTAAATATTTATTGTTGGTTGGTTGATTTTGTTTAGAGACATGTCGACACCTCTATGGGTTATTAATGCCGAAATCTGAATATTTTGAACGAAATTGTATGCCTTAAACTACCAAAAAAATATATTGTTGATCTTTTTGCTTTAAATATGTATTGTTGGTATTTTTATATAAAAATGTATTGCTAATATTTTTACTAAATAAATGTATTTTTATATTTTCATAGTTTTTATTTGAGGAGAGTTTTCTATTTGCCCATAGCTGGGACCCTAACAAGTGCTGCTATCACGAGCCAGGATGGAACTGGGAACAACAGCAATTAAGAAGTAGTGCCATGCTTCTGAAAATCTCTAATCTCCCGATCAGAGGCCTTGCTGCAAGATATAGTTTATCGTCATACCCAGGAATGCTACTGTTAATAGTCCATGAGATTCGAAGAAGGATTTTCCTCACTAAGACCTACGGGCTTCCTTCACTAGGGACAATTTTGAATCTGAGAGAACGGTTGTATACAACTGAGAGTTTAGACATTTCTGCACGGGTTGAACGCCATGCAGGGCATCAAGATGAAAATTATAGATATGGTGGGACTATTTAAAAACATAAATTGAGTTCTTAAGTTAACGTTTTGGATTCACAACATCTTGATGACAATAAAATCTATCAATCAGTGTAAGAATCGATTTGTTCGCCTTTAACATTTAGCACTCTGCTTCATTTATAAATATTACTTTCCTTCTAAAAGAAAATGACCAGCAATACATTTCATTTGTATTTGAATGCTTACAATCGCGTTTAAAATATATTTAGTTAAAGACAAACAATTGCATTTCAAATAATTTAAATTTCGGCATTAAATAACCTGTATCATTTACCATGTATTCTGTTGTGAAATAAGAACAACCTCTCATATTTTTTTTTTCAGAAGCATGACACTACTTCTTAATTGCTGTTGTTCCCAAGTCCTTCCTGGTTCGTGATGTTAGGGTCCCAGCTATGGGCAAATAAAGAACTCTCATCAAATAAAAACTATGAAACTATAAAAGTACATTTATTTAGTAAAAATATTAGCAATACAACAAAATCAACAAATCAACAATACATATTTAAAGTAAAATTACCAACTGTACATATTTTTAAAAAATGACCAGCAATACATTTCATTTGTATTTGAATACTTACAATCGCGTTCAAAATATATTTAGTTAAAGACAAACAACTGCATTTCAAATAATTTAAATTTCGGCATTAAATAAGCTGTATCATCTACCATGTACTTTACTGTATATGAAATCCCCTTAAAATACAGTGTTTTATACATTGGCTCTACATATTTGAAATTCAGTAGCCTGGCTCTCAATTTCAGTCAAGATTGTTTAGGTATTACCATAGAAGTATATGACTATACAACCAAGTTGTCCTGGCTATGACGATAAACTACATCTGGCAGCAAGACCGCTGATCGGGGAGGTTTTTCAGGAACGTGGAAACACTTCTTAATTGCTGTTGTTCCCAGGTTTACCCTGACCCGCGATGGTAAGACCTGTTAGGGCCCCAGCTATGGGTAAATAGTTAACCTCCAAATTAGCAACAATTCACTATGAAAGCATAAAAATAGATATTTATAGTAAAAATACCAGAAATATATAAAAAAATTACCAGTAGTACATTTTTGAAAATTATTACCAGTAATACATTTAACATTTAACAAAAATGCTTCAGTGAAACCCGATCTACAAACTGATTTCTTATAAAGAATATATATTCTATTCATGCAAATCTATTCTAAAAATCTTGTCGGCATGAAATAATCCATTGTGGTTGATATGCCGTTGAACAAAATATAGCGAAACCAAACCAAACCAGAACCAATAAATTCAAATTTATTCTGAATTTACAAGAGTAACAGTTTGCTTGGCGAAAATTGTCACTTACAGTGCTAATGGTCATAACTAGTAGAATGAACAATTGTCTATAAGTTTTTTTGTTTTTTTTTAATCATATCACTCCAAGCAAGGCGAAAACGCCACTGATGAGCAGGGGGCTACATAAGAGTGAAAAGAGTGGAAAAGAGAAAAACCAGAAACCACAACCTAAACAGGAAACAAGGGATGAGCCTATTCACCTGTTCAATAGACGTGGGTGGAGTGTGAACCGGGCGATAGTTTAGTCTATCTACTCCAAATGAAAAAAAATAATAAAATAAAAAAAAGAGTGAAAAGATTGGAAAAGAGAAAAACCGGAAACCACAACCTAAACAGGAAACAAGGGATGAGCCTATTCACCTGTTCAATAGACGTGGGTGGAGTGTGAACCGGGCGATAGTTTAGTCTATCTACTCCAAATGAAAAAAAATAATAAAATAAAAAAAAGAGTGAAAAGATTGGAAAAGAGAAAAACCGGAAACCACAACCTAAACAGGAAACAAGGGATGAGCCTATTCACCTGTTCAATAGACGTGGGTGGAGTGTGAACCGGGCGATAGTTTAGTCTATCTACTCCAAATGAAAAAAAATAATAAAATAAAAAAAAGAGTGAAAAGATTGGAAAAGAGAAAAACCGGAAACCACAACCTAAACAGGAAACAAGGGATGAGCCTATTCACCTGTTCAATAGACGTGGGTGGAGTGTGAACCGGGCGATAGTTTAGTCTATCTACTCCAAATGAAAAAAAATAATAAAATAAAAAAAAGAGTGAAAAGATTGGAAAAGAGAAAAACCGGAAACCACAACCTAAACAGGAAACAAGGGATGAGCCTCTTCACCTGTTCAATAGACGTGGGTGGTGTGTGAACCGGGCGATAGTTTAGTCTATCTACTCCACTTGAAAAAAAAATAATAAAATAAAAAAAGAAGAGTGAAAAGATTGAAAAAGAGAAAAACCGGAAACGACAACCTAAACAGGAAACAAGGGATGAGCCTCTTCGATGCAGATAGTGAGTGCTATATTTGTATTGTTGGTTAGAAACATGTAGCATAAAGTAATTATTTAAAAGATGTAGACTTCTGAATATGCAGCGTCAGATGCGACTAAAAATGTAATGATTTTATTTACATTCTTTTGGTTATTGCAACAAAGGCAGTTGACCGTTTCCCACGAAAATTTCGAAAACAACACGCCTCGTCGAGCAGTCATATGATAAAACTTTATCAGAACTGAGAATATTAGAGCTAAAAAAAAAGTTTTAAATATATTTTTCATCTGAGGAATGGGTTTACCTTTTGCCATGAAAATGAAGAAACGCAAAAGATCGTCTCACGTCTGTTTTATTTATGAGAATCGGTAAAATAAATAATACATATTCTTTTTTCAATGCGGTATGCAATGTTCTTGAAATTAAGCAGTGAAATATGTCTGCAATTGTTACGAACTCGAGCACCTAGTGACTATACTTGCAGATGAAAGAAAAGGCATAAAAGAGAGAGAGAGAGACAGAGACAGACAGACAGAGAGATAGAGAGAGAGAGAGAGTGAGAGACTAGGTTATCAATTAATTTGACCAAAGATATATACATTGTATATTTTGCAGAAGACCAGAGAGAGAGAGTGAGAGAGAGAGAGAGAGAGAGAGAGTATTTATATCAACTGAATAGGCCATTAACAAATTATACTCACACTACATCCTCGAGAAAACAGAGAGAGAGACAGACAGACAGACAGAGAGAGACAGAGAGAGAAAGAGTATCTATATCAACTGAAGAGACGATTGTAAAATAATGAGGTTGACACAATATACTGTCAGAGTGAGAGAGAGAGACAGAGACACAGAGAGAGAAAGACTAGGTTATCCATTAATTTGACCAAAGACATATAGATTGTATAATTTACAGAAGGAGAGAGAGAGAGAGAGATAGAGAGAGAGAGATAGAGAGAGAGATAGTATCTATATAAACTGAATAGACTATTAACAAAAATGAACAAAATTATACTGACACTATATCTTCTAGGAGACAGAGAGTTAGAGAGAGAGTGAACGAGGGAGATAGTTTCTATATCAACTGACTATTAACAAAAATTAACAAAATTATACTGACACTATATTCTCTAGGAGACTGAGAGAGAGAGAGAGAGGGGGGGAGAGAGAAAGAGGGAGAGAGATAGAGTCTATGATATCAACTGAGGCGACCGTTATAACAGAATTAACCTTACACCATATCTCACAGGAAATCAAGAAAAGTAGTGGGGTTGTGTTGTTAATATAGGTGAAAGCTATGACATGACAGTATAGATTCTATAATCTACAGTAGACCCGAGAGAGAGAAAGAGAGAGAGAGAGAGAGAGAGAGAGTGGGTAGAGAATATTAATTGAGACGACTGTTGTGAAAGAATTATACTCACCCTATATCCGACATAACATAGAGAGGGAGAGAGAAAGTGAGAGAGATTCAGAGAGATAAAGTATGTGCATGCATTCGCGCCGACGCGCGTATTATCAAGTATGGCGAATGAAATGATTGTCTCTATGGACCCTATAATCTAAAGTAGACAAGATAGAAAAGACGAACAGGAGAGAGAAAAAAAAACAGCATTAGATGAGATCGGGATAGATAGATAGATAGATAGATAGATAGATAGATAGATAGATAGATAGAAGAAGAAGAGATGAGGATAGATAGATAGATAGATAGAAGAAGAAGAGATAAGGATAGATAGATAGATAGATAGAAGAAGAAGAGATAAGGATAGATAGATAGATAGATAGAAGAAGAAGAAGATAGGATAGATAGATAGATAGATAGATAGATAGATAGATAGATAGATAGAAGAAGAAGAAGAGATAAGGATAGATAGATAGATAGCTAGCTAGCTAGCTAGATAGATAGATAGATAGATAGATAGATAGATAGATAGAAGAAGAAGAGATAGGGATAGATAGATAGATAGATAGATAGATAGATAGATAGATAGATAGATAGAAGAAGAGATCGGGATAGATAGATAGATAGATAGATAGATAGATAGATAGATAGATAGAAGAAGAGATCGGGATAGATAGATAGATAGATAGATAGATAGATAGATAGATAGATAGAAGAAGAGATCGGGATAGATAGATAGATAGATAGATAGATAGATAGATAGATAGATAGATAGATAGATAGATAGAAGAAGAGATCGGGATAGATAGATAGATAGATAGATAGATAGATAGAAACAGAGAGTGACGGGTTAAAAGGAAAAAGAATAAAGATGAAAAGAAAAGAGAGAGACACAGAGAGGGTAGAGAGACAAAGGCAGACAGAGGAGGAGAGAAACAGACAGAGAGATAGAGGGAGAGTGAGAGACACAGGGAGAGAGTAATGAATTCAGCATCTTCTGGATCCACCATGGGTCAATCAGAAAAGCCAAGGTGAAAAACCGATCCAAGATGAATTGGTTAACTGTAGTGGGCTGTTGTCGCAATGTCGATGAAGAAGAGGTAGTTTGTTTCCATATGTCTGTTCAGACAGCACAGATGATAAAAACCAAATCGATTTTTGCCCATATCACAGGATCGATAATAAAAGTAGCTTCACTTTGAATCGTTTCAGATCAAGTCTTTATTTAAGGAAAATGCATCGCCTTGAAATTGGGTTAGGGTTTCGTTACTTCTTCACTAGCAATGGAAAGGGCATGATTTCATAAAAAAAAAAGATCTTGACGGAAATCTTTCATCACATAGTAATTTTCCAAAATATATTTTTATGAAAAGTTTAAATAGATTCTAAACTTTAAATACATTCAATTATTAACAAAAATGCTTCATGGCTGCTATCTATCTATCTACCTATCTATCTATCTATCTATCTATCTATCTATGCGGGTGAATTAATAATTTCGCTCTGATCAGAACCTGAATTTTTTTACCTGAAATATCCACAACAAAATATCGTTTCTCTTTCTCATTCCCCCCTCTCTCTCTCCCCCCCTCTCTCTCTATATATATATATATGTATTAATGTATATTTGGACAGCAATTTTTTTTAAACAAATTTATTAAAAACGACCGACAAAGATGTTTTTCATTTTTTATTTAATCTTTCCTGTATTCTTACATGTTTCCTTTTTGCTGGAGATAAGGAGTATAAAAACATTCCATAATTTTTGAATTTCCAAGCGCTTTCAGCCACTTCAATGGCCATTTTCAAGGATGCTATTTTTCCGATGTTGCTATTTTATCCTCATACAACATCCGAAAAATAACCATATTTACCGATTTTTTTGTGGGTGACAACTTGTTTTCCACCCCCGACCTCTTCCTCACAGGGTGGATGTGACAAGCATCTCGAATTCGTTGGTTCCGTCAGATCTAACCCTTACGCTAGCCACTCACATTGTAGCAAACCCCAACAACATTCGCCCCGTCTTCCATTGGTGAGTAGTGTGTTCTACTAGAACAGCTTCTTCCCGAGAAACACTGATCTGAAGAACTGACTCCCAAGAGGATGTTTCCCAGACCACTACAATCTTAAATTGTTCAAGTCTAAGTTTAACCATTATCTTCTTCTCTTGTCCGCATAAACTGCTTCTTAATGTAACCTTCTATCTACCTCGAGTGGTCCCGGGCTTTGTACAGAGTAAACGTTAGTGTAAAAAAGAAAAAATATTCTTCGTAGAATCAAGTGTATCGACGGGTAATCAGTCAGTCAAGTGTCATACATGATACACGTTTTGGGCTATAAACATATTGTTTTAACCAAATGATTTGGTGGGTGCACCTGTATAGTTACATCTTACTTTTCAAAATCCATAATTTAAGTAATGAACTTTTCAAAAACTGTAACTAAGATCCACTCAGCATGGTTGCTCTGTGGGTATTGAACAGAGATTAGCTAGCCACCCGAGGAGACGGGCATCCTGGGATACGAGTATCTATCTATCTATCTATCTATCTATCTATGGTAATTATCCTTTGCCTCTTTAATCTCTCCTTCTTCCGTCTCTTCATTCATTAGTTTTTTGTTTCTTCCTTTAATCACACCTTTCTTTCTTTCTTTCTTTCTTTCTTTCTGTAATTATTTTCTCTCTCTCTCTCTCTCTCTCTCTCTCTATCTCTCTATCTATCTATCTATCTATCTAGTCTGAACATTATCTCTCTCTCACGGTTTCGATCCCGGCTGGAAGCAAGTGGATGTGTCTAGCCACAGTAATGAGCTGTGATACAGCGAAGCAGGCCTGTAAGTGGATGACTAATATATATATATATATTGGCATGTATACACATGAACATGAACATTTCTGTGGTGGTGGGGGACTGTCGACATTCTTGAAAATTAAATCACTAAACCCAAATCAAATTCCAGTGGAGCCTGTTTTATGACATTTGCTATAAATTCCCCGTTGAAATATATAAATCTAACGATCAGTACATTCTGTCCCATCATCTTGACTATAGAATCTAATTGGTACGATGATAGACACTGCTTTTGCAGTGACGTTATAATAGTTTTTTTAGCATGTTGGTTTATATGAAGTGGATATGCCAACCCTAAGCTCAACGAGTTTCGAATGCAGAGTTGTCCTTCTAGTAGACTAGAGAGCTCAGTTTGCTCTGCTGTTTAATCCATAGCTGGGGAAAGAAGATATGGCTTCATACATTTCCGAAGAGTCGACTGGAATATGCCTTTTGTGCGCCGATAACCGCTATGCACACATGCGTACATCCTACGTTTCGACCAAGTACCCTCTGACGAGCCATCATCAAGTATCCATTATTTGCCTGATATAGGATATCTTTTGATTATTGTAGTATTCTGTTCCTGAGATGCCATTGTTCGTTGCTGCTGCACTACCTGACCTAGGAGTTGACCTCAGGACAACTAGATGATGATAGTGTATGCGTAACCAACTTCTATATCCATTATAACACGGAAGTAAACAGTGGTGTATTTTTGAAGCATTCATACTCAATGTCAGATGGTTTTGACATTTAGTTATAATAGCCGGTTCGTATTGCTTTTCATGATCTAGCATTTCATTTCTGAGACGATTTGTTTATGATTTATTTAGAATATGCCTTTAATATTTCGCAATACTTTTCTTATCATTATTGATAACTGGCGTCACAATAATTAAGAGATATCCTATCAGCCAATCAACTGACACCTGCTGATAACCATAGGGTACTTAGTAGAAACGTTGAGTCTATAATAGCATCTCTAAAAAAAATTGAGAAAAATCGATCGAAATAACGAAAGTATTGTTTTTGATTGACTGATTTATTTTCTACGGCTTATCAAAACTTTGTAGGTTATTTAAAACCAGAAATTCATTACCTGTATTTTTTAATCGATATCGCCCCATGCAAAGCAGTAAAGGCACTAAAACACAAGGGGTTGCTGGGTGTGGAAGAATTAAGAACATAAACAATACTAAGAAGTGATAACAAAAGAAGAGTAATAAGGAGAACAGTAGAGTACATTGCATTTAAATTTTTGAAAGATAAAGTTAGCTGGAAAGTAAGGAGTTCGAAGGGAGTTTCACAAGCAAGAAGTACGAGAAACTAAATTGATGAGATCTTGACGTCAGTCTAGTCAGTCAGCTAAGTGCAATACGTGAAACACACTTGGGTGATCATGTCTCGGAAGAGACATGTTTCGGAAGAGACATGACTAATTGGACAGAAGATTTTTCCGCAGTCGGTTGCCATTACTTTCTGCGGTAGACTGGTTGCCAACGAAGGCTAGAGAACTCGATCTGTCCAATCTGGAGGGAAAAGATGGGTTATTATCTTTCCCAAGGGTATTTGCGCGTAAGTAAATGCAACGAATTTGACTGGAATTCGAACTCGGCTCTCCGATTTCTCCTTCCGAGCCGATATCTACTGAACCACAACGCACATCCAGCCAGTCTAGTAATGCACTTAAATTAAAGAAGTATATATACCATAGCGAAATGCTCATCCAAACAATTACTATGAAAATATTCATAGAAAAGACATAAAGAGGCAAACTTATGTCTGTTGGTAAGTAACTGGAGCCAAGCCACCGCATCAGGACCAACAATTACTGATTCGTTATATCAAGAAGCTTAAGGTAAATAAAAGGAGCCCAGAACATATGAGGCAGTAATATTCTAAGCATGGACGAATAGTAGACTTATAGAAATGTAAAATAGATTCTGGAGCGAAAAATTGTCTCTCACGACACATTTTCAAATCAGTTGATCTAGCCATGGATTCAATATAGTCTTTCCACTTCATGTCAGTCGAGAACATTAGCCCGCATAGCGCAGTGAGTCACTCTCCTGGAGGTTAACAGATCTCTTAGATGATTCATGGAGAGAAATTTCGTGTTGGAGGAGTTAATATTAACAAGCCAGATTTTGCCCCAATTAACGACGGACTTGATGTCGTTTTGGACATCGGATGCCATTTTGTCCTTGTTAGTCTGATCATCCTTACTATCAAAGCAAGAGTAAATGCTTGTGTTCTCAGAGTAAATGCCAAATGGAGAGCTGATGTCATCGGGAAGGTTATTAATGAAAATTAAAAACAGAGTAGGACCATGCATGGAGCCCTGGAGGGACACCTTCATTAGTACGAAATGATCTAGACGACTGGCCGTTCAGAAGAACTTTCATTTCAAGTGCCAGGAGACACTATAACGTTTCAGCTTGTTGAGAAAACCTACATTTCAGAACCTGTTAACGGCTTTCGAGATGTCCAGTGCTAAGGCCAGGACTTCACCGTTTTTATATACAGCATGATAGACTCTTTTCGCAATTATAGTCTGTACACCAGCAATTGACCCGGTGAAACGAAAGCATAATTGCTTGTCTAAGATGAAACCCTGCGATGACAGATGGTGAACTAATTCAGCATTATTTATAGCCTATAAGAGTTTCCCTAAAAGTGGTGAAAGGCTAATAGGCTGGTCGTTTTAAGGGTCGGACGGCTCAACAGATCTCTTAAAAACTGGAACAACAGATGACTTCCAGCAGGCAGGAAAGCAGGAGACGGTGAAACATTTATTACACAGTTTAGAGAGAACAGGAGTCAGTTCGGGGGCACACTTCTTGATGACTATTATAGGGATACTATTAGGTTCACATGCTCTGTTGGAGTTTAGGTTAGAGATGGTTGCTCGATTTTGTTAGGGAAACGAGTAAGGAAGTTCATAATTTGAGTAAGGGATTGGGTAATGGAATAAATTAATGTCTGAATACCGCAATATTAGTAGTTTTATAATATTTCAGCCACGTTTCGTGGTGAGCATTAAAGTCAACGAAGACAAAGATGTTCGCAGACGGATGAAGAGAAAATGCCTTTTTTATACTGTCAGCTATGTCTAAATCTCTATACTGCAGTCCTGGGAAGAGGGAGAGCGATAACTAACAGAGTTTAGTAACGAAAGACCGAAGCACATGAAGTAGTAATAAGGGGCATCGAGAGACAGTTCCCTGGCCAACGAAAGATTATCCAGGATGCAAACACGAAGGCCGTGCACATGAATACTGGAATCTTCTCGGCAAGGGGGAAGATAGCCTGAAACCAAGAATTCATTAGTAAAATGGAAGAATTTAAGTTCGTTTCACAGAGGGCAAATATATCTGGCGACCGTTCAAAGAGTAAAGTTGTAACGAATACAACGAATAATAGAGACGAAAAACGAGTGTGGGGGTAGGTGGTGATTTGTTTACTGTTTTAGTTGTATTTCTTATTGAAGATGTTTTTTTATTTGAAGATAACAATGATTTAATGATACAAGTCTTCATAATTAACTCATAGTTCGGAGAGAAGCGGGGGGGTCCTTACCTTTTCCAAGATTTTTGTATGTAAGTGTATAAAACGAACCCGACGAGAAATGAACCTAGGCTCTCAGATTATTTCTCATCCATTATCCATTACACCGCCTGCACATCTTAGCTTACAGCCCGAATATTCCCCAGTGGTAACCCATGTAGGTACTGACCAAACTCGGCGTTGCTTGACTTCAGAGATCGTACAGGAACCTGTGTTTCAACGTAATGCGACTTTAAGCTATACCATTAATACATACAAGCTAACAACACCAAGTGGTCACCCTTGTAGGTACTAACAAGGCTTGACGTTGCTTAACTTTGGTGATCGTAGAGGAACCGGTGTTTCAACGTGATGTGGCTGCAAACCATACCACGCACACATCCAAGCTTCCAGCACCTAGTATTTCCAAGCGGTCACCCACGAAGGTACTAACCAGGCTTGACGTTGCTTAACTTTGGTGATCGTAGAGGAACCGGTGTTTCAACGTGATGTGACTGTAAGCCATACCACGCACACATCCAAGCTTCCAGCACCTAGTATTTCCAAGCGGTCACCCATGTAGGTACTAACCAGGCTTGACGTTGCTTAACTTTGGTGATCGTAGAGGAACCGGTGTTTCAACGTGATGTGACTGTAAGCCATACCACGCACACATCCAAGCTTCAAGCACCTAGTATTTCCAAGCGGTCACCCATGTAGATATTAACCAGGCTTGACGTTGCTTAACTTTGGTGATCGTAGAGGAACCGGTGTTTCAACGTGATGTGACTGTAAGCCATACCACGCACACATCCAAGTTTCCAGCACCTAGTATTTCCAAGCGGTCACCCTTGTAGGTACTAAGAAGGCTCGATGTTGCTTAACTACGGTGATCCTACGGGAACCGGTGTTTCAACATGATATTGTTGTAACCCTGACAAAAATATATATTGACAGTTACTCATGTCAGAAAAAGCGAACCCCGACATTGTGCCGCGCTCTGATTTGATATTGATACACATGCCGTCAGTCAGTTAAATGCCATACGTGATAAACACTTGGGCGATCATGTCTCGAAAAAGACATGACTGACTGGGCAGAAGATTTGCCCGCAGTAGGTTGCCATTGCTTTCTGCGGTAGACTGGTTGCTGACCAAGGCTATACAACCCAATCTGCCCTGTTATTTAACCCATAACTTGAAGGAATAGATGGATTAATACATTTCCCAAGGGTATTTGCGCGTAAGTAAATGCAATGAATTCGGCTGAAATTCGAACTCGGCTGCCCGATTTCTCGTTCCGAGCCGATATCCAATGCACCGCAACGCACATGCTGTATATTTTCCAAAAACTGTGCTATTCAGATTCGGTACAACTTTTGTAGAAAAATCTCTGTTTTTAGGCAAGAAAAACGGACGGTGATTTTACTCCGTGGGTCATCGTCATTTCGTAAAAGCAAGGTGGGAAACGATCATAGACCTAGAATGAAAAGTTCTTACGCGGATTCTTCAAATCTGTCACTTTCGGACTCTCACCCGTTAGGCCAGCATTGTCAATTCACGACTTTGAGAAACTCTTTGTTTCTAGGCAAGGAAATCGACCGGTGATTTTAAGTGGAAGGCAAGACATACCCGGATTTATGAATGGTTAACGTTAATCGCTGTCTTCTGCCTCCCTGAAATCTATTCTTTTATTGTCGCTTCTTCTCACTAAAGTCTTCTCATTTATTCTCTTTCACTCTCAGAAGCCTTATGCATTTACGTAGCATTATCACCTTGCTTGAGGTGAAATGATTTAACAAAAGAAAAGAAAAGGATTTTTCCTCTCGACAGGATGCATAAAATCAAAATCGGCAACGCTCATAAAGAAACAATAAAATATTTTAAAGATGGAACAAATACACCTGAGAATTCTTCCACGACGTGAGATTGGAAACCTACAATATGCACAAAAATAGCTGTACCGGAAATATGGTTCTGTTCTGAACTTTTTGTGAAAAAAAAAGCGTTTTGTAGAAAATAAAATTGACAGTTTTAGTGGAAAAGATTTTAAGTTTAACTAAAAAAAAAAAAAAATAATAATTTAATATTATATGCAATTATTGTTCTTTTATTTTATTTATATATATATATGTACTAGCATCATAGCCCGGCGTTGCCCGTGCATCTTTAAAAATTATGTATTATGTTTTACTGAAATTAGAAATATAAAAACTATTACGCTGTCAGTTCAGAAATTTTCGAAGAATATTTAAAAATGTTGACATTTAATTTTAGAGAAAAAAGTTACATTAATATCACACAAATTACAGACATTTGATTTCCTGCATGAAATATTTAGCAACAAAAAAGCTTTATTTTTTTTAATTTTATTTTCTGAAGAATGAAATATTAAATCTGAAAAAAAGACTTAAATAATTAAATTAACCATTGGCACTTTTTTTTTTACATATTTTGTTTTTGTTTGAAAAATACTTTTTTTAAAAAATATTTCTTTTGTTTCAAAATTACGGGGAAAAATATTCACATTTTTTGTTGATCAAATTAATTTTTAAAACCTCGGAATAAAAATTAAATGTAAAGGTTAATTTTCTTTTTTATTTAATAAAAAAATATTTTAGTCGCGTTTGACACGTCTGATTTGATTTCTGTGACGTAATTTAGCAACCATCGGCTCCATTGGCCAAAAAGTGCGAAAGGGAAAATTGCTGAACTTAAATTCAAAAAGTATGTGTCGAGCTGGATTCCCTGTAGATATGTGTCCCTAGAAAGTTTGAATAGCGTAGCTTAAAAAAATGTAGGCGTGCATAGGAAACAGTCACACACATACTCACAGATTGCCTTTTATATATATAGATTATGAATATTATATTTATTTGGAATTATAAATGTATTATTTCATTTGTCTTTATTTTACTTTCTGTTTTGGCTTACTTAAAGTTATATTTATCAACTCTGCATTCTCTACTTTCGTTATTTTTGATCAACTGACAGTTTTGGTGTTAGGACTGTCGAAAGGGTAGTATAAATTATTTTATTGTATGTTATAAATAATGTCTTCATAATTTCCGATTATTTTACGCTTAAATGTTGACTTCTTTTTTTCTTGTGCAAATACTGTGAAGATCGTTTGTGTTAGTACTGTCAAAAACATTGTATAGATTATCTTTTATATAAATAATGACTTCCTAATCTGCGTGTAATTCGGGATTAAATCCCGATTCATAACTTTTTTCTTTTTCTCTCGTCTTTCTTTTTACATTTATTAAATTTCAATCTTTGTTTATTTATGTATGACTATTTCATAATTTATCTTTCTTTTGTTTTTGTTAAAAAAAAACCATTGATTTTTTTGGGGGAGTGTCATGATATATGTAATGTTCATAAACGTACATTATAAACATTCCAAAGGTTGCAATGGCCCAGGGTGACATTGGGGACAAGCTCTTACTGTCTATAAAATGCTCCCATGGCATGCATCTCAGATAAACTCGGATGAATAAGTCCCTTTACAATCCAGCTGCTTCGAGTAGACGAAGCTCGTCATCCCGTGAAAGCAGTTCATCTACGAGAAGAAAAATCTTGTGGTTACATTAAAACATGGAACACGCTATGGAAGTAAATTTAGAAACAAAAAACGGCAGTGGAGACCCGAAGACGGTTGGCTATCAACACTGACAACTTTTCGACAACACCTGCAATTAAATCGGGCCCCCAAATATATCTTGTATTTATTATGGACTAGAAGTATCAGGAACGCAGTGGCTCAATGCAAAACATACCCAGGTGCCGACTGCGGAAGTGACCACGTCTCGGTCATCTGCAAACTAAAAGTGAAACTCCGAAGACTGAAGAAGCACAGCACATCACCAATGCTGCAATACGACACGCTAGAGGACGACCTCACCCTGCAGAAAGAATACAATAACAGCGTGAGAAAGAAATATGAAGAACAAATTGGAAAAGGATACTCAAAATAGGATTCACTAAAAGAAGTGATGGTGACCTCAGCGAACAACATAGCCCCAAAGGAAAGCAGACGCGGAAGAAAAAACGAGTGGATGACCGAAGAGATCCTCCACATGATGCAAAGGAGACAAAAATAACGCCAAGGCACGGAGCAGAGTACAAAAAACTTCACAGGGAGATAAGGAACAAATGCAGACAAGCCAAAGAGGAATGGCTCAACAGCAAGAGAGACTGAGCAGGATCAACAAAGCAGAGATGCATAAAGAGATAAGAGAACTGACAGGACAAAAACCTGCTCCTCAACAGGATGCATAAAATCCAAGGAAGGAACAATCGTATTAGAGAAAGAGGAAATACTCCAGCGATGGGAAGAATATACAAAAGATCTTTTTTGCGACAAGAGAGAACAACCGAGAATGCACAAGGAGATTGATGGACCGGAAATACAAAAAATCCGAAGTGGAAGCTGCAATGGCCAAAATGAACAGAAACAAAGCACCTGGTCCAGACGGCATAGTGATAGAGCTGCTGACAGCCTTAGAAGAATATGGCATAGAAAAGATTACTGACATAATAAACGAAATTTATAGCAGCGGAATAATACCAGACGACCTATGCAAGTCGATATTTATAGCACTGCCAAAGAAACCTGGTGCAAACGAGTGCGAACTACACAGAACTATCAGCTTAATGAGTCACATTACAAAACTGTCAGAATCCTGATGAATAGAGCGAGAAGCAGAATCAGGCCAGAGATAGGGCAGGAACAGTGCGGGTTCGTCAAAGACACTGGAAAAAGGAACACCATATTCATGATTAGGATGCTCTCTGAAAGGGCATTACAAATGAAGAAAGATTTGTACCTATGCTTCATTGACTACGCGAAAGTATTCGACAAGATATGACACAAAGAATTGATGGAGATGCTAGGCAGCTTCGACATTTTAGGGAAAGACATAAGAGTGATCAAGAATCTCTACTGGCAGCAAACGGCCTGCATACGGACATGTAACGATCTCAGTAGATACACAAAGATAGAAAAAGGCATAAGACAAGGATGTGTCTTTTCACCGGATTTGTTCAACCTATACAGCGAGAATATTTTGAGGACCCTAGATGACACGCCAGGATTTGTTATTGGAGGCCACAACCTGAACAACATAAGGTATGCGGACGATACAGTGCTGATTGCGGACACGGAAAATAAACCACAAGACCTCATACAGAAAGTAGCAGTGGAGAGTGACAAAAAGGGACTACAAATAAACTTTAAGAAAACTGAGTGCGTGGTCATCAGCAAAAGATACAACCCAAAATGCCAAATACAGGTGGGAGATAACAGAATAAAGCAAGTACAAAAATTGAAGTACTTAGGAAGTGTTCTAACAGGAGATGGAAAGTGCGACACGGAGATCCGAAGGCGAATTGGCATGGCAAAGGACGCGTTCCAGAAGATGAGCAAAATACTAACACACAGGAAAATCTCAATAGAAACAAAGAAAAGAGTGCTGGACTGCTACGTGATGTCAGTTCTTCAATATGGCAGTGAATGCTGGACAATATCATCGAAAATGAGGACAAAACTGGAAGCAGCCGAAATGTGATTCTACAGAAGGATGCTACGGATTTCGTGGACTGAGCATGCAAGCAACGATGAGGTGTTGGAAAGAATGGCAACAAAAAGGAAATTGATACTAAGCATCAGGAAGAGACAACTGAAGTTCCTGGGACACGCAACGAGGAAGGAGAGCCTGGAGAACCTGATACTGACTGGTTAGATAGAAGGAAGGAGGGACAGAGGAAGGCAGCGGATAACATATTTGCAGAGTCTGATCAGGTGGATGACGGAACGGGGGTTGCCAGGAGCAACAGGAGCAAACATACTAAGAGCCACAAGGGATAGGGAGACATGGAGAACCATGATCGCCTACATCCTGAAGGGACAGGGCACATAGAAGAAGAAGTATAGCCCGGCGTTGCTCGGGTGTAATGAAAGCTTTAAAACTAATCCATGGTCCTGGAACTCAGTCTCTTTGGACGTTGGCATGAAATACTAAAAAGCAATAGTTGTTTCCAGTTAAAACGAAACCGTAGACTGAAAGAAAAATGAATGGATGTAAGTCAAATTTTTATTTCCTGGTATCGATATCAAATTTTCTGCACTATTGTAAGAACTGCAACCTTGAAACTTCTGAATATCGTTTCTTATGTGTTTGTCTATCAGTGTATCAAATTTGATTAAAATCGGACCACTCCTTCTATAACCCAATTTTTTCGATTATCGATTTTCAATATTTATCGGGGGTACATCGACACAAAACCTAGCTAAGAACACTCGCAGACGCTTATAGTACAACTGTGTAAATTTTCAAGAAAATCGGTTCAGCCGTTTTAGAGTCTATAGGTAACGGACACACACACAAAGTTCTATTTATAAATAAGTTTAGATTAGATTTTAGATTAGATTAGATTAGATTAGATTAGATTAGATTAGATTAGATAAGATAAGATAGATAGATTTTGTTAATACCGCCAAGAGTGGAAGCATGTGGTCTGATCTCCATATGCTATCGCCCAGGCGTACGCCTTGGAGAGGTCACTTCAGTCTCACCATCCGGAAAACAGTATTTTACGAGTTATAAGTCAATGCTAAAGTGGCATGAGTTGGACGTCACGGATTGTTTTCGATGGTGAGAGAAATCACCGTATTCCAATGGTCAACTACCGCCGTCAATCCACGGACAATAGGGTATTGACCCACCACCGCCTGCCGACTTCAATGGTTGCCTAAAGCTTATAGCTGCTAGCTTAACAAGCAGATCAATAGCCATACATTAAATAAAATAGAAAAAAAAAAACAAAAAAAACTACAAATCCAGCTCTTATAAGCTGAATATGCGAACCATGCGTACAGATCTGTCTGATGACCTCCAGAAAATTGATAACTCTCGCGATACTGCAGTGATTGATCGTGAGCTAAACAGACTGAGCATTGACTTAGTAGTTCTATTGGAAACAAGACTTTCAGACACCGAATCTCTAAAAGAAGAACACTACACTTTCTTCTGACGGGGAAGAGGTGTCATGAATACAGGGAACATAGACTTAAATTCGCTGTCAGAAACACCTTGCTCTGCATGACTGATCCTGTTGCAGGTGACACAGAGAGAATTATCACCCTTCACCTATCTACATACGAAGGCTTTTTAAACCTTATATGACTGAAAGAGGGTGCACAAGACAAAAGACTGGTTTGAGGTTAACATCTCCATATTAGAGCCGGTCATCAGCGCTAATTAAATCGAAGCGTGATCCTAGCCATCAACATCTACATGATCTGAAATCTGCTCGTGGCAAGACCCAGCAAACAACTTGTCGCTGAGCATATAGTTAGTATCTCTCAGATAGCATCGAGCAGGCTTCGGTCAACGGCAACATCCGGAGCATGTACGAGAGTATTAAACAACCAACTGGCAAACCGAAAGGTTTTCACCGGAAAGTGGAACCGTAGGTAGCGAACTTTAACAGAGCAAATTCCGTGAGTTATTGAGAGTCTGCCAGTCGTGGTAGAGCTACACTCTGGGATTATAAACGAAAAGCTTAGTAAAACTATCGACGCTCTAGCTTGTCCAAAAGCACCAAGTAAAGACAGCATACTGCCAAAAATTATCAAATGCAGTAAGTCAGCTTTACTGAACTCCCTCCATAGTTGCTTAAAACTCTTCTGGAGAGAAGGCAGGGTTCCTCAGGGCATGCATAATGCCAAGAAAATTGCCCTGTATAAAAGCAAGGGTGACCGCAGTGGCTGAAATAAATACCGGGGTATCTCCCTGTTAAGCCTTGTTGCTCGAGTAGTTTCAGCGTGACTTTTAAGTCCTTGTCGGTTGTATCTAATCAAAACTTATTTTTAAATGGAACTTTGTCTGTGTGTGTGTGTGTGTGTGTGTGTGTATCCGTTACCTATAGACTCTAAAACGGCTGAACCGATTTTTTCGAAAATTTACACAGTTGTACTATAAGCGTCTGCGAGTGTTCTTAGCTAGGTTTTGTGTCGAGGTACCCCCGATAAATATCGAAAATCGATAATCGAAAAAATCGGGTTATAGAAGGAGTGGTCCGATTTTAATCAAATTTGATACATTCATAGACAAACACATAAGAAACGATATTCAGAAGTTTCAAGGTTGCAGTTCTTACAGTAGTGCAGAAAATTTGATATCGATACCAGGAAATCAAAAGTTAACTTAAATCCATTCATTTTTCTTTCAGTCTACGGTTTCGCTTTAACTAGAAACAACTATTGCTTTTGAGTCTTTCGTGTGTCCAAAGAGACTGAGCTCCAGGACCATAGATTAGTTTTAAAGCTTTCATTACACCCGAGCAACGCCGGGCTATACTGCTAGTCTACACATAAATCCAAAGTGGATTCAGAGCTAAAAGATCCACTGTTGACATGATCTCTTCACGTCAGCAGCAGGAGAAATATTGTGAACAACAAATGTCCCTATACATGATTTTCATCGACCTTTCAACCACTTTCGACTTAGCAGAAAAGATCTGTTTTCAGTTATTAATAACAATTGGTTATCCCCTACAATTGGTTGAGCACTGTAATCTTTCACAGGAACATTCAGAATGTAGTCAGTTATGATGGTGAAACTTGAATGCCCTTCACTTTTCAGAATGACTTAGAACAAGGATGTGTTTTACCACAAACTTTATTTAGCATGTTTTTTCCTATGTTATTGAGCTACGCACTTGGACAAGAATCAGCGGTGAATTAATCTACTTGGCCCGCCTGTTGGAAAAGATCGTTTGCAGTACTCATCAGAAAAAAATGTTGCTTGCTAATGGTGTTGTTCTGATCACGCAAACCGAATACGACTTACAACAGTTGATTAGTCAGTTTAACCATACCTGGAAGAAATTCATGGTCCTCCACATCTTCCTGTCTTTTTTTTTTACTCTTGATATTGTTTCCTGATATTTCTCTACAGCATTTACATTATTCGGACTATTGTCCTCATCTTTGTTGCCATTTGTACGACGTTTCGGCCGTTGTACGCTCTGGCCTTCTTCAGGTGCTAGGAATTTCGAACCGAACCCTTTATTACAATCACTGGGGTATATCATTATCATTAAAGCCTCGATTGGAAGTCATGAGTTATCTCTCTCTAACCCTGCAAGTTACTTGTTCACCACTTCTGTAGCCTGGCACCTGAAGAAGGCGGGAGCGTATAATGGCCGAAACGTCGTACAAATGGCAACAAAGAGGAAAACAATAGTCTGAATAATGTAAATATTGTCAATACTACCTCATCTCAGAAATATAGACAAATACTACCAAACCCTGCTGTCATTCATTTGCTTAAGGCGATCAAGTATATCACGTGCTGTTTTCCCCTGTCTCTCTTTCCCTTTATCCCCCATGTAAGTATCAGATTCTCCAAGACTCTTTTCCTCATTACGTGTTCCAGAAACGTCAACTGTTGTTTCTTGATATAAGGTCGGTTCTCTGTGCAGGGCCAGGAAGTTTTTCCCGTCTGAAACTATCCTGCACATGTACAAATCTACCATCCGCGCTTGCATTGAATACTTCTGCCATATCTGGTCGGGTGCTCCTGCTATGCACCTAGGGGTCCTTTGCAAAATCCAGCGGAAAATCTGTAATGTGATTGATCCCGACTTGGCAGCTATGATACAGTCGCTTTCTCACCTACGCAGTGTGGCTTCCCTGTGTGTCTTTAACAAATACTTTCACGGCTTCTGCTCCGATGAACTTAGTTCACTGGTATCCCCTACATATGAATTTCGTCGAGCCACAAAATTAGCAACTAGGTTCCACCCTTTTATTGTGAAACCGATAAACTGTAAACGCAAATTCTACTCCGACAGCTTCTTTTCTCGCACTTCCCGCCTGTGGAATTCTCTTCCGTTTATTTGCTTTCTCGACAGCTACAGTCTTCCAGAATTCAAATGTAAAGTCAATAGTCATCTCCTGTGTCACTAACTTGCATCCTCTCTTTCAAGCTTTTTTCTCCGTCCGCCCCACTCTAATCAGTATCCTCATCCTTCTCATACCATCTTCTTGACACCCACTGTAACCTTTCACTCTTTCTCATAACATTCCTCCTATGCAACCCCTGTACAACAGTGGCAGTAAAATGCCTTGCTTGGGACCCCACATTATATATATATATATATATATATATATATATATATATATATATATATAAATTTCCTTTTCGTTTCCATTCTTTCCAAAACCTCGTTCTTGCTCACATGTTCGGTCCATGTAGAACAAAAAACGAGACTAGAAGACAACGAATGAAACAGAGTGAGCAATGTCAAACCTTCAGTCCATATTCTAGATTTGTCTGTCACGTGCAGAAGAGAGTGGCATGCAAAGATCGTTCTTTTCAGCCACTACAAACGCTGCTCAAAAAAGGACTGATTGGTTTCACCGAAAAAAGCGCTACAATTAGATCGCGAGATAAATCGATGCCTAATTTTACAAAAATCTGAGGTACGATTGACACCAGTTAAGGTAAACAAGAAAAATCCGCTGGACACGATAAGATTGTAATAGAGATGTTATCAGCTTTAGACGTGGTCGGGATCAACAAAATTACGAAAATAATACAGTAAATATCCGACAGTGGTTACACACCGGAAAACCTTAGTAGATCTATCTTTCTACTTCCGCTTAAGAAACTATGTGCAAATGAACACGAGCTCAATCACAACATCCGCTGAATGAGAGACATAACTAAGTTTAATATTATCCGAATTTCAATGGACAATGCATAGAAAAATTAAAACTGAAATAGGAGCAAGGACAGTGTTTTCATTAAAGATACTGGGACAAGAACTGCAATCTTTATTATCAGAATGCTAATACAAATGCAGATGGACGTAGACATATATTTCACAGACTACGCAAAGCATTTGATAAAGTACGACACACAGATCTATTTGAACTGATATGAAAACTTTCTTCACTTAGGAAATATATTAGAATAATCTGGAATATCTACCGAAAAAACCGCCTGCTTCCGTTTTCAAATTTTTTTCTGATTTTGGAATACAGACTAAATTTCTATTTCGCATCTATAAAATGGGCAAGTTTGGGAATTGAACATGTAGATGGTTCTGTAATATTTTGGTATCTTTGTGGGTATAATTGACAAAGAAGTGGATACAAATATTAGCGTTGAGAGGAATATTTTATTTTCTTATTTTTACATACTTTCGTGTTAAGTGTCTGCTGGCAACAGAACACATGTTGCCTGCTTAGAAGCCAGAGAGGGACTGGCCAATCCTTTAGGTCAAGCATGGGTCAGGGAGATAGAGAGAGTAGGGGAAAGAGAAATAGTAACAGAGAAAGAAAAGGGAATAGATTTGGGTATCTTAGTTCTTGGGAGTTATTTAGAGACAGAGAGGGTAAAAGAAACAATGTATTCTCTGCATGGTAGTAGTATCTGACCTGAGGTCATTTTGGTTCATTCTTACAGTTCTATTTGACTTCGTGCCGTTAACAGAAATTGAATGTCAGTGGAATACAATAAACAAAACAAAAAGAAAACTTGAGTAGAAAATGAATCACCAATGTTTACTGACGGGCATGGGTACAAAGATTCTAAGGTATAGAAATTGGTCGACCTAAAGTCAGCCGGACATTGATTTAGGGTGGTCCGATTTTCCTTTCGTTGGGACGGCGACCAAACACACCCGAATTTAATGGTTTGGGGAGTGAGAAGAGAACGATCATCTCCTTTCCAGAGGTGGGGGGGGAGTCATAAACTTCACACATGACCGGAAACAATTTTTGGTTTCCTTTTGAATTGTTTGAAAATAAATAAAATTCTTTACTTTGTTATTATTATTTTATTTTCATTTTCTCACAAACCCAAGCATAACCACAAAATCCCTTTACATTTTATAACACGGATTATACATATTTTCTGAAGGTAGTTTTATATAAAGTTTAATTAATTTTGTGTTTATATAAATACAGGTAATGACGCTAGTCATGTAATGCACACTCGAAATTTTTAGAGCTGAAATTATGATATCCCGTAAAAATAATTTTTTGTATTTTCTGTAGGTGTACAAAAACATGATCACTTCTTACAAAACAGAGATAAATGCAAAACTTTTTTGATATTTTGAATAATATCTTTATTGAGCAAGAAACACCTGTCCAGTAATCTACGAACAAAGGTGTTGCAGTGACGTGCACTAACAAAAGATTTGCGCCAATGTAGACTACGTAGATGGGCTTTTTGAAAATTTCTATTTGTGGCGAGTCATATCAGCACCTGAAAATCTTTCGGATTTTGGCGGTTTTCAAATTTTGGAATTTCGGATGAAAGAATCTACATATATATATTGTTTTTAAGGCAGCAAATGTTCTTTAAGACAAATGCTATTGAAAATGAGAGACATTTTGTATTTATTCATTTTCTTTAACCCTGATGGTGACTCTAAAAAGTCGAAACCTTATACAATACTTTCTGTACTTTTCTTCTGAAATGAATGTTGGACAGTTGACGGAATTTCCTACGTGTCTGGGAAGAAGTATTCATAACTTCGAAAAATCGATCATTAAAAATAAAATGAATCGACACAATATGTCTGTCGTTTTTTAATATATTTAAATTTTTCTATATTTACTTGGAAGAGAGCTCAGTATTGGAGAAAGAGGATTTGTAGTTCTAGACAGTTGGAGATTAAAAAAAAAATCAACACTGCAGGGTGAATGTCTGTTTCACGCCTCAAGTAATCTTTAGACAAAATAAACCATCCAGGATCTTATATTTTTATAAAGAAAATATATCTATTCTTATATAAAATTTTAACTTATATTACCTATTCTCGTTTGTAAATATTAATAATCTCTTCTTTATTTTATTTAAA
Source organism: Ascarosepion bandense (assembly GCA_037127315.1). Classification (NCBI taxonomy): domain Eukaryota; kingdom Metazoa; phylum Mollusca; class Cephalopoda; order Sepiida; family Sepiidae; genus Ascarosepion; species Ascarosepion bandense. The sequence continues at coordinate 126,250 of JBBBDQ010028980.1, forward strand.
TATGGACCATACCTTTTTTTTAATTGAATTCTAATTCGATAATTTAGTGTCTTTAGAACACTTTTTGGTAAGGTGATCAATAGTCGACGGTAGCATTATTTGACATTAATTTGTCAAATGAAAAAACATTTTATTCCAAGAACTTAGAACAATTTTCTATCAAAAATCTTATTCTGCCGAGGACAACAGTTACCAAAAAGAGTAGCTAACTGCAGTTGGTGATGATATAGATTAACATGTTTATCTTATAGCAAACATAGATTGAAATGTTTATCTTATAGTAAATACAGATTAAAATGTTTATCTTATAGTAAATACAGATTAAAATGTTTATCTTATAGCAAATATAAATTAAAATGTTTATCATATAGCAAATATAGATTAAAATGTTTATCTTATAGCAAATATAGGTTAAAATGTTTATCTTATAGCAAACATTTAATAAATTACTTTCTGATGTGCAATTAGAACTTATGTCTCTTTTCTCTCTCGCCTTACCTCTCTCTCTCTCCCACTCTCTCTCCCTCTCTCTCTGTATAATTTTTTTCTGATGAAACATGAGTATCCATGGTATTTTTTGGAATATTTCTTTCTTTTTTTTCTTTCTTTTTTTGAAGCTTTCAAAATTAAAATTTATAAGAAATCTACAAATATTCAGCTTTTGTGTATTTTTCTTCTGCAAGGTCATCCCGACATTTTACAATTAATTAAAAAAAACAATATTTTTTCTGGTTGGAAATTTGACGTATTAAAATAAAATAAAAAAATAACAAGAACCCCCCCCCCCCCCCACCAAAAAAAAACAAAACAAAAAAACATCACAGATGAGTGAATTCATTTTCCGACACAATTTAAAAATATATGTCTCTTTCAAGACCGGAGGGAAATTCAATCTTTTTTTCAGAAAAGACCATGACTTCAAGAGTTGTTTACTTATTTGTTTTTCTTTCATCGATTTATTTTCATATTATTTACACCGAGAGACAAAATAAATAAAAAAAAGTTCAATATCTGTAGAAAAGAATGGCTATAAAAAAGACATTTATGCTTTGACTGATCTTTTCTTTGGCTCAAACAATGCACTCAGACATTGTATGCTACAAAAACGAATTTTTTTTCGGAATACTCATGTTTAAACCACATTAATTCATCTGATTACGCATTAAATGTTTGCACAACAAGAATAAATGAAAATATACAGTCGACTGGTTTATCATCAATTTGTATAGGCTGGCCTCAAATCGGAAACTACTGGTCAGAACAATGACGACTCAAACTCAGTATGGTTGGTTTGAACCTTGTTGGCATAGGATTCTGACAGTAATCATTTGTCTTTGTTTAAGTTTTGACATAAAACTAACAAAAGGTCGGAAGGCAGTCTATCTTCTTCTTCATGTGCCATGTCTCTGAAGGACGTAAGCTCGATCCATGATATCCTCAGCATCCTTCTGTAAAACCAGATACCTGCTCCCTAATAATGATTATAAGACAAAGCCATGAAATAACAGCATAGTGTCCTTCATCCTCTTCATGTGCCGTGTCCCTTCAGAACGTAGGCGATCATGGACTTTCACTTGGCTCTGTCTCTTGTCGCTCTCAATATTTCTCCTTATGGTATCTCTCCCAAACCCCGCTCCGCCATTGATTTGCTCTAGCCTGTCAAATATATTTCGCACTGCTTTCCTCTGTTTTTCTTTTCCTCTATGCACACTGTGAGTTTTAAATTCTCTAGACACTCTTTCCTCATTGCGTTTCCAAGGAACGTCAGCAGTCCTTTCCTGATGTTAAGTATGAGTTTTTTCTCATTTGCATAATGTCCAACAGTACGTAGACTTCCGCTTGGCCCTGTCTCTTGTCGCTCTCAATATTTTTCCTCTTAGTGTCTTTCCCAAACCCCATTCCACCATCCATTTGCTCAAGCCTATGAAGTATGTCACGCGCTGCTGTTTCCTGTCTCTTTCCCTTTCTGTGAGTATTAAATTCTCCAGGCTCTCCTTCCTCATTACTTGTCCTTCCTGGTGTTAAGTATAAGTTTTCGTCTCGTTTGCATCCTCTCCAACACCTCCTCGTTGTTCACGTGCTTGGCTCATGGTATCCTCAGCATCCTTCTCTAGAACCACATTTCTGCTACCTCAAGCCTCTCCTTAAAGAGATCGTTTAACATTCATTGCCATGCAGAAGGACAGATATCAAATAGCAGTCTAGCACTCTTTTCTTTGTTTCCAGTGAGATTTTCCTGTCTTTTAGTTCTCTGATTAGCTTTTGAAATGAGTATGGCTGTAAAAAAAAAACTATAAATAAACAGCAAGAAAACTGAATGCATAGTCATCAGCAAAAAGAGCAACCCAAAATGCTAAATACAGGTGGGGGATACTAGAATCAAGCAAGTAGAAAAATTTAAATACCTAGGAAGTGTTCTAACAGGAGATGGAAAGTGCGACACAGAAATCCGAAGGTGAATTGGCATGGCGAAGGACAAGTTCCAGAGGCTGAGTAAAGTACTAAAACACAAGAAATTTTCCCTAGAAACAAATAAGAGAGTGCTAGATTGCTATGTGATGTCAGTTCTTCAATACGGCAGTGAATACTAGACAATATCATTGAAGATGAGGAAAAAACTTGAAGCAGCGGAAATATGGTTTTACATAAGGATGCTGCAGATATTATGAACCGAACATGTGAGCAATGATGAGGTTTTGGAAAGAATGATATTGAAAAGAAAACTAATAGTAAGCACCAGGAAGAGACAACGGAAGTTATTGGGACATGCAATGAGGAAGGAGGGCTTGGAGAACCTGATACTGACAGGTCAGATAGAAGGAAAAAGAGACAGAGGAAGGCGGCGGATAACATATTTGAAGGACCTGATCAGGTGGATGACGTAACGGGGATTGTGAGGAGTAACAGGGGAAAACATATTAAGAGCCACCTGAGATAAGGAGACGTGGAAAGCCATGATCGCCTACGTCCTGAAAGGATAGGACACATAGAAGAAGATGGCTGTAAAAACAGAAGCGTCAATAAGTACTGCCACTCCCAAATTCTTTAGTAAGACATCCCAGCACAGTGAACACAATCTTTACAACATAAGTTACATGGATAATACAGTGTTAATAGCAAACTTAGAAAGGAGACTGAAAGAATCTTTTGACAAAGATTTTTTTTTATATAAAGTGCACTCTATGGAAAGCCGAAGTTTCAATCAAAGTAGATTGAGATTGTCTGTAATTAATGGAATTCAAATCATTTGCTTTCAAATTTGGTTTGAGCTGCTTGTGTGGAGCAGCATTCTGCATTTTCTAGAACTATTTTGCAATGATTGCGTACGGGCAGTTATGAATACAGCACGGGTTTTATTACACTGTTTGCCGTGGTAGATATAGTATTGATGCTTCTTCTTCTTCTTCTTCTTCTTCTTCTTCTTCTTCTTCTTCTATGTGCCCTGTCCCTTCAGGACTTAGGCGATCATGGCTTTCCACGTTTCCCTGTCCCTGGTGGCTCTGAGCACGCCTTCTCTTGTTACACCATGCAATCCTCGTTCTGTCATCCACCTGATTAGGTCCTTCAAATATGTTTTCTACTGCTTTCCCCTGTCTCTTTTTCCTCATTGCGTGTCCTAAAAACTTCAGCTGTCTCTTCCTGATGCTCAGTATTAATTTCCTTTTTGTTTCCATCATTCCCAAGGCCTCATCATTGCTCACATGCTCGATCCATGATATTCGCAGCATCCTTCTGTAGAACCACATTTCAGTTGCGTCAAGTTTTCCTTCATCTTTGATGGTATTGTCCAGCATTCACTGTCATATTGAAGGACGGACAGCACGTAGCAATCCAGTAATCTCTTTCTAGTTTCTAGCGAAATTGTCCTGTTTCTTAATAACTTACTCAACTTCTGGAATGCTTCCTTCGCCATGCCAATTCGCCTTCCGATCTCTGTGTCGCACTTTCCGTCTTCTGTTATAACGCTTCCCATGTATTTAAATTTTTGTACCTGCTTGATTCTGGTATCCCCGACCTGTATTTGGCATTTTGGGCTGCCCGGCACATTTTTGTGTCGGGTGGGGACCAAAAATCATTTCTCAGTTGCGTCTCTGTCCTCGAAGACAGAGTGCAGCTCAGTTGTAGCTCTTTCCGAGGACAGATATGCAACTGAAAAACAATGATACTGTGTAAATGTCCGGTCTCGGGGAACAGTGTCCCGAGGCCGCGCTACCTCATTGCACCAGAGGGGTAGACCAGGTGCTCGTAACCGGCGTCAGCTCAACTGGCGGTTGAGGGGACTGGCGAATTTTTGTTTCTTCGCCCATCTGTACGCGGTCAGGCTCCCCACGTTAAAAAAGACCTTGTGTCACGTCTCGCTCCAATGGGGGAGTTGGGTAAATATCATTATAGTATTGATTGTATTGGGAAGCAGGAAGAAAAGGCGTTTAACTGCAAGTAGCCACGATACATAGTCATTAGCAAAAGAGACCTCCCCACTGTGTGAGTTACATAGTGGGGTTTTCAAAATGAAGTGAACATAAAAGTTTAACTATTTGAGTAGCCTAGCTAGACGATCCCCTCAAAAGTGAAGGAGAGACTCGAAGCAACAAAAAATGTGTTTCTACAGAAGGATGCTGAGTATACCATAGACCGAGACGTGAGCAATGATGAAGTTTTGGGGAGAATGCGAACAAAAAGGAAACTTATAATTGGCATCTGGAAGAGACAGCTGAGATTTTGGGGATACGTAATGAGGAAGGTGGGCTTAGAGAACTTGATACTCACAGGATGGATAAAGAAAAGGAGAGACAGGGGAAATCAGCATAAGACCTACTTGATGGGTTTGAGCAGGTGGATGTCAGATCGGGGTCTGGGAGAGATACCAAGAAAAGGAGAGACAGGGGAAATCAGCATAAGACCTACTTGATGGGTTTGAGCAGGTGGATGTCAGATCGGGGTCTGGGAGAGATACCAAGAGAAAAATTATTAAGAGCGACAAGAGATAGGGGTAAGTTGGTAGAATTGAGAACAAAGATGGAATGTAAAGAGTCAAAATTTACTTAGAAAAAATTACTTACAAAAGATAGGAAGTTGTGAAGAGACATGACTGGGATTAAAAATTATAGGCAAGGGTATTTTTTGAAAGTTTCTGTGAGGATTAAAAAAATCACTGATTCTTTGATGACACCTAAAGAACTGTTACCTAAATACAGTGTGTGTATGTGTGTGTGTGTGTGTGTGTGTGTGTGTGTGCACGCACAGTAATTTGAGGAAGAGAAAAATTGTCTGCCCAAATTGCAAGAATAAATTTATTAGTGTTTCATAAAATCTGTTTGCCAGCATAGGAACAAAGATATTAGGACTAATACAAAACAACTTTTCAACAATACTGCTAGGTGTTGACCCCAATGTTCATTTTTATATTTATATATGCTCTATCACTGATATTAAACACTAACACATAAATATAGCATAACTTAAAACTATATTTTTTATCATATATATTGTTGTAACCCTAAAAAATTACTGTGTGAGTAATTACCAAAACAGCGATTGGAAATAATAGTATATCAACAAGTACAAGACTTACACACAGTTTGAAGCAGATACACTGCTAGTGAACTGCTAGTCAGTATAATCACCTCTGTCTACCCTAATAATGTTCATGTATTTAAGAGGATAGGAACATCCTATTCCTGTATATAGTTAAGTATACAATATATATATATATATATATATATATGTCACATTAAATAAATTGCAAACATTGTGTATGCTTATTTTTATTAAAATTCGTTCATACTCACGGATAATCTTTCACGCATTATAATTGAAAGATGTCAGAAATGAGCTGTAACATTGACAGATGTTATTATTATCTGACTTATCAGGAATTTTGTGTCCAAAAATTACAATTTTTAGTAGGAAATAATAAAATTTCTTAAAATTTCAGTCTGGTAGGTGAAAATAAATAAATATACTGTTTAATATATAAATATATATAGACTTTGAAAAAACAGTAGCTACTCTAGCATCTACGCATCATTCATTCAGTAATGAATTAGAACACTCTCAGTTACTGGTGTATGTTTACATGGTATATCACACGTTAAAAGTGTGCCTTCTTCTACCGAGTACCCATAGCTAAGAGATAGAATCGTCAACTGTTGACAATTCAGTTGGGTTTCAATTCTGGCTTAAAGCAATCGGATGACTAACCGTACTGATAAGCTGTGATACAGCAAAACAGATCTGTCTGTGGATGACTATTTACACTCTCACACCCTGATTGAGCACTCGGGAAGATTGGTAGGCTTTGAAAAACAGTAGCTCAGAAGTAGAATTGCCAACTGTTCAGTTGGGTTTTAATCCTCGTTTAAAACAATCAGATGTCCAACTGTAATGATGAGTTCTGATACAGCAAAACACATCCCTCTGCGGATGACAATATATATATATATATGTACATAATATATATATTTAATATATAAATATGTGGATGTGTGTTGTGGTGCAGTGGATATCGACTCAGAACGACAAATCGAGGAGCCAAGTACAAATACAAGTTGAATTCCTTGCATTCACTTACGCACAAATACCCTTGGGAAAGGTATTTATCCATCTCTTCCCTCAAGTTATGGGTTAATTAATAGGACAGATTGGGTTCTATAGTCTTGACTGGCAACCAGTCTACTGCAGAAAGCAATGGCAATCTACTGCGAGATAATCTTATGCCCAGTCAGTCATGTCTCTTTTGAGACATGATTGCCCAAAGCATGTATCACATATGGCACTTAACTGACTGAATATATAAATACTCAAATATGAATATCCACTAAAAATTACTCTGTAACTAATGTTTGTTCAACATCATTGCTGTATAAAGCACAGGTGGACTCTTTGGTTGTTGAACAAATTCAAATGTGACTGAGCAGGTGTCACTGACAGGGATTAACTAACTGCTCTAACTGACAGGTGTACTTATAAAACAAAAGTAGACAGCCATTACATATAGAATACATGGTAATATATATATCATCATTATAATCATTATCATCTTCATCCTCATCATTTAACATCTGTTTACATGCAAGCGTGGGTTAGACAAGATGTTCTGGATGGTTCTTTTCCAGGCCGCTCGATTTTGTTTAAGGTCTGACTGTAATCTCAACTTTCTTAAATCATCTTTGATAAGTTAGGTCCATGTTTTACATGGTTTACCTATCATATGTAATTGAACCATCATGAAATATTAAAGCGAGTTTTACAATTGTGTACACTTATTAACACCAACCAATTTAGGAGACCACAAACTCAGTGCTTTTATCGAGTCAACTTCTCTAAAAAGATTACCTACCAAGGTTAAAGAGTTCAAACAATCGTATTCTATACAGAGTAGGTGTAGAGGTTTGTATTTCAGAGATTTCTTTCTCTGAGACAAGTTGCTATACAAAGTAAAATAATCTTAACCAGCCTAAGCAGTTAAATGTCATATTTAGGACACTTATACCTACAACAATATATATATTACCATGTATTCTTTCATAGACACATACATTTATGCAAGGAGGTGGTGGAAAATGTGCAGGTCATATAATAGTCATCATCATGGAAAGAAGGAATAGAGAGACGTTCATATTTCAGCTGAGTCTGTTCCATTCTGTTAGTTAAGTGTCATACCTGATATATGCTTGGTTGATCATGTCTTGAAAGAGAAATGAATGACAGGGTAGAAAGTTTTTATACAGTAGAATGCTATTACTTTCTGTGGTAGACTGGTTGTCAATCAAGACTATAGAACCCAATCTGTCCTGTTATTTAACCATAGCTGGAAAGAAGAGATGAAAAGCTGTACATAGATTGAAGGGAAGCACTTTAATAAAATACCTATTAAATATTAAGCTACACTTTCCTATTTTAAGTGGAAAATCATCAAATGTAACTGCAGCATGATGGTTCTGATTCCATCTCTGTCAGTCAGTCAGTTAAGTACCATACATGATATATGCTTGGGCAATCATGTCTCAAAAGAGACATGACTGACTGGGCAGAAGATTTTCCCACATTAGATTGCTATTACTTCCTGTGGTAGATTGGTTGCCAAACAAGGCTATAGAAGCCAATCTGCCCTATTATTTAATCCATAGCTGGAGAAAAGAGATGGATTAATACCTTTCCCAAGGGTATTTGTGCATAAGTGAATGCAAGGAATTCAACTAGAATTCAAACTTGGCTCTTTGATTTCTAATTCTGAGCCAATATCCACTGCAACACAACAGATCACAATTCCTCAGCCTCCAATAAGTTTTTCTTAAAAAAATCTTATTGACAAAATATGTAGTTTTATATTTTTTATTCCTGTTTATGTGCTTACTACCAAATAGATATTCTTACTGAGTGTACAAAATATGGAAAAAAGGAAGAAGCCTATCAGTTCATTGAAGCATAGTTAAAAAAAAAAAGTGTGATGTTGCACTCACATCTTAAAATTTGACCAAACATCAGACATGGTTTTAAAGGATTCTTGGAGGGTGGGGTCTAATAACTTCACGTACACACAAACACACATGCACAAAAGCCTGCTATAGAATTCCCACAATGGTAATCCATTATTAGAAACTAAATAATTATATTAAAAGGGTCAAAACCTCACAATTGATGTAAACTTGTATGATAAATTGATCTGAATTCAGAGCTTTCTTCTCTTGACTGCCATCCAGTGTTAAAGAACCCACTTAAATTGTTAATTAAGACATTTTTAGAATCATTTCACCCCCAAGCAAGGGGGGTGCAGGGTTTACTGTGAGAAGGGTTTACTGTGCAAAGAAAAACAAGGTACAGGGGATGTTGAAGAAAAGATAAGAGATTGATGGGAATCAATTAGATAGAAGATCGCAATTGGCATTACGTTTAAACTTTTAGAGATTGTAGCTATCAGGAAAACAAGCAAACGGTAGAGAATTCCGCAAAAGGGAAGTGTGAGAAAATAAACTGTTAGAGTAGAATACATGATGACATTCAACTACTTTGATGATAAAAGGGTGGGACCTAGATGCCAGCCTAGTAGAACAAGTAGTCAGAGAACCAGGGGTAAAACATAGAAATGATAGATTAATACATTTCTGGAAGGAATTATTACAAGGTTATGTGTATTGTAGTGTAACAGATATTGGCTAAGAATGAGAATTTGGAGAACCATCCAGAACATCCTGTCTAACCCATGCTTGCATGTAAACAAATGTTAAATGATGAAGATGAAAATGATATTGATTATAATGATGATGATCATATATCTTACCATGTATTCTATATATAATCGATGTCTACTTTTGTTTTATAAGTACACCTGTCAGTTAGAGCAGTTAGTTAATACTTGTTATAAATTAGAGAAATTGGTGAGCCAAATTCCAGTTGAATTCATTGCATTCACTGTTGTTTTGTGGCAGTTATTTATATAAATCAAATTCCCAGATTTTTTTTTTTTTTTTTAATCATTTCACCCAGAGCAAGGCGGAAACGCCACTGATGTGCAGGGGGCTACATAAATGTAAAAACATTAATTAGAAAAGAGTGAGGAGTACAAACTAGTTAGAAAGGAACAATAGAAAGTTGAGAAAGCAGGTGCAATGACAGATACATAGGTGGAGAGAAAGGGAATGTTATACAGGGGTTGGGAGAGAGGTAGATAAATATTTAAAATGTCTTAGAATATGATTCAAAGACATGGAAAAAAAGTAAAAGTTCCTGGAAAAACTAAGACAAAAAGCATTCAAGAAAAGGTCATAAAAGTGAAAAAAAGATTCAAGAATAAAAGACCAAGGAAAAAAGAATGAAAAGAGATCAAAGAAAATGACATCCATGTAAAATCATGGAAGAATTAAAAGAGATCTAAAAACAAAATCCTAAAAAAAAAGATCTTAAATAAACTGAAAAAGAAAGAAAAAATCTATGAAATGTCATGGAAGAAAGAAAAGAATGGAAAAAATTTTAAAAAAACCTAAAGAAAGAAAAGAATGTAAAAAGAAAGGAACATGAAAGAAAACAAGACTGTATGAAAAGAAGAAAAAAGCCATGAAATAAATAAAACTGATAGAGTTGAAAAAATAAACAAATAAAAATAAATAAACATTAAATTTAAAATTTTAAAATTGGAAGAAAATTTTCTGGTAGAAGATATTAAGAAAACCACCTAAAACACTGGGGTCAGAAATTCTCTTATGACACAGGGGTCAGAAGTACACTTTTATCACAGGTGTCAGAAAAACAAGCTAGTCTGATGTTTTCCAAACAACATTAATAATCCTATTAAATCCAGTTTTATTCCTAAAAGTTTTATTTATTCATTTATCATGCATTGTTGAAAACAAAAAAGGCTTTTGTAAAAGTCAATTTGATGAGATTTAAAAAAAAAAAAGGCTTATGGCAATACAACATTAAAATACCATTTCTTGTCGGATCATAAAAGTTAAGCAATGTTGAGCCTTGTCAATGCCTAAATAGATGCCAGATTTGGAATACCAGATGTTGCAAGCTTGAATGTGTGGGCAGTGCATAATGGCTTGGAGGAGGAGGAGGAGAGAGGAGGAATAGAAGGAGGAGGAGGAAGAGAAGGAGGAGGAATCATCATTATCATTATCACCATCATCATTTAACATTCCTTTCCATGTTAGCATAGGTTGGATGGGTTTTTTCTCAATGTCTCTGTAATTAAACCATCATGAAAATATTCGAGTGAGTTCTACAGTTTAGGAGACTAGAAACCCAGTGTTTTTATCAAAACATCATCTCCAGGATAATTACCTACCAAGGTTAGCAAGTTCGATCTAGCCTTTTCTACACAGATTTATTTTTGTTTCTGATTTTACTATTTGCCCATATTTGGGACCTTAATAGGTTCTGTCATTCTGGATCTGGGAACAACAGTAAATAAGAGGTTGTTCCATGTTCCTCAAAACCTCAGAGGCCCTACTGCCAGATGTAGATTATTGTCATACCCAGGAATGTCTAGAAAAGTGTGATCTGAGAAATACCTATATTCAACAAGGGAACTTCATAAGCTGAGAAAAAATAGTCTAAACCAGATGGCAACCTTTTGTTAACTATGTGCTGACTTAGAGTTAAAATCATTCAGTGTGCCAACAGTGTACAAATTTTTATCCAAGTCAAAGTCAATATATCTGTTCTACAATATATTTTATATTGTAATTTTTTTTTTTTTTTTTTTTTAATCATATCACCTCAAGCAAGGCAATAACGCCACTGATGCGCAGGGGGCTACGTAAGGGTAAAAAGAATGGAAAAGAGAAAGCCGGAAACCGCATCCTAAACAGGAAACAAGGGATGAGCCTCTTCACCTGTTCAATAGATGTGGGTGGAGTGTGAACTGGGCGATAGTTTAGTCTATCAACTCCAATTGAAAAAAAAATAAATAAAAGAGAGTGAAAAGATTGGAAAAGAGAAAACCAGAAACCACATCCTAAACAGGAAACAAGGGATGAGCCTCTTCACCTGTTCAATAGATGTGGGTGGAGTGTGAACCGGGCGATAGTTTAGTCTATCTACTCCAATTGGAAAAAAAAATAAAAATAAAAGTGAAAAGACTTGAAAAGGGAAAACCGGAAAACGCATCCTGAACAGGAAACAAGGGATGAGCCTCTTCACCTGTTCAATAGATAATATATACAATAATATGTAAACCACATTAATAGAAATAAACTGTTTTTTAAAGTTTTTTTTAAAGTTTTTATTATTAATGGAAGCCTTGCCTTCCATTGTCTTAGCCAATTGCTCAATATCAGCAACAAACTTTGTTACTTTGAGTTTTACATAATTTTCTAAGCATTCAGGTGTAAGGCAACTTCATTGTGGACTTAACACAGATTCCATGTGAAAGAAAATTTGCACACAAAAATAAACTTTGGCTTTAAGATGAAACAAGAAATGCACCATCCAATATATACAACATCAATTCTTTTTCTGTATTTAGATTGCAATGCAGATGGCCAATTAGACTAATGAAATTGTCTTTAACGGGAATGTAAATATCAAAACTGGACATTAGATCTGATTCAAGGAGTCCTACTTTCTTTTGAATAAGATGGATTTTTTTTTCAATTCAGTATTATCCCAAGCAAGGAAGTAAAGCCCCTAAAAGGCAAAAGTTTACAGTGTGTGGAAGAATTAAGAACAGAAATATTAATAGTGAGCAGAAAAGAAAAGATTAATCAGGAGGACAGTAGATAGCGATTGACATTGCATTTAAATATTTACAGATTAAAGTTAGTTGGAAAAAAATGGACCTGGAAGAAAGTTCTACACAGAAAATGCAAAAACATAAATATTTAGCATAGAACTTATGACTACATCTAGCCAGCTCAAGTGTAAATTGATCAGATCTAGACACCAAATTAGTACAGCAGTTAAATTTCATAAAGTTTAGGTAACAAAGTAAAGATCTCATTTGAACAAATTCTATAAAATTATTTATAAAAAATTTAGAGAGAGACAACCTTATAGCAGTGGTTAACTAACTGAAGCTATGCTACCACATCAGAATATTGCTGATTCTTCTTTGGATTATATCAAGATAAATAGCAGAGGCACTGGACCATATGTGGCAGCAATATTGTAAGCATGTGTTAATGGTATAGATATATAAGGCAGATTCTCGAAGAGAAAAAATGTCTCACATGATATAGTAAACTAACTTTCTTAGCAGCTGATCTAGCAATGGATTCAATATGATTTTTCCATTTCATGAGAGCATTAATCTGAGAAGGGAGAGTGAGTTACTTTCATAGAGGTTAGCATGGAATAAAAGATTGTGTCATCAGTGTAGATGCCAACTTAAGAGCTGATATCATTGAGAAGGTGAGTAATGATTATTAAAAACAGAGTAGGACCAAGGATTGAGTCCTAGGGTACACGTGTGCCCTAGGGATCAATATATAGTACAAAAGGATCTAGATGAGTGGCCATTTAAGATAACTTTCATTTCATGATTTGATAGGAAAGATTGAATAATTTTAAAAAGTGTCTAGAGACACCATAATTTTCAGCTTGAGAAGAAAACCTGAATGCTGGACCCTGTCAAAACTTTTGAGATGCTCAGTGCTATGGCTTATACTGAACTATTTTTATATCGAACTTGATAGAATGTTTTTTGTAATTATCATCAGTATGTTATCAGTTGATCCAGTGAAATGAAAGCCATATTACTTGACCAAGAAAAGGCTTTTCAATGAGAAATGATGAAATAATTCAGCATTTATCAGGGCTTCATGGGGATTGGTAAAAAGAGGTAGAATGCTAATAGGCCAATAGTTGGAAGTGTCAGATGGCTCACCAGAGATCTTGAAAACAGGAACAACAAAAGATGGCTTCTAGTAGACTGGAAAGCAGGAGACAGAAAGGTATTTATTATACAGTTTAAAGAGTACAGGATCCAGTTCAAGAGCACAATGACTATTAAAGAGATACAATGGGATTCATATATGAAGGTCATTCAATAAATAAGGTGAATATTTTGGTATAAGAACTTTTAATACAGATAGAAGCTTACTTTTTTTTTCCTTCACTTTTTTTTCAAAGAGATGTCAGTTATTTGCAGATTAAAAAAAACTTTGAGAGTTTTGGAGATTAACAAATATTGCCGACCAGAGTTCAGTTATCAAGTTTTTGGTTGCTGAAAAGTGCAAACCAGTTGAAATTCATAGGAGAATGTCATCTGTGTATGGTGCCACATGTTTCAGCCAAAAAATGTCTACAAGTGGACTAAATTATTTACAGAAGTTTGAAAGTGATGATGAAGTCAAAAGTGCTGTGAGCGATTGGCTGAGACATCAGTTCAGAGATTTTTATGCTGAGGGAATACAGAAACTTGTGCACAGATGGAAAAGTGTGTGACACTGCTGCAAGATTACGTGGAAAAATAAAATTAAAAAAATGTATTAGAAAAATTCACCTTATTTATTGAATGACCCTTGTACTTTGTGGGGATCTAGATTAGACATGACAGTAGAAACCATGGAAGAGTTGTGTACAAATCATTCAACAAACACTCAATTCTAAGTGGTAAGTTAGGCAGGGATATTCTAGATGAATCAAGTATAAAGTTTGAGGAGAATTTATGGGCAAACCAATCAGCTTTATCAGCAGATGAGATTAACACCTTAAGTTGATTGAAGAGGTAGGGAACAAAGACTTTAAATTTATTTAATACCCTATTACAGTGCTACCAGTAATCTTGAGAGCCATAGTTGTTAGAGATTGTGCAGTGTCTCATTCTCTCATAAACAGGGTCTCTTCTTCTTTGAGGACTAGCCTACATTTATTACAAGCAGCAATGTAAAGGCACCTTTTATGATAAGAGCTGTCATGCCGGTATAGCATGCTATAGTGGCCAAGTATGCTAGTGTAAACCATAGAAAGGATTAAGCTTTTAATCTACTCTGGTAATAGAAATAAAGGGCTTACTTTAAAATTCCAATCACCTGAAGAAGATCAGAGCAGACAATGGATGAAACACTGTGAATATGGCAACAAAGATGAATACAACAGTCTAAACAATGCAAAATAGTGTACCAAAAAATACAAGGAAAAAAAAAAAAAGAAGCAATCAAACGTTTTCATTTCAATGATACAAAATATATATTAAGACTGGCAAAGTCTTCTGGTGGAATCTTGAATGAATATTAAATGAAGTCTTTATTTGGTGGCACTAACCTTGGTGTGTGGGAGTGGGAACATTTAAGTGTCTGAGGCTGAATGTGTTTGGAGAGGAGAATGCTGGGAATCACAATTTGGACCTTCTAATTTTTTTTCTTGTTTTATATTTTTATATTTGTAAATATTTTTGGCTTATATCCACTTTCTTGGAAAAGCACCAAAATTCTAATTTAGTTTCTAACACAAAGAAGAACTTTACACATTGTCATCTGAGAAAAATGATAATTTTAAGAAGTACTGAGAAATTGTGATCATTTTGTCAATGTTTCTTGGGTATATATCATTCATGTAGAAGACACTTTATTTCTTTGAAAGCTTGGTATACCCTTTCATAGCAATAGTTTTCCATGATAGCAGTGGTATCTGTAGAATCCTTAGATAGCAACAGCCAATAATCAGTTGAAGTTGAAACTGACAGCTCCAAGCTACCCAGCAAATTGGTAGGTGGTTTATATAACAGCCCGGGAGATTCCACTCTGCCATGTAGGCAAATCTATTCTGTAGATTCTGATTTGCTGATGATTCCCATGTGGATATTGTTCTCAATAAATATAAGCACAATATCCACTCAATGGTAAGAGGAGAGAGGGACATGTTTTGAGTTACAACCCTTTTTTTTTGTCTGCCAACTGGATGCCAGTTGGAAACATCCTTGTGAAGGTGAGACTCATACTCTTAATTCTTCAGTATCTTGAACATTTATGAACTATGGTGGACAAAGAACCTCTTACCCAGAAATGACAGTAGTAACTCAATAAAATAGTGGCACTAGTGCTTACATAATCAGATATGTTCTCTGATTATACAAGTGCTGGTACCAAGTGATTTTGTAGGACCAACACTATATTATGCATTTAGTCATCATGTCTTGCTGTATCAAGTTAAATATAAATATATACAGAAATAAATATTCCAATTAATATGCATATACATATTTACAAGTGGGAGCAAAAAGTTCAAATGCCAATCAAGAAGTATTTGTTTATATTTCTGAGATGAGGTAGTATTTACACTATTTACATTATTAGAACTATTGTCCTCATCTTTGTTGTCATTTGTACATTTTGGCCATTGTATGCTCCAGCCTTCCTCAGGTGCTAGGAATTTTGAACTGAAATCATTATTACGATCACTAGGGTATACCATTCTCATTCCTTGTGCAAAGCCTCTTGTGGTCATCATGAGTTATCTCCATATAACCTGGCTCTCTAAGTTACAATTAAACAGGTAAGAGAGTCAGGTTAGAAGGAGAGATAACTCATGACTACCAGAAAAGGCTTTTCACAAAGAATGAGAATGATATACCTCAGTGATTATAATAAAGGGTTTGATTTGAAATTCCTAGCACCTGAAGAAGGCTGAAATGTACAATGGCCGAAATGTCATACAAATGCCAAAAAAGATGAGGACAATAGTCCGAATAATGTAAATAGTGTAATGAATCAAAAAGGATTCCCAATATGAATTAAGTTATGGTCTTTTTGATTTCATTAATGCCAGCATAATTAAAAAAAACATAATCTTTAAAAGAGAAACTATTTTGAAAACATAATAATAACATTACTACAAACTATAAACACGCACTTAAAATATTACTTTGTATCACTATCTTTTCACAGAACCATTCTACATGAATCTAACTTAAGTCTATCTATACAAACAAAAACAAACAAAAGAATAATAATTCCATTTTTTGAGCAACTAGACTAGGAACAAGGTCCCAGCCTTTTGCAGTCAAAATAACCAAATGCTTCTACTCCATCAACTTCTTTTCTTGCACTTCCCACCTGTGGAACTCCTTTTTGTATACTTGCTTTCCTGATAGCTACAATCTCCAAAGATTTAAATGCAACATCAGTTGCCATCTCTTATCCCCTTGGCTCCCATCCTTCTCTTATCCTTTCCCCAACATCTCCTGTATCTTGTTGTTCTCTCTTTTTACTCTACTCTCACGCAACTCTCTTCACATCATTTTTCCCATAATTTTCTTACTCATTCTCTGACACCCCCTGTAACCCATTCTTCTTTCTCTTCACCTTCCTCCTATGTAACCCTTTACTCTCCTCTTATATAGTTCCCTGTGCACCAGTGGCAGTACCGCCTTGCTTGGGGTGAAATGATTAAAAAAAATCCAACCGAAACAAATTTATCACATCCAGCAGCATTTCACTGACTCACAAAGAAGTGACAACAGCAAAGCCTACCAAATACAAAATCATCACAACATCTAGCTACATTTCAACAATCTAAATGAAAATGAATTTTCCTTATACTCATACACATATACATTTATATTAACTAACGTTATTGTCCAACATACTCATAGACAGAGAAGTGTTTCTACATAGACACACACATGCACTATCACATGCTTTACTATCCAAAATATTCCTCACACATATATTTAAATATCATTGATTAAATAAACATGATACATGTATTAATACACACACACACACACACACACACACACACACACATACACACACACACACACACACATACATATTCATATATATTAACTAGCATTACCATCCAACATGCACCTAATCAGACAAACATTTCTATACAAAAATACACTATTATACATTTTATCATCCAAAATGTTCTACTCACATACATTTAAAAATTATCTTTTGCTTTAATACAAATGACACATATCTAACCAAAAAGAACTAAGCCTGAATTATAACATAACAGTATACAGTCTCTTTGTTCTTTAACTTTTCTCTTGGTCTCTGAAGAAGCTTTAATAAAAGTAAAATATATTAGATTGAGATTTGCTTTCTATTCGTTCTTTTTTCTTTTATATATATATATATATATATATATATATATATATATATATTCTTCATCTGAAGACACCACATGGTGAAAACCTAGGTCATGTAATAACTCATTTACAAATGAAGAATATTCAAAAGTTCTACAATATAATTGTATTGAACACTTTTTAAAACATGTCTTATGTCATGAAGGCTGTCACAATGCATTGAATAAAATAAAGGAAGGTCAGGAGGTGTTTGTATGACCTATTTATTAAATCGATATTTCGAGACTATAATCTCATCATCAGAATGGAAGAGAAGTCCTTAGACTGTCCGAGCTTCGGAGCTTCGTTGTGGTCCATCTATGAATGGCTGGCTTTGTCCACTGCTGCTGTACGTGTGTGTGTGTGTGTGTGTGTGTGTGTGTGTGTGTGTGTGTGTGTGTGCATGTGTGTGTGTGTTCTAGTTGGGGTTTTTTATGGTCTGATGAAATCACTCCACATGCCTGTGTGGCTAACCTTAGTGCGATCTGGGAGTTAATATGACTTTGACCGGGTCAAAGAGTATCAGTTTCATTGCTGTTGTCTTATCTGCCTGATTTATCTGGTGGTGTTTGCTCGTTGTGTGTGCTGTAATTGATCTACTTTATTTTGTATATATATCTGTGTGTGTGTGTGTGTGTTTGTGTGTGTGTGTGTGTGTGCGTGTTCTGTCCTGGTAAGTGGTTTGTTATAAGCACCTCTACTACTACGACGGGGGGGGGGGGGGGAAATATGCGTGCGTGTTTATTGTAACTGTCTTGCCTGTATTTATAGGCTTTGTGTGGTATTGTAATTAAATCTACCTTATTTTATGTACCTGTGTGTGTGCGTTCTTGCCTGGTTTGCAGTTTGTTATAAGCGCCACCGCTTCTACGTTGGGAGGGAGAAGTGTGTGTGCGTGGTTATTGTTACTGACTTGCGTGTGTGTATGGCCTTTGTTGTTGTGCTGGGTGCATGTCATGTGTGTCTTAGTGTTGTCTATTCTGTTATGTAATCTAGGTTTAATTCTTGTTGACTGTTAATTGGCAGGTATAATTTAGCTATTATTAGGGACTCTTTAATGCGCAGGTTACCTATGTTGTGTTCCCTAGCCATGATGTTGACGGTTATGGTCTTGTTCTTATTTTTGCATTTTTTAAAATGTTTTTGGAATGACGACGCTTGCGTGTGTAAATGCTCTGTTATCCTGATATGTAATGGTTTTGTAGTGCTGCTGACATAGAATGCATCGCATTTGGCGCATTGTATGCGGTATACGACATATACCTGGTGGTATATACTGGTGTCTGCAATAGGGCAGTTGGCTAGTCTGCATGTGGTGTTGTTATTTGTTCTGTGGTTGGGGTTGAGGTGTCTGCGAAGAGTTGTGCCATAGTGTGCCAGCTGTATGTCTAATCCCTCTCTGAGGATAGCTCGACATATTTTTGATGTTATATATTTGCTGAAGTGTGGTAGCCTCAGGAAGCAGGTGTTAGATAGGGTGTAGCGCCTTGGGCCCCTACTACCCTTCCATTTTAGGCGTTCCACAAAGGACTGTAGGTAGCCGTTAGTCACCAGTGTTTTCTTGAAGAGTGCAGTGTGGGTGTTAGCGTGCCCGCCTTTGCTGCACTTGTTTCGGATATGTGCGAGCTCATTATTGATGTAGCCAGTCTTAGTGCTGAGAGGGAGGGCTGATCGGTGGTGGACAAACATATCCCTGCTGGTAGGCTTTTTGTAGAAATCGATGTAAACTTCACCTCTATCTGATACTTTAAGCTTGAAGTCCAGCAGTGATAGGCATCCACTGGCATCAGGGTGCTCAATTGTGAAATTAATTTTACCGTCCATTCTGCTGAACGGCGTTGCCATTCTGCTTGCCTCGTCACGTGAAGAAGTAAGGATGAGTATATCATCAATATATCTCATGAACAAGGCGTCTGAATGGCAGGTGCTGAGTGCGTGACACTCCAGTTGGTTCATATATGCGATGGCAAGTAGTCCCAATAGGCTGAACCCCATCAGAAGGCCAGTGGTCTGTTTGTAGGTGCGTCCTTGGAACGTAACATAGGTGTTGTCTACTATAGTTCTCAGGAGTAGGTGTATGTCCTTTGGGGTGAAGTAGTAGCAGTGTATGCTTGAGGTGTTGATGCATTCTGTTATTAAATCAACCGCTGGGTGGGCAGGTACTGACGTATATAGAGAGACAACATCAAGGCTAAATGCATATCGATTATGTTGCTAGAAAAAATATATATATAGACATCTGCCTACAGTCCTCCACATAGATATTTCTAAAGAAGTAACGGATTTCATATTTACTAATCTGAGTGATTTTATTATTTTAACATTATTTTCATGGATACTCTTATTGAAGTAGACATGCCATTTTTTATTAAAAGTATATGAGTATCTACTAAAAGAATGTTTTAAGTGATTTTATATATTTATATATTTTTAATCGTTTAAAGAGAAGGATAGGACAACTGGTGTGAAGAGTTGCGTGACAGTAGAATAAAAAGGGAGAAGAACAAAATACAGGAAATGATGGGAAAAGGATAAGAGATGAGAGAGAAGTCAGATGCAAAGACTCCTGATGAGTCAAATGTAGAGTTGGAGGAGAATTTGTGAGCAAAGCACTCGGCCTTGTCTACTGTGGCTCTGAAGACCTCAAATTTATTGATTAAAGGAGGGATGGAGGATTTGATGTTGTTCAACAAACATTTGCAGAGTTGCCAGTAGTTTTTGAAGCCAAACTTGCAGGCTGCTCTAAGCTACTTCATTCTCTCAGCAGACAATAGATTATCATCATTTAAGATCCTCTTGCACTCATCAAGAGCAGAGGCAAATAGGCACCTATTATGGTCAGACACATGGCTTCGATATAGCCAGAAGAAATGATTTCTGTAGGCAATGGCAGCCGAGCAGGCAGGAGAGAACCAGGGGATGAATGAGGTTTAGGATGAAAGTTCATGACCGAAATGAAAGCATCAATGCCAGCTTTTATCCAAAAGAAGACCTCAGAGTTTGACATCCCATAGAAAATCATGGAACAAATCCTAGTCTGCTCTTTGGTAGCAGTAAAAAATTCTGATGGTAGAAATTTCCTAGGGAAAGTGGGAGTGGAGAGCAATATTAATAGAAATGACAGCATAATTAGAGTTTTCAAGAAGGTAAAGCTGCCTGGCTTGGCAGGAGTCAGAGTTAGAAGTGAAGCAGAGATTTAACAGGGAAGCATATCCTGTAGGGATACTGGGGAAGTGTGTGAGGGGAGATCCACAACTTGCATAAGAGACTGAGTAATTGCAATGTTCATGGAATAGATGCAAGCAGGATCAGTGACAGTTTTTCAGCCACTTGGGATTTGTATCTCAGTTGGTCATTGATCAGTGTATAAGGGATTTAACAATAGCACCATCTGCCCAGATTGATGAAGTTCAAAACCTGGGAGAGAGTGTTAATTTTTGTTAATAATATTTCTCAAACATTCAGGATTGTAGATAGAAATTAAATAAATAATTCTGTCTAATAAATATATAGAAGTTCTACTCAAATATGCATATCTACTAAAAATAAAGTTTAAAATGATAACTAAATAACTAAATGATAAATGATACATACATATATATATATATATATATATATACATATATATATATATATATATAGTCATCCGCAGACAGATCCGTTTCACTGTATCACAGCTCGTCAGTACGGTTAGACAGCCAATTGCTTTTTACCCAGGATTGAAACCCAACCGAATTGGCGTCAGTCAGCAATTCTACTTCTGAGCCACGGGTTCTTGGCAGAAGGGGGCAGACTTTTTAATATACATACACACACACATCCATGCACACACAGAAATATATATACACTACCAGCCATAATTATTAGGCCACCTGAAATTTTTAAAAGAAATGATGTATTTCATACTATTTTTAGTATTTATTGCCAAGTGGATTATTCTAAATGAAAATAGAATGGTCCTTTTGTTATAATTACTTTACAAAATTTTACAAGGCAAAGAAGCAAAGATGAACTCATTTGAATGACCCTGAATTTTCTTCATTCTTTCTCGGATGAAACCACAATATAAGTAATTATTAAATATTTATAAATTCATTTGATGTACATGTTATTGTGCAGTATTAATGAAAGAACCATTCTATTTTCATTCACAATTATCCACCTGGCAAAAATACCAAAAATACCAAAAATAGTAAGAAATACATCATTTTTTTAAAACACTGGTGTGGCCTAATAATTATGGCCAGTAGTGTATATGCACACACACACACACACACACACATACACACACACACACACACACACACACACACACACACACACACATGCACCCACTATATATAAATATATATATATATGTGTGTGTGTGTGTGTGTGTGTGTGTGTGTGTGTGTGTATGTGTGTGAATTGTAATGCATATCTCTAATTTCATTTATTGCCATATTACAAAAAATACTTTATAAAAATAATGATTTTAAGTTTACATTTCTTTTCTTGCTTTTTCTGATCTTCCTCTTGGGAATTACAGCAAACACAGACAGGTGTGAATTATTCTCTGCTTAAATTGTTTTATGTCTTGTTAGTAAGGTTTTCAAGACATCTTTCCATGGCACCCGTATAAAATTGTGGCAGACGATTCTATAAATGCAAAACCATCACTACCACAAATCCATGACAAAATTCTTTGATAAGCAAACCTGCTTCCTCAAGATGAAAACACTTCATTTTTTTTTCATACTGATTTTCAAAAATATTTGCACAAATTTGCAAGAGTAAACACTGACATTACTACTGCTAGTACTAAAACAATAGTAATAATAATAATAATTATAATGATGATAAGAATAGACTGAACATGACTGGTAAACTAATTCTTGCAGTAATGGGTTCTCTTGGAACACCACCTAGAAAACTGAAAGAGTGCTTAGGGAAGATTGAAACTGATAGGATTATAGACCTCCAGAAAACTGCAATCATTTTCTCTCCAAGGATTCTATGAAAAATTCTTGAGTTTGTAGCAGTCTTGATGAGCCCAATGCTTCAAGCACAGAATTTTTAATGAGTCCCTCAATGAATAAAGCCAACATAATAATAAAAAGTAAATATCCAATTCAGTATCATGGATTTGCTTGTCAGTTATCTAACCATAACTGGTTGGGCATATCTTTTCGGTGATGATGCACTGTATATCTTTTCGGTGATGATGCACTGTATATCTTTTCAGTGATGATGCACTGTATATCTTTTCGGTGATGATGCACTGTATATCTTTTCGGTGATGATGCACTGTATATCTTTTCGGTGATGATGCACTGTATACCTGTGTTTATGATCAGGTGTTAGAGAGATTATGATCAGGTATTGAAAGTGTTTTTTTTTTAGGTTGAAGGTTCAGTCAGACAAAATGACTTAGGTATCATATTAAAATACTTTGGTACAGTCTGCAAAAAGTAATGCAAAACTATTGGGCCATGAAAGCTTTGAGATGATAAAATCATGTTTATATAAAAATTTTGAAGTAGGAATTATTTAATCTTATTAACATGAGTGCAATACGCTTTTGAAAGTCACTGTAGTTGAACATTAGCTTGCTTTTTACACTAAAATCATGGCTAAAGTTTCTGTTGAAGCATAGATGAAGGTTGTGACTTTGAAGGAGAACAAAAGATAACCAGACAGTCTTTAATTTCCTGAAACAGTGTTAAAGCCACCCCAAAGATATTTGCTACTACTCAAAGGGTTTTAAGTGCAAAAAACTCCAGAAGACCACATAAGATAAATAAGAAAGATGAAAGAAAGATTGTGTGATTTTTGGTGGGCAATTAAAAAATTAACAGTTTGGCAAGTGAAAAGTGAATGCAGTCATAAAAGTGAGGTTTCAGTTGATACAAAGTATTATAAAAATCTCAATTGGTGTATAATAGCAAAAACTTTTATCAACCAAAAGAACATCAGAATAAAAGATTTAAGTAATTGTAGGGATACCTGGCAGATCGACTCCAGCCACTTTCTCACCAGCAAGATGTGGCTTCCCTCTGCCTCTTCTACAAATATTTTCATGGCTTCTGCTCCAAAGAACTTAGATCACTGGTGTCCCTTCCTCAAGAATTTACTCGTGCAACCAGACTGGCAACAAGGTCCCACCCATTTAAATGAAAACGCTAATCCTACTCCAGAAGCTTCTTTTCTCACACTTCCCACCTGTAGAACTCCCGTATACTTGCTTTCCTGATGGCTACAATCTCCAGGAGTTTAAATTCAATGCCAATTCCCATCTCTTATCCACTTGACTCCAGTCCTTTCTACACCTGCCCATATATGTTGTTCATTTCCTTTCTCGCTAATTTCACAAATGTCTTCACACCTGTGTTCTCATCCTTCTCTTGCCCTTTCTCTGACAACTCCGGTAACTGGTTTGTCTTTCTCTTCACTCTCCTCCTGCCTAAACTTTTACACTCTTATCTAGCCCCATGTGCATCAGTTGGGGTACTGCCTTTGTTTGAGGTGAAACGATTAAAAAAAAAAGAATACAGAAGCCATTTATCTCTCATTGATGGAGGTAAGTCACATGATGGATCATTTAGTAATGTCACACTATACAGTGATGAAAGTGGCAGTCAAAGTCAGTTACAACTTAAATGGAAGAATTGCTTTCTTTAGTCTGGGCCCAAATGTTTCGGACAGAGGTAAAATCTGCCTCCACAACAGCTTACAAGTCCATGGTGACATTTTTCTATGGGAATATATCTTTCCAAGATAAAAAATGAAATACCAGCTTGTAGTTCTCAATTGGAGAAAATCCAAGATTTGCTTTTTCCCATATATCCTAACCTGGGACCTATGTGAATCCAACCCATTTGAACCTGGAGTCCTAAAAATGGCTTCTCAAGACACAGGAACATCTCCATATTATATATAAGACCCTTCCTTTTGTTATTCCTTACACTTTGCTTTGCTGTGTAGAAATATACGACATAATTTCTCTGTGTGAAACATGTGTACCTTTGCAGCTATAGTTTTGTGTATGCTTTAGTGATATAAAAAATATAAAAGTCTCCCTGAGAACAAAACATGTTTTTCATTCCTTTTCCTTTCAATCATTCTGTTCTGTTCGCAAAATATGGTGTTATTATAGCATGAACATAATAATGCTCATATGGTGCTATTATATCATGGACATAATAATGCTCATATGGTGTTATTATATCATGGACATGATAATGCTCATATGGTGCTATTATATCATGGACATAATAATGCTCATATGGTGTTATTATAACATGGACATAATAATGCTCATATGGTGCTATTATATCATGGACATAATAATGTTCATAATGAAGAAATAGAAAATGAGAGAATAAATCATTCTCCTATAGATCTCTCCTGTTAAATGGTCAAAAGAACATTGGTCCTGGGCATGACGGTAAACTGTATCCGGCAGCAAGGCCTCTGATTAGGAACTTGTGAGGAGCATGGAACCACCTCTTAATTGCTGTTGTTCCCAGGTCCACCCTGACCTGGAGTGGTAGCACCTGTTAGGGTCCCAGCTATGGGCAAATAGTTAACCCCCTAAACTGGGGTCAAAACACTATGAAAGTATAAAAATAGACTTTTATAGAAAAATATACATTTTTAAGGGAAAATACTACCAAAAATACATTTCTGAAGGAAAAAATTACTATCATAACATATTTTTGTGAAAAACAAAAATATTACCAGCAATACATTTTTAAATACAAAAACGAGAAGACCTCTTCAGTTTTCTAAAATAAAAAAAAAATTCCATCAAACTCTGATTAAAACCTGAATCTATTCTGCACATATACAAATCTACCATCCGCCCGTGTATTGAATATTGCTGCCATATCTGGTCGGGTGCACCTGCTGCTCTCCTTGGGCTTCTTGACAAAATACAAAGGAGGATCTGTAACGTGGTTGATACTGACTTGGCAGACCGGCTGCAACCGCTCTCTCACCGGCGTGATGTGGCTTCCCTGTGCCTCTTCTACAAGTACTTTCATGGCTACTGCTCCGATGAGCTTAGATCACTGGTGCCGCCTAAGCACGAATTTACACGAGATACTAGATTAGCAACTAGGTCCCACCCTTTTACAGTTAAACAAATAAGATGTAACCATAAATTCTACTCCAACAGCTTCTTTTCTCGCGCTTCCCGCCTGTGGAACTCCCTTCCACAACTCTACTTTCCCGACAGTTACAATCTCCAGGTGTTTAAATGTAGGGTCAATAGACACCTCCTATCACACTAACTCCCAATTATTCTCAGAACACTCTCATCTACCCGACCCTCATTCTCGGTATCCTTACCCGCCTATCACCCACCCTCTGACATTTCCTATATTTAATCATCCTTTCTCCACTCTACGTAGCCCGCTGCGCAGTAGTGGCAGTGACATGCCTTGCTCGGGGTGAAACGTTTATAAAAAAAAAAAAAAAAAAAAAAAAAATTGCTATAACTAAACATTAAAAAAATACCTTAAAACCCCACCTTTTTGGCATTAAATATTCCACAGAGGTTGATATGCTATTAAACAAAACTCAAATTTAAACAAAAGAACATCAAGCATTTGGTGCTGGAAAAAGGCAAAAAGTACCTTTTAGTGATAAATGCAAAATATTTACATTCTAATTCAAAAGAATATGTAGGAAGATAAGTGTGAAAAAGAAAAAAAATGCAAGAATTCTCTAAAAATGGTAAAATTTGGTGGTGGACATTTAATGGTGTGAAATTGTTTCAAAATTTGGGTGTAGAAGAAAACTGGTTAAAGTTGATAGAAATCTAAACAGTGAAAACTGTATTAGTCTACTATGGCCTAATCTCTGGCCAAAGATTTTTTTTAAAAAGGCAGTTCCCTGTACCACCTATTCCATGCAATATGAAGGTTTCTTATGGATGATAATGCTTAAATTTTAGAAGATTGGCCAATATAAAGTACTAATTTCAATACAACTGAATCATTTTGGTGGGAATTGAAGAAACAAACATTACAATGAAAATCATGCAGTCTCCAAGTGACTTTCGGATTACTACCAAAATGAATGGGAAAAATTCCCAATGAGGGAAAAACAGGATTTTGTTTCATTCAATGTCATATTGAATTGAAGCAATTAATTGAGCATCATGACAGTAACACTAATTACTAAGTCCATACTTTGAGGTTTCATACTTTCTGTAATAATAAAGATCACATTTTGCAAAAAAAAAAAATCCTTTTTAAGAAAAGAGCTGAAAGGTAAAACTTTCATTTGTGCTCCAGTATTTTGCATGACATTTTTTTAGCATCACTATGCATAATATGCTCTATCATCTATCATACAGTATCAAAAAATACATTAAGAGGTTTTCTGGCCCTTAAATATCATAAAATGTACTCAAAAAAAACACACACTACTAATCACCATTAATTTTTGGGTAAAATTAACAAAAGATGTATACCAGGGTGCAAGTGAATGCAGAATGTTTGACTGGAATTGGAACTTGACTCACCAATTTCTCTTTCCAAGCCGACATCCACCACACCACAATGCACATCCATCAATAAAGGCTTACAGCACCCAGTATTCCCAAGTAGTCACCCATCTAAGTACTGACCAGGCTCAATGTTGCTTAACTTTGCTGATCGAGCAGGAACCAGTGTATTCAACATGATATGACCGTAATATATATATATATATATATATATATATATATACACACACACACTACTGGCCATAATTATTAGGCCACACCAGTTTTTTTATTTTAAATGATGTATTTCATACTATTTTTAGTATTTATTGCCAAGTGGATAATTCTAAATAATAAAAATAGAATGGTTCTTTTGTTAATACTGCACAATAACATGTGCATCAAATGAACTATTCTGGTGTCCAGTTTTTATGCTCTCTTCCCCATGCTAGTCTCGTCTTATTAGTTGGCTGAATCAAAAGCCTTGTAAAATTTTGCAAAGTAATACTGGCAAAACAAGCATTCTATTTTCATTTAGAATTATCCACTTGGTAATAAATACTAAAAATAGTTTGAAATACAACATTTTATTTTAAAAACTGAGGTAGCCTAATAATTATGGCCGATATATATATATATATATATATAGTAGATTTAGACCAAAAATAGGACACTGGAATAACGAACGCGATATTTATACTCAGAATGTTACTAGAAAGAATAATACAAATGAAGAGCTATATGTTTTATCTATTACACAAAAGGTGTTCGATAAAGTAAACCTCAAAGATCTATTGAAACTGCTCATCAACCTTGATATACTTGGGAAGAATATTAGAATAATGGTGGATGTGTGTTGTGGATATTGACTCAGAATGAGAAATCGAAGAGCAAAGTTTGAATTCCAGTTGAAATCATTGCATTCACTTACATGCAAATATCCTCAGGAAAGGTATTAACCTGTCTATTCTCTCTCTAGCTATGGGTTAAATAGCGAAACAGATTGGATTCTATAGCCTTGGTTGATTAGCTGGGTATAATGACCAACTCTTTCTAAATCATCTGCACTGTCTTCAGATTGACACCCAAACACTGAAATGAATTGCATCATTGGGCTCTTTTTCTCACAGGTGGTGCACAACTGACCCTACTATAATGTGCAGTCATAAAATGGGGACAATTTACCCATCACACACTGTGTAGGTATACATCAGTCAGTTAAGTGACATACGTGATACACACTTGAACGATCATGTTTCTTTCGAGAGATGACAGATCAGGCAGATTTTCCCGCAGTAGATTGCCATTACTTTCTGCGGTAGACTGGTTGCCAACCAAAGCTATAGAACTCAATCTGTCCTGCTATTTAATCCATAGCTGGAGGGAGAAGAGGAGGATTGATACCTTTCCCAAGGGTATTTGCACTTAATTGAATGCATACAATTCAACTGGAATTCGAACTTGGCTTTCTGATTTCACATTCCGAGCCGATATGTACAGCCCCACAGTACACATTTCTTATAAATATATGTACTTACTTTTACCAATTTTAAGTGCCTTCGTGTTTCTATGTGTTTATATCTTCATCTGCTCATAGAGTCAGGGTCAGGTTGGTAATTCCATTATTCATCTCTATTAATGTGAGCAATAATTTGATTCTGTCATATTTGATGCAAATGAATTAAAAGTGAAACAAACACAAAAGGTCACCAGGCCAAATTCTGTTGTTAATAGAAAACAAAAATGATTCAAAGAAAACAAGAATAAAATCTCATAAATTAAGAAGAAAATTAAAATAAAAACCATTTTTTTAAACAATCTCTGCCAAAATCAAGAATATCAGAAGTAAAAAAATGATGAGAAAAAGATTTTTTTCTTCTAACATTCTATTTTAGATAAAGACTTGATAATGTGCTGGAAAGGAAGAAAATAAAACTTAAAAAATATAAAATATTTTTTTAAGTGGAACAAGTAGTTGACTATCACAAAAATCACTTTTAACCCATAACATGATTTCACTTTTACAATGAAATAATTAGACTCATCATGTCTGATCAATTTTTTTTCTTCTTATCGTAAAAATGCCAACTAGTGATTGACCATGCATTGACTTTTTTTGTAATGTTATCATGTCAAACACAAACTTGGACTCTACTGAGGTAGAGTGAACCTTGCTCTAGGAATATTTATGGCCTTGTTCAAAGAAAAATTCTTGAGCTACTGAATTTCTTTTCTTTGACTAATTCCAGTTATTATGCAAATTAGAATTAATAATAAAAAAAGATGGAACTGTCTGAAGTTTTGTAGTGTTTTCTTTGTTGCACACACTTTGGAGATGCATATCAACATTATTGTTTTAAATACTGTATTTTGAATAAGAACACGAAAAAAAAAACTAGTAAAGGAAGGCAAGAAGCAAGGGCTAATTGTAAGATGAGGAAATTTATGGTCATTAATAAGAGGAATTGTCCAAGCAACAAATTTGAGTTGTCCAAATAAAGCAAGTAAAGAAATTTAATTATCTGTGAAGTATCAAAATAGATTATGGAAAATGTAGCACAGAAATCCAAATGTACATTTAAATAGTGAAAGATGTCTTTCAAAAGCCAAATCAAGTATTAAAAAGTAGGAAAATTTTATTAGAAATAAGGTTAAGAGTACTGAAATGCTATGCGATATAAATCTTTCTATAAAACTGTGAATGCTGGACAATTTCCTGAAAAATGGAGAGGAGAGTGAGTTAAAGCAACAAAGATGTGGTTTTAAAAAATGCATGGAATCCCATGGATGGAACTTGCGAGAAACAAGAAAATATTAAGGAAAATGGAAACAGAAAGCATATTTATACTTAGAATCAGAAAGAGTCAGTTGAAATGTTTGGCATGCAAAATGAGAAAAAGGGGCTTGAAGAATTTGACACTCACAGGATGTATTAAAGGTAAGCAGGGCAAAGGGAAACAGTAACATACCTAACAACCTTGTGTAAATAGATGGCAGAAAATGGTAAATAAACAAACATTGCTTAAAGCAGGGGTTTTCAAACTGTGGTCCGTGGACCACAGGGAGTCCGCAAAGATAAGATAGGGGGTCCGTGGATTAACTCATTACGTGAAATTCAAAGTTTAAATTTTCAATGTCTGGATATTTATTTTTACTTATTAATGTCATCAAATGACAAAAGCTTGCACTATCGCCCATTACATGTCAACATTATTTATACAAAAAAATATTTTACACATGCAAGAGCTTGATGTTCAAATTTACTTTTTACATTTATAGTGGGTCCCTAGACTAAAATTTGAAATATAAAGAGGTCTGTAAATCAAAAAGTTTGAAAACATCTGGCTTAGAGATATTTTTTAGTTATTGTTCCCTCAAAACAAGGCTCAAGAGCCACTCAATATAATAATTTGCAGAATGAGGTTGCTGTATGGATTTATGAGAAGTAAGTAATGCAGAGGATATGTAGCATAGAAAATGGTTCACTTTACACTAGAAGAAATTAACATTATCATGATCAAGGAAATATTCTCTTGGGAGTCTGTTCTACAAACTAGCAATTCTCAGGAAGAAGCTATCTGAACGGAAATTCTTCCTTACCAATCAAATACATAAGGAATTAAAATAATATAAGGAGGGATTAAGAGGGGTATATTGTGAGGATATGTAGGATAGATAAAGGTTGGATCTAGACTTGGAGAGGGCATGGTTGTAATGGACAGGGAATCATATTCTTGGGTGTCTTTTCTACAAAGTAGCACTTCTTGGCAAGAAGTTTTCTGAATGGATTTTCCTCCTTACTCATGGAATACATAGGGAACGGGAATAATATAAAGAGGGAGTAAGAGGGATATACTATGAGGCTATAAAGCAACCTCCCAACCCACGGGCCACATCCAGCACTCAAGTGAATCTTGTCCAACCTGCTACCTTACTCTGAACACAATACAAATAAAGGTAAATCAAACCAAAGTGACAGTTGATAGTCTGAATATTTTGCGTCAAAATTTTTAAAATTATTTCTTTTTACCTGGAGAATGTGTTTTACTTTATTTTTTATTTTTAGTGATCACCAAAATTAGCGTATGGCCTCACTTTCACTTTTTCTTTGAAATTGCTTTCGTGAGCAAGCACTTTTAAATGAATATAAAATAGTGTTTTTAACCCAAAATATAAAAACATCATGACTAATGGAAAATTGATGATGCATGTGAACAACTTTTTTCCAAAATGAAAACTACTAAAAGTCATTTAGGAACAAGATTGTGTGACGAACACCTGGATGATGTTTTGCTCCTATCATTAACAAATAGTTCACCTGATGTAGAGAAGTTATCGAACAATAAGCAGAAACAAGTGACTTATTAAATCCTTTACTGTTTCTAATTGTATTTTGTCTGTAGCAAGGAATTTGCTTTTTTTGTAGATTGTGATAATAGTTTGTTTTATTGCAACAGTAAAATAAAGATTTTTGTTAAATGTGTTTGTATTTTTTCTTTTTTGTGATTCCTGTAGTAAAATAAGTGATATTGTTTAAATGCAATTAAATTATATTGAATTCTTGCTTTCTTCAAACACATAGAAAATTTATTCACATATTTAATAACATGGTTCTCCTCCATGACACTGGAGCCATAGCTGTTTGGCCCTCCTCCATGACTCTACATAGCTTTTTGGCCCTCACTCTCCAAAAGGTTACCGACCCCTGCTATAAAGGATAGATAGCAGTTGACCCTAGATTTGAAGAGGTTAAGATTGTAGTGGTCAGGAAAGTAACCTCTCAGGAAGTTGTTCCACAAAGTAGAGGTACTTGGAAAGAAGCTGTCTGAATGGAGTTTCCACTTTACCAACGGTACTTATAGGGAATTTCAGTAATGTAAAGAAGAAGTAATTACAGGGATATTATCAGGTGTACATGCTTTATGGGGATCTAGGTTAGAGAGGAGAAACCATGGAAGGGGTTATATGCATATCACTCGACAGAAACTCAGTTCTAGGAGGGAATTTAGACAGGGATGTTCTGGATAAGTCAAGATTAGAGTTTGAAGAGAATTTACAAGCAAAGCATTTTTGTTTTTTAATCATTTCACCCCGAGCAAGGTGGAAACGCCACTGATGTGCAGGGGGTTACATAAATGTAAAAAGATTAATTAGAAAAGAGTGAGGAGTACAAACTAGTTAAAAAGGAACAATAGAAAGCTGAGAAAGCAGGTGCGATGACAGATACATAGGTGGAGAGAAAGGGAAGGTTATACAGGGGAGGGGAGATAGCTAGAGTCCAGTGGTTAGTAGATGAGTATTGACTTTGCATTTAAATTTCTGGAGGTTGTAGCCGTCAGGAAAGCAAGAATACGGGAGCGAGTTCCACAGGCGGGAAGTGTGAGAGAGGAAGCTGCAGGAGTAGAATTGTCGTCTGCATTTGGCTAACCTGACTGTGAATGGGTGGGACCCAGTTGCCAGTCTGGTTGCACGAGTAAACACCTGTTGAGGAGGCATCAGTGACCTAAGCTCATCCGAGCAGAAGCCATGAAAATATTTATAGAACAGACAAAGGGAGGCCACATTTCGACGATGGGGAAGCATGCAGCTTTATCAGCAGAGGATGATAACATCTCAAATTAATTGAAGAGAGAAGGGACAGAAACTTTCCAATTATTTAATACCCTATCACAAAGCCACCAGTAATCACAAGAACCAAAGTTTATAGAAGCTATGCAGTACCTTATTCTCTCTGCAAAGTTGGCATGACTCTGCTCAGTTAAGCAACAAACTTCTTCACATTAATCCAACTAACGCTCTATCTCTATATTGATACTAAGTACTTTCCAACAAAAAACCTGCTTGCCAAAATATCTTTTTATCAGTAAACTACTGAATAAACAACAATCTTGACACTAAGCATTACTACAACTAAACACTATATATATATATATATATAGTCATCCGCAGACAGATCTGTTTCACTGTATCACAGCTCATCAGTATGGTTAGACTCCGATTGCTTTTAATCCAGGATTGAAACCCGACCGAACCGGCGACAGTTGGCAATTCCACCTCTGGGCTATGGGCGCTCAGTAGAAGAAGGCAGATTTTTTAGCATGTATATTATTATTATACACGCCCAATAAACATCTTTATATATATATATATATATATATATATATGTAACATTTGTGCAGAGAGGACACCAAGGAGCTAAGCTTATCAGAGAAGAATCCATGAAAGTATTTGTAGAAGAGACAGAGGGAAGCCACATCCAGTCGGTGAGAAAGAGACTGGAGTCGAGCCGCCAGGTTGGGATCAAATACAT
Organism: Ascarosepion bandense; assembly: GCA_037127315.1. Taxonomy (NCBI): domain Eukaryota; kingdom Metazoa; phylum Mollusca; class Cephalopoda; order Sepiida; family Sepiidae; genus Ascarosepion; species Ascarosepion bandense. Next base: position 159,553 of record JBBBDQ010028980.1, read on the forward strand.
TGTAGAGTCTCCTTTGGATTTTGTCAAAAACCCCAAGATGAATAGCAGGGGTGCTTGACCAGATATGACAGCAGTATTCAATGCATAGGTGAATGATTGATTTGTATATGTGCATGACAAAAAACTTCCTGGCCTGACACAAGGATCCGACCTTCCTAGCAGTATATTTAGCTATTCAATGTAGTCATTCTACTTAAGGTTAGCTGATAGAGTAAAGCTGAGGAGGTGCAGCATATTGCTTTCAGGGAGACGAGCATGAGCCATGCTGATGGCGGGTAGGAAAGATTGTCTATGGGGATTAAAGGATAGCATCTTCATTAAAATTTATGAACCATTTCTTACCCTAGTCCACCAATGACTAGAAGTCCTTTTCAAAAGTAGCAGCAAGATTTGTTTTGTCAGCATCAGCAGGGGGCTGAAAGCATCTGGGATGATAAAAATGATAGAAAATTTTTATATTCCTTAACTCCAACACAAATGAAAAATGTCAGTATGCTAGAAAAACTTAATAGAAAAAATTAATTAAAGCTTTCTTGTTAGCCATATTCAATGGAAGAAGTTCAAAAGAAATGTTGCTGCCCAAGTATACATTATATATATATAAATATATCTGGCACTTCAGTGTTCGATAAGGGTTAGTAATGCTTGTTTGATTGATCCTTAAAACTGAATACTGTGTTTTGAGTTTGATCCTCACTAACAAGCTCCCTATAGAAATTTTGTATTAAATAATTCAGTAAAGGTTAACATGTCATAAAATCAGTTGTTTTATTTCTTATTCTCCTTCTTCTTTTTGTGCCATGTCACTTCAGGATGTAGGTGATCATGGACTTCCACTTGGCCCTGTCTCTCTCAATATTTTTGCTCTTTCTATCTTCCCCAAACCCTGCTCTGCCGTCTATTTGCTCAAACCTATCAAACATGTCTTGTACTGCTTTCCCCTGTCTCTCTCTCTCTCTCTCTCTCTCTCTCTCTCTTTCTATTGTCCTGTGAGTATTAAATTCTCCAGGCCCTCATTCCTCGTTACATGTCCCAAGAACCTCATCTGTCTCTTCCTTATGTTAAGCATGAGTTTTCTTCTCATTTGCATCCTATCCAACACCTCATCGTTGCTCACATGCCCAGTCCATATTTTATTTATTTATTTATATTAGAGGGAGAGACAGATCAAGAGGAAGAGAGAGAGAAGAGAAACAGAGACAGAGGGAAATAGTTATACACATGCATTTAAAAATTTTAGGGAACCTTTGTAAATTAGTTCAATCAGTTAAGTGCCATATGTGATACACACTTGGATGATCTTGTCTTGAAAAAGACATGACTGACTGGGAAGAAATTTTTTGTTTTTAGTAGGCTTTTTTTATAATCAATTCACCCCAAGCAAAGCAGAAATGCCACTGGTGTGGAGGTGGTTAAAGCAAGAGAATAAAAAAGCTACAGGTGATGTTGAAGAAAAGATAAGAGATTGATGGGAATCAAGTACATAAAAGATGGTAATTGACATTGCATTTAAACTTTTGGAGATTGTAGCTATCTGAAGAGCAAGCAAGTGGAAGCGAGTTCCAAAAATGAGAAGTGAAACTGTTAGAGTAGAAGAGGAAGTTAAATTTAACTATTTCTATGGTAAAAGGTGTGACTTGGTACCAACCTAGTAGCACAAGTAAATACACAGGGTAGTAAATGGTGGTGTCATCTGCATAGATACCATCTTTATTGCCATTATTTTCTGTGACAGAGTAGTTGCTAAACAAGGTTACAGTACCCAATTTGTTTTGCTATTTATCCCATAGATGGAGGGAAAAGAGACAAATTCATACCTTTCCTAAAGGTATTTGTGTGTAAGTGAATGCAACAAATTTAACTGAAATTTGAACTCAGCTCTCTGATTTCTAATTCTGAGCCAATATCCACTTGGGAAAGCTATTACTCCGTCCCTTCCCTCCAGTTATGAGTTAAATAACTGAAGTTTGCTTTTCATGCAATCTGTGGTGAATTTCTGCACTGATTTTTTGTTATCAGCAGTTCCAAAAAGTGTGGATGGTGCTACAACAGCCTTCATCACTCTAAACAATTCTTTTTGTGGCAGTCTGAGTTAGGCACTCATATGTTGAAATCAATGGGAGAGTCCATAATAATATATAGATAGATAGATATGTATATATAGAGAGAGAGAGAGAAAGAGAGAGAGAGAGTTACACACACATACATATACATATATATGACCAATATACATATGTATGTATATATATATAATAATAACTATAGTAATTATAATAATATTAATAGTAACAGAAATAATTCTGCTTATACAAGTAATAGTTATACTATAATTTAGATTGTCTTGAATAACCCACCGAGGACGAACTCAGAGGGAAAAGAAGGGAAGTAAAAAAAGAAACAAACAAAGTACATGAACAAAAGTCAAATACTCGTAGGAAAGCAAAAAAACCCAAGATGAAAACCCTAACACAAAAGTGCTCAATATGAAAGTAGAGCAACAAAGACAGAAAATCTATGCAAGAGCCAACAAACCTACCTAGGTTTCATCCTTCGGCTCGTCAGGGTAAATTGGCTCCCAATTTATCCTGATGAGCTGAAAGGTGAAACCTAGGTAGGTTTGTTGGCTCATGCATAGATTTTCTGTATATATATATATATATATATACTCACGTTGCATCTCTCTGACCATTGCTCTATTAGGTCTCATTTAAACAAACAGAGAGAGCTACCAAACTCTATCCATAACATACTCATCAATAACAGAAACATAATAGGATAATACACATGTAAAATAAAAAAGGATAAAAATAAAAGAAGCCTTATTAATAAAAAGTAGAAGTGAGCATTCAATAATATAAATTGTGAACATGGCTATAATGCACTGAGTGTTTGGAAAGTTAAACATTCCTATAACTCTAAATACATTCATAAAGCAATCTAGATATTCAGTTAAAAGTAAAATGAAATTCCTCCTTGATAATGGCTAAAAGTATAGCTGAAAGCATTCGAATAAATAGAACATTTGGACAATGTTTATCTAATTTATGTTCCAAAAATGAAAAAAATATAAGATCACATGAAAAATTACACAAAAAAACTTTACTACAGTACCTTGTCTGTCATTTTTAATGAAACTTGCATTAAAGAAGGATAGCTGACTAAATACACAATTATATATATATATATACTAGCAGTATAACCTGGCATTGCTCGGGTGTGATGAAAGCTTTAAAACTAATTCATGGTCCTGGAGCTCAGACTCTTTGGATGTTGGCACGAAAGACTAAAAAGCAATAGTTGTTTTTCAGTTAAAGCAAAACAGTAGACTAAAAGAAAAATGAATGGATGTAAGTCAAATTTTGATTTCATGATATCGATATCAAATAAGTTTTTTCGTCATAAACTGAATTTTGAAGGCTAAATAAGTCCTCTGAGTAAATGGTATGATGGCTGAGACTAAGAACTACAATTGTACTGACTTAGAGCCAAACCCAAAGCAAAAACTAAAATAAATGGGCTGAAAAAATACAGACATACAGGCAGAGAAACAGACACACACCCAAACATCTTGCCTTTTATATATATATATATATATATATATTATCGATTTTCTGCACTATTGTAAGAACTGCAACCTTGAAACTTCTGAAAATCGTTTCTTATATCTTTGTCTATAAGTGAAACAAATTTGATTAAAATCAGACCACTCATTGTATAACCCGATTTTTTCAATTATCAATTTTCGATATTTGTCTGAGGTACCTCAACACAAAACCTAGCTAAGAACACTCATAGACGCTTATAGTACAACTATGTAAAATTTCAAGAAAATCGGTTCAGCTGTCTCGGAATCTATAGGTAACGGGGACACACACACACACACAGACACACACGCAGACACACACACAGACAAAGTTCCATTTATAAATAAGTTTAGATTAGATACATATATATTTAGCCCAGAGGTAGACTTGCTGACTGACGCCAATTCGATCGGGTTTCAATCCTGGGTTAAAAGCAATCGGAGTCTAACTCTACTGATGAGCTGTGATACAGCCAAACAGATCTGTCTGTGGATGACTATTTATGCTCTCACACCCTGATTGAGCACTCTGGAATAATGGTAGACTTTGAAAAACAGTAGCTACTCTGGCATCTATGCACTGCTCATTCAGCAATGAATTAGAGCACTCTGGCTATTGGGCGTGTTTAATGATAATATACACGCTAAAAACTCTGCCTTCTTCTACCGCGCGCCCATAGCCCAGAGGTAGAATTGCTGACTGACGCCAATTCGGTCAGGTTTCAATCCTGGGTTAAAAGCAATCAGAGTCTAACCGTACTGATGAGCTGTGATACAGTGAAATAGATCTGACTGCGGATGACTATATATATATATATATATATATATGTGTGTGTGTGTGTGTGTGTGTGAGATGCAAAATAAAATAAATATTTGAGAACAACAAAATATGGATTTATTGTGGGGTAGCCAACATTATAATGTTTTGGTTATTATAACCATCATCAGGACTTATATTTACTATTGTGAAGTTTTTTTTGTTGTTGTTATGGCCTGTGAATAGATTTAGAAAAAAATAAGAAAAACTTCACAATAGTAAATATAAGTCCTGATGATGTTTATAACAACCGAAACATTATAATGTTGGCTACCCACAATAAATCCATATTTTGTTGTTCTCAAATATTTATTTTATTTTGTATCTCACATTGTTGAAATTTATTTTCCATTTCCTTTAAAATATATATATATATATATTCACCCTCGATATTGATACTGAGGTGAAGATAGAGTGTTTGATAGGTTTAATGTAAAGAATTTTTATCTTTAACTGAGAAGCTTCATGCCCACTTTGAAATTTCATGAGGACAGTGTTAAAATGTTTTCACTCATCAGAGTCAAGACATTATAACAGTGTCATCACGAAACTTCAAAATCAACATAAACCTGTTCAGTTAAAGTGACAAATTCTTTGCCTTAAACACACACACACATATACATATATATATATATATGATGGAACATTACTGAATTTTTTTTTTTAATCATATCACCCCAAGCAAGGTGGTAACGCCACTGATGCTCAGGGGGCTACGTAAGAGAGAAAAGATCGGAAAAAGAAAGCCGGAAACCACATCCTAATCAGGGAACAAGGGATGAGCCTCTTTACCTGTTCAATAGACGTGGGTGGAGTGTGAACCGGGCAATATTTCAGTCTATCTACTCCAATTGAAAAAAAAAGAAAAAAAGAAATGAGTGAAAAGATTGGAAAAGAGAAAGCCGGAAACCACACCCTAAACAGGGAACAAGGGATGAGCCTCTTCACCTGTTCAATAGACATGGGTGGATGAATGATATATCATTCATTCAGTAATAAATTAGAACACTCTCAGTTACTGGCATATGTTTACATAGTATACCACACACTAAAAGTCTACCTTCTTCTACTGAGCGCCTATAGCTCAGAGGTAGGATTGCCAACTTATGTCAATTCGGTTGGGTTTCAATCCTGGCTAAAAGCAATTGGATGTCTAACCGTACTGATGAGCTGTGATACAGTGAAACAGATCTGTCTACGGATGACTATTCATGTTATCAAGCATCATTTCCATTGATGAGAGCATTCTTGGAACTTCTTTTTTTGGATAGTGAGAAGCAGTTCCATCACAATTATCTGGATTTACTCATACTTGTTCATACTTGTGGGATTTGATTTTTTGAAAGAGAAAAAATTGTAACGGTTAAAATCTGGGGAATGTTGGTCTTAGCCAAAAACTGCTGTACAAGCTGTGTTGATTGAGCAGGTATGTTGTCATGGTGAGATTACTGCTCTCTGCATGCAGATAATTCTGTCTTTCCCAATCAGCTGCATCCCGAAAAAATACTCCTTGTTTACTGTCTGACCAGATGGAAAATACTCATGATGGACAATGCCTTTGTAGCTAAAGAAAACTGTCAACAGTGTCTTTACATTGCTTCAATTGATTCTTGCTTTCTTTGATTTCAGAGAATTTGGGGGTCTTTTACTTCAAAAAATGGGTCTTGGTTTTGGTGTCATAGCCATATACAATTCATCACCTGTTATGACTGTTTTCAAAAAGTTTTTGTCTTAGTTGACACAGTCAAAGAGATCCTGCACAGCTGAAAGTTAATTTTTTTTTTTTGGTTACTCAAAGTAGTTTTGGCACAAAATTGGTAGACACATGTTTCATATTGTAAATTTTCAGTGTGATTAGATTGTACTGAACTGTGACTAAAGTTTATTTCCTACAACAAATCACAGATGGTGACTTGAGAGTCTTTCTGAAAGGCCTCTATGCATGTAGGCAATGTTTTTATCAGTTCTGTGTGTTACACTTTTCCCAGCATGTTCATTATCATCGCATTTTCTTGGCCATCTTGAAAATATCTGAATCATTTGTACACTCATGTTCGGTTCATACTTCTCCTTTCCATATACTTTATGCAACTTTGCATAGGTCTCTGTGCAGGTATCACTTAACTTTTAGTAAAATTTGGTACAGATTCTCTGTCGAATGGAACCAGTATGGTGAGACTAACACATTACACACACTTTTCTTCTAAGCAACAAAATGAATTAGGATGTTCAAATTAGTGTAGGCTTATGGCCTATCATGTTGAATACACCAGTTCTCACTCGATCACCAAAGTTAAGCCTGGTCAGTACTTAGATAGGTGACCGCTTGGGAAAACCAGGTGCTGTAAGTGTATAGTGACGGATGTGTGTTCTGGTGCAGTGGATATCGGCTCAGAAAGAGAAATCAGTGAGCTGAGTTCGAATTCCAGTTGAATACCCTGCATTTACTAAAGCACTGGTACCCTTGGGGAAGGTATTAATCTATCCCTTCCCTCCACTTATGGATTAAATAACAAGAGTAAAACTTTGGAACCCTGCCCTTAAAAACAAATCCCAATGAATCTTGATACTCAAAAAGAAAAATGTTGTAAAAATAAAAATAACCTTACCCAAAATCATTAGTTATGACCTTAAATGATCTTATAAGGATTGATAGATTGTTAAACCTCAAAACAAACAAACATCAAATTAGTGTGCATATGCAACAGAACTCAAAATCTATCAGTGCCAAGTTTCTTTACTCTTAAGCTGTTACCATAGTAACAGTCCCATACTTTTTAATCAAACTTTGCAGAACCAAACTTTATCCCTAAAGAATACATTAAAGGAGGAAACATTCTGTCATCATTTAGTGTTGATCTCTAGACCATTATTATATTTGCATTCATTCTATCCCAGGTATTAAGTACCTTTACTGCATAAATACAGCATACCTTTAAACTATATTTTATCATTCATATATATATTTATGGATTTATGGTCACAGGTTATATAAAACTCATTTCTCTTGCCTTTCATTTGCTTTCAAATCATTTGAAGTTCACGGAAAGAAAACTACAGGACCTTCTACAGAAGGTAGCTGAGGAGAGTGACAAAAAATGTACTACAAATAAACAGCAAGAAAATTGAATGCATAGTTATCAGCAAAAAGAGCAACCCAAAATGCCAAATACAGATGGGGGATACTAGAATCGAGCAAGTACAAAAATTTAAATACCTAGGAAGTGTTCTAACAGGAGATAGAAAGTGCGACACGGAGATCCGAAGGCAAATTGGCATGGCAAAGGACGCATTCCAGAAGCTGAGTAAAATACTAAGACACAAGAAAATTTCCCTAGAAACAAATAAGAGAGTGCTAGATTGCTATGTGATGTCAGTTCTTCAACACAGCAGTGAATGCTGGACAATATCATTGAAGTTGAGGAAAAAACTTGAAGCGGCAGAAATTTGGTTTTACAGAAGGATGCTGTGGATATCATGGACCAAACATGTAAGCAATGATGAGGTTTTAGAAAAGAAAACTAACAGTGAACATCAGGAAGAGACAACTGAAGTTCCTGGGACATGCAATGAGGAAGGAGGGCTTGGAGAACCTGGTACTGACAGGCCAGATAGAAGGAAAAAGAGACAGAGAAAGGTAGCAGATAACATATTTGAAAGGCCTGATCAGGTGGATGATGGAACAGGGGTTGTGTATAGTAACAGGAGAAAACATATTAAGAGCCACCAGAGATAGGGAGACGTGGAAAGCCATGATCGCCTACGTCCTGAAAGGATAGGGCACATAGAAGAAGAAGCAGCTCATGTGAGTGTGAAACTATGGCTACAACTAGAGCCAGTCTTTCATAGGGTTTAACATTGAGCATTTTTTGCTTTATCAAGGCAAGCTAGGCTTTGAGAACTTTACTGAGCAGGTAGGTTTGCCTCATTTTGAAACTTTATCTGGGTAAGAGCTTTAGGTTTTGGCAAGTTGTCTGTTACTTTCATCAATGTTTTTTCTTTTAGCACACACACACAAACACACACACACATATATATATATATATATATATATCTCCAGCCTTTGAGATTTTAAAAAGAATTCACTCAATTGGTGGTCAAGAGCGGGGGAAAATTTGCTTGCCACAATATCATTTTACTTGACCAACTCCATTTTCTAAATAGTCGCCTTACGTAAAAATAGCGGGAATCACTGATAGAAAACAAAAAATGAAATTTTAATTAAAATTTCAAACGTGTTAGAAAGGATTTAAAATTTTTTAAAACTAATAACAAAATTTGATCTTTTCTCTTAATAATAGCCTAAACATTTTAATGATAAAACTTTGTTTTTATTAAGTTTCAGCCCTTTTAACATCATAAAATGCTATATTTTTTTGCAGTTGAGTGGAGATACCTAAATTCGTAGTTTCATTATAACAAATCTGATTTTCCCAATGATTTTCTATAAAAAGAGTACTTACTTGTATAATTTGTTTTTTGGAGCATGGGTGAAAGAAGTATACATATTTTTTTCTTTATTTCAAATGTTTTTTTTTTTTTACTTTTCATAAACGGGGAGAAAATATAGATGTTGAGTCAAGGATAATATTTTTCTAAATGAGTTTCTAAAAATCTGTGAGTGTCTTTAAACTGAGCGACAGAAACATTTTGGCTCCACTCTGGAAGTGTTAATTAAATGAATGCTTACACTGACTGGGACGATAAAAGCGAGACAGGAGCTTGTCAATCTAAATTCCATTTGTCAGATCTTGCTTTGATGATTGTGGGATGTCACTGTCTTTTGTTTAACCACACATTTTAATGTAAATCAGGTGCCATGCATAAGAACAAAGAGTTCAATAATGTCATTGTAGGTCATTCTAAGTAACTTGTGAATCTTCAATGGCATATTTTTGGGTTGTAAAAGGAATCAGATTTCCTTTTTCTATATTTTAATCAATCATGGGCGAGGAAACAATAAACTTTAATAATAATAATAATAATAATATATATATATATATATATATATATATATATATATATTTTTTTTTTTTTTTAATCATATCACCCCAAGCAAGGCAAAAACGCCACTGATGTGCAGGGGGCTACGTAAGAGTGAAAAGATTAGAAAAGAGAAAAACTGGAAACCACATCCTAAACAGGAAACAAGGGATGAGCCTCTTCACCTGTTCAATAGAAATGGGTGGAGTGTGAACCGGGTGATAGTTTAGTCTATCTACTCCAAATATATATAACAGAAAAAGCAGATGACCCTGAAGAGTGAAGAAATTACAATAATGCCTTCAGTAGTCTGGATGACTGAAATAACCTTGCTCAGCTAAATGACAAACTTCTCTATGTTCATTCTCTTGATGCAATTTTGGCTTCAAACATCACTACAATTTATATAGTGTTAAATAGTAATGATGTTTGATGCCAAAATTGCTGTTTTTTCAATACTTTACTGGTAGAAAGGCATTTTAAGCAAGCAGATTTTTTGTCATAAAGTGCTTGATATCAAGATAAAGATAATGCATTAATAGAATTAACATGGAGAAGTTTGTCATTTAGCTGAGCAGGGTTATTTCAGTCATCCCAACTTGTGAAGGGAGTATTGTAATTTCTTCACTCTACAGGGTCATCTTCTTTTTCTTATTACTCATCAATTTCTGAAAAGGGTTTAATGTAAGCATTTAATTTTGCTAAAAGGTACATAAACATATCGATCTGAACATATTGATATAATCCAACATTGCTGCAAATCAATACTTTTCCACAAAGTTAAAGGTTGGATTAAAAAATCAAACACCTTTTTGCAATCACCCAGTCTCTCATGCAAATGGTGGATTTCCCCACATGGTTACTCTGTATCCATGAAAGATACGTTTTCCTGATATGATCTGTGCTTCACTTCTATCCCTCACTCAGCCATGCCATGCAGCTCTGCCCCCTTGGCAGCTTTGATCATGCTATGGTTTTCATTAATCTTTCTCTCCCCACTCCCTAGAAACCTCCTACCAGCAAAATATCTTGATGCTATCAAAGAGCAGACTGGGAGACTTTCTGTGATTTTATTTGTGAAGTCCCTTTGACCAAAGGGTTTAGTCCTCACATTGAAGACTGCACCTTTAAGGTTTCATCCTGAGTGAAAGCTGATATTGATGTTTTCATCCCAGCCATTTCTGATTTCATCTCATTAATCTCTTGGGGTTTCTCCTGCTTGCTCATCCACCATTGCCTACAGGAATCACTTCTGGTTTTACTGGCCTGACACATCTGATTATAATAGGTGCCTTTTAGTCTCTGCTCATAATGAGTGCTAGAGGATCCTAAATGAGGTCAAGCTGCTGTTTGCTGATAGAATAAAGCAGTGTATAGCAGTTTACAAGTTTGGTTACATTGACTACTAGCATTTCTGCAAAAGTGGGTTAAACAACAGCAAACCCTCAATCCCCACTTTATTCAATAAATTTGAGGTCCCCAGTGGAAAAGGTTGAATGCTTTGCTCATAAATTCTCTTCCAATTCTACATTTGACTCCTCTGGAGTACCCACACCTGACTTTCCATCTAGGACTGAGGCTCAAATGAGTGACTTATACATGACCCCATCTCTGGACTCAAGGTCAAGATTAGAAACTAACATTTCTAATCTTGACCTCATAAGGTAAACTGAGGTGACGGAATCCCAGTCGTTCTAAAGTAATGTTCCCTGAACTTGTCCCTGTTCTCTCCAAACTTTACAACTACTATCTCTGCTTCTTGCTTTCCTGCTTGTAGCAACCTCTGTAGCTCCTGTCTTTATAAACACTGGAGAACCCTCAGACCCCTTTAATTATTGCTCTATCAGCCTCTTATTGATTTTTTGCAAAGTGTTTGAGGCTATTATCAATGCTGAAGTGGTACAACATCTCACATCCCACAACCTATTCTCTGACAAACAGTATGGATTCTGTTTTGCCAAGTCTACTGTTGATATACTAATGACCATCACTGAATATATATACCAGGCTCTCTTTAAGAACAGTGAAGCTTGAGCTGTTGCCCTGGATATCTCCAAAGCATTTGACAGGGTTTAGCGTGCTGGCCTTCTGCACAAGCTACAGGGCTATGGTATAAATGAATGCTTGTTCAATCTAATCTTATCATTCCTGTCAAATCACGTCAGGAAGTTTGTTTTGAATGGGCATGCTTCCAGATCAAACATGAGTGTCCCTCAAGGCTCTATCCTCAGTCCTACACTTTTCCTGATCTTCATCAATGATCTTCATGATGTAATCGATTCACAAGTAGGCATCTATGCTGATGACACCAAAATTTACTCCCACCTCAATAAGAAATATGACAAAGTTGACAAAGTAAACCTAGCTAGTGCTCTTGATAGGGACCGACACTTTGTGGTGAACTGGAGCAAGAAATGGCTTGTAAATTTTAATGCTTCCAAAATAAAGCTGCTCTCCTTTAACCACCACAGACAAACTCTCCCACCTCCCATCAGCATGGATCATGCTAGTCTCCCAGAAAGCAATACACTGCACCTCCTTGGCCTGACTCTCTCAGCCAACCTCAAGTGGAACAACTACATTGAATCAGCAGCTAGAAAGTTCGGGTTATTGTGTCATATATATATGTGGTCTGGAGCTTTTGTTGTACATCTCGAGATTCCTAACAAAATCTAAAAAATGATCTGTAATGTAATCAATCCTGACCAGGTAACTTGATGTCAATCACTTTCTCTACAATGTGATATGGATTCCCTCTGTCTTTTCTACTAATATTTGCGTGGTAATTGCTCTGATGAGCGTTTATCTATGGTCCTCTGAATTCATGAATTTAAGCGTGCTACTAGATTAGAATGCAGATTCCACCAGTTTACTGTTGAAATAGTGAAATACAACTTCCACTTCTTCTCTAACAGTTTCTTTTCTCCCACTTCTCACATGTGGCAATGTCTTATGATTTCTTGCTTTCTTGCTAACTACAAATGTTCAAGAATCTTATTACAATATGAATTTCCATTATATATCTTTTTGAATCCTGTTCATTTTTTGTCCTTTCCTCAGGCCTCTCTATTCTCTTTCATTTTCACTCTCTGTAACCTCTTGTATACACCTGCACAGCTACCTTGCTTGGGGAGAAATAACTAATATATATATATATACCGAAAATAACTAACCTAAAAAGCCAACAAACTTACCAAGGTTTCACCTAACCGGATCTTCAGGGAAGGTTGGCTAAAGAGGTTAAAAGATGGTGACAAGATAAAAAAAAGAATTAAAGATAGACCCCATTTTAAAATGGGAAATACTAAAGAGGTGCACAAAATTCAAAGCAGGCCAAAAATTCTGCAGATTGTGTGGGGAAGAAAAGTTAGCCATAGTTTCATTTGAACCCACATATTGTTTGTTAAATTCTGAATCTGAGATTTTAAATAAATGTAAGCATAGAAAATCTTGTCTTTTAAATTAGGATGTAAGTTTTTCTATTGTTATCTTTAGGATGTGTAGGTTGTCTTTTCTAGGTTTTTTTTTTTTTTAATAAAATGCTGTTACCCCCGCTTTGTGTTTGGTGTCTTCTTTTTTCATTCACGTGGGTTACTGAGTTTCTTATATCTTGTCGCCATCTTTTAACCTTCCTTGAAGATCTGGTTAGGTGAAACCTTGGTAGGTTTGTTGGCTCTTTAGGTTAGTTATTTTTGCTGTTTGTTTTGCTAGTGCATTGAGCGCTTTTTTGTTTTAGGTTACTCGTCTTGGGTTTTTTCTTTGGGCTACGTACTTTGACTGATGTTCAAGTGCTTAGCTCTTTCTTTTTTTATTACCATTTTTTCCTTCCGTGTGTTTACTCGAAGGGTTTTTCAAAATGAGTATAGCAACAAGTTTACATATATATATATATATATATATATATATATATATTTATACATATATTACAGATATATATTAATAAATATATGTATTATCCTGTTTTATGACACTGAGTTTCATGCATAAAACTTAGATTTGTGCATAACACATAGGATAATATGTATATATATTAATATATATTTTTGCTCTGTTATACAGCATTGAGCACTGTTCCATTCACACCTGATTAATATTTATATATTGATGTGTATATACACATATATATATATATATATATATATATATATATATATATATATATATATATATTTACCTCCTTACATATAGATATTTTTGGGAAGATTAATGAATAATCGGGCCGGTAGAAATAAATATATAAGTATACTGTTTGATTAAAAACATAATATCTACTCAAATATGAGTATCAATTAAAAATAATGTTCAAACAAATAAATTATATATATATATATATATATATATATATATATATATATATGGGATTTACTAAGTATATCTGGCACAAGGTGAAAAGCATGAGGCTTTCAGTAAAGGTAAAACTTGCTACATAGTCATAATTGATCTCACAAAACAAACTTGGTAACCATTATATTTTTTGAAGTGCCTACATATGTGTGTGTGTATAAATTTATCTATGATTGACTAAAAGTTTTGCAATGTTAATGCTCCTCAGCATCAGAAAAAAAAACTTTTGTTATTTATAGATTAACACCAAGAACTTAAATTTTTGACAATAATGATTGCTGTAGATATATTTTGAGCACTCTTGTTGAAAAAATTCTGTTGACACACATAAAAATACATACATTAAGAGTAAGAGAAAAGGAAAAAAACATAATTAGATGAAAAGAGAAGAAGGTTAAAATGGATTAAGACAATAGCTGAGAGAAATTGAGAAAGAGAGAAATAGAAAGAGAAAAAGAAAGTGAAAGAAAATAAAGAAAGGAATTAGATTGGAGCTGTGAGAAACTGAGTGGGACAAAAAAGAGAGAAACCAAAAGAGAGAAAGAAAGGGAAATAAAATAAAGAAAGGAGTTAGATTGGAGCTGTGAGAAATTGAGAGGGACAAAAAAGAAGGAAAGAGAAAGAGAGAAAAAAAGGGAAATAAAATAAAGAAAGGAGTTAGATTGGAGCTGTGAGAAATTGAGAGGGACAAAAAAGAAGGAAAGAGAAAGAGAGAAAGAAAAGAAAATAAAATAAAGAAAGGAGTTAGATTGGAGCTGTGAGAAACTGAGAGAGACAAAAAAGAAGGAAAGAGAAAGAGAGAAAGAAAAGGAAATAAAATAAAGAAAGGAGTTAGATTGGAGCTGTGAGAAATTGAGAGGGACAAAAAAGAAGGAAAGAGAAAGAGAGAAAGAAAGGGAAATAAAATAAAGAAAGGAGTTAGATTGGAGCTGTGAGAAATTGAGAGAGACAAAAAAGAAGGAAAGAGAAAGAGAGAAAAAAAGGAAATAAAATAAAGAAAGGAATTAGATTGGAGCTGTCAGAAATTGAGAGGGACAAAAAAGAGAGAAACCAAAAGAGAGAAAGAAAGGGAAATAAAATAAACAAAGGAATTAGATTGGAGCTGTGAGAAACTGAGAGGGACAAAAAAGAAAGAAACAGAAAGAGAGAAAAAAGGGAAATTAGATAAAGGATGGGCTTAGATTGGAGCTGAAATAAGTTGAGAGAGAGAGAGAGAAAAGGAAAGAGAGAAAAAAGAAAAACAGAAAGAAGTTAGAGGAAGAGAAGAAAGTTAAAAAAAGTTAGAGTGGAACTGAAAGAAAATAAAAAGAGAGAAAAAGAATAAAGAAATAATACTGAAGTTGAAGAAACTAAAAAAGAGAGGAAAACATAGGAAAAAAAAGAGAATAAGAAATAAAAAAAAGAAAAACAGATTAAGAAGAAGACAGGGATAAACAAAAGGAAAAAGAAGGTGAAATAAGAAGAAGTAAATGGAATAAGGCTAACAGAGTGAGAAAGAAAATAACAGATTGAGTAATGTTATTGAGAGAGGAAACAGAAATATGAAAGCAGAAAGAGTGTGTGAGTGAGCATAAGAGAAACAGAAAACAGATTAACAGAGAGGGAAACATAGGTCAATAGAAGACTAAAAGACAGAGAGAAAGTGATAAAGTAAAGCAAGATACAGAGATACATTAATAAAGAGAGAAGAAGACACAAATAAATTAATAGATGGAAAGACAAATAAGCAGAATTAAAATAGAAGCAAAATAACTGAGAGAGAGGGAGAAATATAAGTGGGAAATAAAAAGAAAGAAAAAAACGTGAAACTGAAAGTGCAATATATTACCATGAATGGCAGAGGAAATTGACAGGTACATCTGGCCATAGGTAAGGTCAACAAAGGACAAGGGTAGTTGACAGGTACATCCGGCCGTAGGTGATGTCAACAAAGTGCAAGAACAAAAAAGCACACAAGAGGCAACCAGCTTGAAAGGCAATGGCTGATAAGGATGTGGTTGACAGATGCATCCGGCCATAAATGAAGTCAACAAAGTGACAACACAAAAAAGTAAAACTATATGATATAATGAACAGGTAATGAATATATATACACCTTGGTTCCCCCTCACTGGAATGTGACTGGCTGGTGTCAGCCATAAATATAGACTAAGGTTAGGATGTCCAGAGATCTACAGGTCTTCCACCAGACGTCTACCACTAGAGGTTTATTGGTCTACTACTAGAGATCAACGACTATTGGTCTACGACTATTGACTACACCTATGTCTCAGGATACTGCATACAACGAGTACCCTCTATGACGTCTATGTACTAGATTGTTCTACCTGGTTACATTTGCCTTAACCACTTAACTACCTAGAATGATATATATATATCCCTTTCTGGGACATATTACTATATAAAGTCTAGAATTTTTGGCAGAAAAGACAGAGACTGGCTAATGGCTTCTGATGGCCCCTTTGAGCGTGCGTCTCACTCCAGCTGCCCTCTTGCTCCACACAAGTGTCACTGACAAAGAATAAAATATATAAGATTATATACTTGTTTTTTGTTGTCATTGTTTGTCCAGATCCAGCAGCCATAAAGAAAGAAAGAAAGAAAGAAAGAAAGAAAGAAAGAAAGAAAGAAAGGGAAAGCAGGAACAACAAAATAAAAAGTGATAAAAGTAGAACAAAGTTAATAGAGAGAAAGAAAATTAGAAAGAGAAGAGAAGAAGAAAGACAAAACCCAAGAGAATAAAGAGAAAGAAAGGAGTAAATTTGAACAAAGAGAAAGAGAGGAAAAATAGAAAAACTGCAAAACAGGGTGAGAAGAAAGAGAGAAACAAAGTTAGAGAGAGAGGCATGGGGAGTAGACAAAAAATTATATTAAAAGAAAGAAAAAAAAACTAAATGAAAGAACTACAGTGAGAGAAAGAAAGTAAAAGAAAGGCAACAAAAATAGGAAAGAGAAGCTGAAGGAGAGATATAGATAAATAATAAAGAGAGAGTAAGGGAGAGAGGAAGAGATAAAAAGAAACAAAAACATAAAAATAGAGGGGAAACAAAACATGAAAATAACAAGAAAGAAACAAAACAGTAGTGAAGAAAAAAAAAACAATGAAAATCCATAAAGAAAGAAACTTGAATGAAGACCAAGAAGTCTAAAAGAAGATCTCTGTAATTCTTTCCCATCTTTCAGTCTCTCTCATCTGAAATACGAGGTTGCCTTAATTCAAATTGAGTTGAATTAATTTTCAATTTTGAAGCTCCTCTTTCAAGTGAATGCAGAAATTTTTTCCACCCTGGCAGTTTGCAACATTAAATTTTTATGCATTTTTCAAAATAATAATAATAACAAAAAAAACAAAAAAAAACAAGAAAAAATTAGAAAAAGAATTAAAAATAAACGTTCCAAAAAATGAAGAAATCTTTCTACAGCCATTTCTGCTGCTGCCAGTGCCAATCCAAAAGATGCAAAAGAGAAATTGATGAAGAATATTTATTCAAGAGAGAATCTTGAACGGCTAAGATCTTTTTTTAGATGGAAGTAAATGGCGGAAAAGAATTTATAATAAAGGGTTACAGAATAATGATCCTAATGAATAATAAAAGTCATTAGAAAGGAAGAAGAGTAAAATAGAAGAAAAATGAGATTAAGAAAAAGAAGAGGAAAAAGAAAAAGGAAGAAGTAAAATGAAAGAAAGAAGATGAAAAATGAGAAGAAAAAGAAGATTAAGGAAAAGAAGAGTAAAAAGAAAAAAGGAAGAAATAAAATGAAAGAAAGATGAAAAATGAGAAGAAAAATAAGATTAAAAAAAAGAAGAGTAAAAAGAAAAAAGGGAGAAATAAAATAAAAGGAAGATGAAAAATGAGAAGAAAAAGAAGATTAAGAAAAAGAAGAGGAAAAAGAAAAAAGAAAGAAGTAAAATGAAAGAAAGAAGATGAAAAATGAGAAGAAAAATAAGATTAAGAAAAAGAAGAGTAAAAAAAGAAGTAAAATGAAAGAAAAAAGATGAAAAATGAGAAGAAATATGGAATAAAGAAAAAGAAGAAAAGATAGAAGTAAAATAAAATAAAGAAAAGGAAAAAGAAAATAGAAAATGAAGCAGAAAAAGAAGGAAAGGGAGAAAAAGAAAAAGGAGAGGACAAAAGGAAGAAGTGAACTGAAATGAAGAAGATATAAAAAGAAGAAAAAAGAAGAGGGATCAGAAAAAGAAAGAAAGGAAAAAGAGTAAAATAGAAGAAAAATGACATGAAGAAGAGGAAGAAGAAAAAAGGAAGAAGTAAAGTGAAGGAAAGAAGATGAAAAATGAGAAGAAATATGAGATAAAGAAAAAGAAGAAAAATGAGATAAGGAAGAAGAAAAAGTAGAAAAATTAGTAAAAAATAAGAAAAGGAAGCTGAAGAAAAGAAAAGGAAGAGGTTAAAAATAAGAAGAAGAATTCAATAAAGAACAATCAAGAGAAGAAATTAGCAAAGTAGAAAAAAAAGAAAAAGTAGAAATGTAAATATCAAAAGGAAGAAAAAAATGTAAAGATTAAAAGGAAGAAAAAAGAAAAATATGAAGAAGTTTTTTCTTCTTTGACACAAAAAGAAAAAGAAGTAAAATGAGAAAAAAATAAAAGAGAAGAAAAAGTAAACAAATTAAAAATTAGAATAATCAAAAAAATCCACAGAAAAATGAGTTAAATTAGAAAAAGAAGAAAAGAAAAATAAGAAACATTAGGAAGAGACTACAAACAGGAAAAGAGAAAGGACGAAGAAAAAAAAATGAGTAACATTACTGAAAAATAATTAGGATGATATTAATTATAATACAGTAATGATATTAAAATTAATTAAATTAATAATGTTAAGAATAGCCAGTTAGTTTTTTGTTTTAAGTGGTTGTCAGTATCAATATTTTGACTCTATATCATTATTAATCATAATAATAATAAAAATTGGCTTTTAGAAGACAAAGAGAATTGACATATTTTTCAAAGCTCTGAAAAATTCAATGCTTTTATTTTAACAAACTGAACATGATTATAAATTATGAATATTACATATATAAACAATTTAAAATTTCAAAATAAATTGAGAAATTAATTTTAATGTAAAAATGTTATGAACCACTTTATTGTTGTCTGTATTAAAATCAATAATTTTTTATACCAGATGAAATATAAATAAGACTTAAATATTTTATGCTATGAACAATTTAGATAGTTAAATTATTTTAAAATTTATATGTACTAACACAATTAATTATTATTTTGTTTATATTATATATAATGAATTGCCTTTAGAAATATGGAGTTTTATTAACAGAGAACCTCTTACAAGAAAAATAAAATAAAAACATTGCAATTATTAATGGAACTATAGAGAACCTTATCCTGCTTTGGCCATCTTGTAGATTCCTAAGGATTGTGACCTGTAGAAAAGAACTTGAGCAACATAAAAAAGGTGTCAACTACAGTGTATCTGGTCTTGATAAGAGTTGTGTTCCTTTGAATAATTGGATGCATAGAGAAGTCTGTCTCTCAACATAGCATCAATGCTGGATTGACACTGTAGTTGTTTGTTGTTGTAGCCATATTGAAGGATAATGGTGATGTCCACTTGGCTGTCAAAGAATCACTGCTGATCTGTGGTTCTGGCTACAGGTATATAACACCAAAGTTTTTTCAGTGTCAGGAGGTGGGGCAGCTGATGCCGATGGTTAGAATACCATTACTCATGCTTGCAACTCTTCATTTGGCTATACCTTGGATTTGTGACTCTGTTTTGGTGCATACTGAATTTGCATACACCTAGAATTTGTGACCCTTCATTTTCCTACACCTTAGACTTTTGACCCTTCATTTTCCTCCATCTTGAATTTGTGACACTTTATTTTCATACAGCTTAATTTTTTACCCTTTATTTTGCTACACCTTTAATTTGTGACTTCATTTTCCTACACCTTGAAATTGTGACCCTTCTTTTTTCTGCACCTTGAACTTCTGACCCTTCATTTTCCTCAACCTTGAATTTATGACCCTTCCATTTTCATACATCTTGAATCTATGGCCATTCCTTTTCCTTCTTCTTCTTTGTGTCTTGTCCTTTCAGGACATAGGCGATCATGTCCTTTCATTTCTCTCTATTCCTGGTGGCTCTTAGCACTCTTTTTCCTGTTACACTAGGCAACCCTCATTCTGCCATCCACCCGCTCAGGCCAGTCAAGTACGTTACATGCTGTTTTCCTCTGTCTCTCCTTCTCTCTATCTGGCCTGATCGTATAAGGTTCTTCAAGCTCTCCTTTCTCAATGCATATCTCAGGAACTTTAACTCCTATTAATTTCCTTTTCATTTCCATCCTTTCCGAAACCTCATCATTGCTCACATGCTCAAGCCATGGTATCTGCAGAATCATTTTGTAGAACAACATTTCAGTTGCTTCAAGTTTTACCTTCATCTTTGATGATATTGTCTAGAATTTACTGCCATATTGAAGAACTGACATCACCTAGCAATCTAGCACTCTCTTCTTTGTTTCTAGTGAAACATTCCTGTCTCTTAATACTCTACTCAGCTTCTGAAATGAGTTCTTTGCCATGCTGATTTGCCTTCAGATCTCTGTGTCACACTTTCCATCTTCTGTTAGAACATTTCCCAGGTATTTTAATTTTTGTACCTGCTTGATTTTAGTATCCCCCACCTGTATTTGGCATTTTGGGCTGCTCTTTTTGCTGATGACCATGCATTTGGTTTTCTTGCAGTTTAACTGTAGTCCTTTCTTGTCACTCTCTTCAGCTACCTTCTGTAAGAGGCCTTGTAAGTTTCCTTTCCGTGTCTGCTTTCAGTACGGTATCATCTGCATACCTTATGTTGTTCAAATTGTGGCTTCTGATGACAAAACCTGGCATAATATCTAGGGTCCTCAGAATAGTCTAACTGTACAAGTAGAATAGATCCGGTGAAAAGACACATCTTTGTCTTACGCACCTTTTTATCTTTGTATTATCTGCTGAATTTGTTACCTGCCAGTATAGATTCCTGATTACTCTTATGTCTTTCCCAAATATGTCGAGGATGCTGAGCATCTCCATTTCTTCATGGCATATTTTGTCAAATGCCTTCACATAATCGATAAAACATAGGTACATGTCCTTCTTCATTTGTATTGCCCTTTCAGAGAGCATCCTAATCATAAATATGGTGTTCCTTGTTCCAGTGTCTTTGAGTAGTCCACACTGTTCTTATCCTATCTCTGGCCTGATTCTGCTTCTCGCTCTGTTTATCAGGATTCGGGAAATCAGTTTTGTAATGTGGCTCATTAAATTGATTGTTCAGTGGAATTCACACTCATTTGCACCTGGCTTCTTAGGCAGTGCTATGAAGATTGACTTGCTGAGATCATCTGGTATTGTACCACTATTATAAATTTCATTTATTATTTCTGTAATTTTCTTTATGCTGAATTCTAAGGTTATTAGCAACTTTATTACGATGCCGTCTGGTCAAGCTTCTTTGTTTCTATTCAGTTTGGCCATTGCAGCTTCTTCGGATTTTAATATTGCTCATCTTTGTGAATTATTAGTTGTTCTGTCTTTTTGTGAAAAAGATATATATTCTTCCAATTGCTGGAGTATTTCCTCTTTCTCCAATATGATCGTTCCATCCTTGGATTTTATACATCCTATTAAGGAGCAGGTTTTTCGTCCTGTCAGTTCTCTTATTTCTTTATGCATGCCTGCTTTATTAGTCCTGCTCAATCTCTCTACTTCTGCACATTTGTTGTTTAGCCATTCCTCTTTAGCTTTTCTGCATTTGCTCCTTATTTTTGTGTGTAGTTTCCTCCATGTCTTGGCATCATTTTCCGTCGCCTTTGTATCATGTCGAGAATCTCTTCAGTATCCACTGTTTCCTTTGAAACAAATTTGCTGATGTCACTAGTGCTTCCTTTAGTGAATCCCATTTCGAGTTTTCTTTTCCAATTTGTTCTTCGTATTTGTTATTCATGCTTTTCATGCTTCCTTCTGAAGGTTGGGGTCATTCACGAGTGTGTTGTATTGCTGCACTAGGCTTCTTCATTCTCCTGATTTTCATCCTTAGTTTGGAGATAACTGAGAGGTGGTTGCTTCCACAGTCAGCACTTAGGTTTTTCATTGAATTGCTGCATTTCTGAATCTCCTGTTTATGGTTATGTAGTCTATTTGGGTTTTTTGTGTCACCTCCTGGGCTTCTCCATGAGATGTCATGAGAGTTCTTGAAATCAGGTGTTAGTTATTACCTGTTCACTTGCTGTTCACCATTAGACAGATTTTTCTTCTTCTCCATTGTGGATTCCTAATCCAAAGTTGCCGGTCATCTCCTCTTCCCTCTCTTTACCTACCTTGGCATTCAAGTCACCCATTATGATTTTAATTTCTTGGCCTTTGCACTGGACTTTGGCATTGTCCAGTATGGTGTAGAATGATTGTATTCTTCAGTGCTTTGCGTTGTTGGTGTATAAAATGCTATAATAGATATGTTGAAGTGTCTTCTGCTCAGTTTGACCAAGAGGACTCTCTTGGAAAGCTGGCAGTATCCCAGAATGCATTTCTTTATTTCTTTGTTCAATACTAAGCCAACTCCTTTTTCTTTTTTTTTTACCCCCTGCGTATATTATCCTGTGGTTGTCTGTGGAAGTCTCAATTGTTTGGCCAACTGAATTCCCAGAATATTGATGTTCATCTCCTGCTTGACATTCTTGATATGACTACAGTTGTTGAACGTCCTGACATTTCATGTCCCCAAGGTAATTCTTTATTTGCTTTTCATTTTCCTCAACCTTGAATTTATGACCCTTCATTTTGCTGCACCTTGGACTTGTGAACCTTTTCTTTCTCACACCTTGAATTTGTGATTCTTCCTTTTCCTATACCATCTCTTCATTTTCTTTCACCTTGAATTTATGATCCTTTATTTTCCTTTATCTTGAATTTGTGACTCTTCATTTTGCTACACCTTGGACTTGTAATTATTCATTATCTTACATCTTGAATCTTTGACTCTTCATTTTCTTTCAACTTGGACTTATAAAAGCATTAACCCTTAAACAATCAATCAATAGAAATCATGTGACAAAACTGAAAAAGTGAAGGCTATGGTAGAATAACCAGTTGATCTACCCAGCTCAAATATCTAAAAGCTCTACATGTTAAAGGTTCATTTTCCTTCAAACATGTATTGAACACTTCTAATACAACTGTTTACTGGTTTAATTTGAATTGAATTTAAATCTAACCTATAACTGTCTAGTATATATATATATAAAAATTAAAATTGATAAAAATTACTGTAATTTTTCTTTTTGCTTCAAATATAATGGTTGACAATTATGCTTAGCATTCATGAAAACATGAAAATTATCCACGAAAGAATTTTTATTTGTTTTGGTGTTTTTTGCCTGAAGAGACTGGTGTGGTCAAAACCTAGGTAGCAAGGAAGTGGTGGGTGTTCAGGTCTTTGGTATATATATATATATATATATATATATATATATATATATATATATATATATATATATATATATATATAAAATAATATCCTTAGTAATTTATCAGGTTAATTCCACAGGGGATTGTAATTTGATGAGAACTCAAAGTTAGAATTTAACAGAGTTTTATAATGAAAATAAATTGGATGACTATATATATATATATATATATATATATATATTTTCTGAACATATGCTGTTAAATATAAGAGACAATGAATGTCTATTATGTTTAACCATGAGCTGTTCTAAACGTTGTATTTTTGTGTTAATTTCAGTTGAAAATAATGACAAAAATTCGCCAACATTTGGATAATTATTTATTGGTTTTCTTCTAAGCTTTTGGCTGACATGAAATAACATATTACATTGCATTTGACTACATGGTTTTGTTGTCATTTCGTGCTATCCCGCGGTGTGACGTCATAAAACCGCATTGCAAACTTAAGAACTGTGTTTATTATTTTTGGTAACTATTGCCGTTGCCAAGCAGAGTTTTATGTCAACACAAAATAAAATCATCGGTAATGGTGGATTTTATAATATTTCAGTTTAAACAACCTCTCTGAAGATGGCTCATGTGAGCCGAAAGCTTAGAAGAAAATCAATAAATAATTATCCAATTGTTGGAGAATTTTTGTCTTTATTTTCAACTGAAATTAAAGCAAAAATATGACATTTAGAATGACTCATGATTAAACATAATAGACATTCATTGTCTCTTATATTTAACAGCATATGCTTAGAAAATGACTTGCTGCGTCGATATACTAAATATATATATATATATATATATGTGTGTGTGAGTGTGTGTGTATTATGTATTTGGGTAGCAATCTCTCTTATGCAAGTTTCATTAAAAATGACAGACACAGTATTATCATTAAGTTTTTTATGACATTTTTCATCATACTTTGTCTGTCATTTTCAATATATATATATATATATATATATATATATATATATATATAAATAGATGTGGAAAATGATGGACAAAATATGATTATTAAGCTTTTTATATAATTCTTCATGTGTTCTTATGATGTTTTTCTTTTTGAAACTTGAATTATGTAAAAATTTTTTGGAGGTTTTGAATTTTCTGATCATTTCAGCTATACTTTTAGTCAATATCAATAATTTACACATATTTATTTACAAGTAAAACAAAATTCATTCTTGATAATGGCTAAAAGTATTGCCCAAAACACTCAGAAAATACAAAATCTTTGGACAATTCATATATAATTTGATTTCTGAAAACAAAAAATCAGAAGATTACCTAAAAATAAAAAAATAATAAAAGATAAAAATAACTTAATGATAATACTGTGTCTGTCATTTTTAATGAAACCTGCATAAGAGAGATTGCTACCCAAATACATAATACACACACACATATATATATATATATATATATATATATATATATATATATATTTATAAAGGCATCCAATTTATTTTCATTATAAAATAAATTATAACATTGAGTTCTCATCAAATTACAATCCCCTATGGAATTAACCTTACAAATTACTAAGGATACTATTTTATATATATATATATATATATATATATATGCCAAAGACCCAAAGACCCACCACTTCTTTGCTACCTAGGTTTTGACCACGCCAGTCTCTTCAGGCAAAAGACATCAGAACATAAAAAATTCCTTCGTGGATAATTTTCGTGTTGTGATGAATGCTAAGCATAACTGTCAACCATTACATTTGAAGTAAAAAGAAAAATTTCAGTAACTTTTATCAATGCAGTTTTGCAGCTATTTTTTGTTACTACAACTTACACCCCTGAAGATGATCTTGAAAGGAGATTGAAAGTACTTGGGAACATTGAGAAATGAAAAATAAGTGTAAAAGTTTCAGTGCATTTCTTACTACTTTCAATTATAATACATGACAATTATCCATGAATATGAACGGATTTTATTAAAAATAAGCAGACACAATTTTTCCAATTTATTTAATCTGACATGACTAAAGGAGAATTTGTTGCCTAAATACACAAATATAAACACACACATGTATTTTATATGTGTGTGTGTGTGTGTGTGTGTGTATCTATATTACTGTAAACATTGTTTTTAGTGGATACCCATATTTGAGTAGACATTTATTTACTAAACAACATATTTATTTCCTCTATCATGAGAACTGTCAAGAAATCTTAATAAAGAAAAATGTCTCCCATAAGATTTGAACCTCGATCTCTATTTCTACTCCTGCAAATCAAATAAAGGGTTCAATTCAAAATTCTATGAATGTTACCCAGATCAACAATATCCTGATGAAGGCTGGAATGCACAATGATTGAAGCATTGTGATAACAACAAAGGTAGTGACAACAGTCTGTGTATAAATAATGATAACTCCACATCTTAAATATCCAAACAGAAACCTCATTCATCATTACCATTTTAATGTAACTCTACCTTGAGTAGCTCTCGTGCTTTGTATAAGGTTTATTTAGGAAAAAATTAAATAAAATACACTGATGACACTGATGGCAGGAACTCCTTTGCAGGAACTCCTTGATAAGGAATCTAAAAGTAGTAATATAAAATGACTACTTTTAACAAGACAGAATAAATGGTTGTTAGAAAGAGAAACCACTCAAAATATGAGTTATCAGTTGGAAAGGTAAAACTAAAGCCAGTACAGAAATGTGGGATATGTGGGTGATGGTGAATATGATGCAGAAATCCAAAGGCATATTGGAATATTGGGCGAACCTGAAGGAGACTACCACCACCTTTAAATTTGTTGATTTTCATTTATTTTTACTTTTTTCAGCGCAGACTTATTGGTTATTACATAAAGTTTCTGATTATCAAAATAAAATTTAAACAATTTTTGGGGGGTCTCAGTTTCTCATGCAATGTTATAGTAAATCAATCCTCCATTTTGGAATCACTTGCATTGGGGTCCCTTTGTTTTGTTTTTTTGGGACAAGTTGTTGCTCTTGTTTTTGTCTTTTTTAAGTTTTCTTCAGTTCTTATGATATCATCTTTCTTGAAAACTCCAAGAATGGCTTTATTAAAAAATTTCGCAAAGGATTTAGTTGTTGAATATGTGCAATCACAAAAGGTAATTGCACAGGATCGATTTAAGGTTGTATGAAAAACTGAGCCCTCCCCTAAAATTGTTGAAATGTTGAAATTTTTACAAATGTTTTGTCAATAGGAAAGTTTAGGGTTTAATTGATAAGGTTGCACTAAAAAAAGTAAAAAAAAAAAAAAAATGAAAAACAACAAATTTAAAGGTGGTGGTAGTCTCCTTCAGGTCCACCAAATATTGAAAGATTCAAGAGTATTAGAAAACAAGAAAATTTCATTAAAAACAAAGAAAAGATTGCTGAACTGCTATGCAATTCTAGTCCTTCAGTATGGCTGTGGATACAGTACAATTTCTTCAAAGGTGAAGGGAAGACTTGAAGTGACAAGTGTGGTTTTATAAACCGTATCCACATGGCTGACCACTTGAATCTGAGGATGCCTGTCTACGAAGGTGGGTAGCAAATCCCTATCGCTGACGCCTGCTCAGGTACATTTTGTGTATGTTCAACATGCACAGAGTCCATCTGTAGTTGATACTGCTACTATACAGAGCTGACCTTATAGCTTCTGAGAGAGAGAGAGAGAGAGAGAGAGAGAGAGAGAGAGAGAGAGAGCATTATCTAGCATGATCAACAGTCTGAATAAGGCTAGCACATTCACATCCTTGGTAGCATTAACAGCTCACAAAACATTTTGTCCACTCAGTTTCACAAGGTCAACCCGTGGTAGGATTTTCGGGCATGTTCCAAAGGTGTTGCATGCTGAAAATGCCTCCTCTAGACTGATAACAACGAGAATCACTTTTCTGACAAATTGAACATGGTGACATTTGAACCTGGGTTTTATGGTCAGAAAGCTCATGTTATAACCACTTGGCCATGCACACATCTAAACTTATTTATAAATGGAACTTTGTCTGTGTGTGTGTGTGTGTGTGTGTCCATTAACTATAGACTTCAAAACGGCTGAACCGATTTTCTTGAAAATTTACACAGTTGTATTATAAGCGTCTGCGAGTGTCCTTAGCTAGGTTTTGTGTCGAGGTACCCACGATAAATTTTGAAAACGATAATAAAAAAAATCAGGTTATAGAAGGAGTGGTCTAATTTTAATCAAATTTGATACACTCATAGACAAAGACATAAGAAACAATATTCAGAAGTTTCAAGGTTGCAGTTCTTACAATAGTGCAGAAAATTGATAATATATATATATATATATATGAGGCAAGATGTTTGTGTGTGTGTCTGTTTATCTGCCTGTATGTCTGTATTTTTTTCAGCCCTTTTATTTTAGTTTTTGCTTCAGGTTTGGCTCTAAGTAGGTATAATTGCAGTTCTTAGTCTCAGCCATGATACCATTTACTCAGAGGACTTATTTAGCCTTCAAAATTCAGTTTACGATGAAAAAAACTTATTTGATATTGATACCAGGAAATCAAAATTTGACTTACATCCATTCATTTTTCTTTCAGTCTACGGTTTTGCTTTAACTGGAAACAACTATTGATCCACTTCTGAATTGCTGTTGTTCTTAGGTTCAACCCTGACCCAAGGTGGTAGTACCTGTTAGAGTTATAGTTATGGGCAAATAGTGAACCCCAAAACTGGGGGTAAAAAAAAAAACCTGAAAGTATAGATAAAAAAAAAAGAATAAATTACCAGTAACAGAATTTTGTAAAAGAAAAAAATTACCAGCAACATATTTTTGTAAAAAAACTTTATTCAAGCTCCCCCAAAAATTAAATTATGGCATTAAATGACCCATAAAGAGTTGATATGCCATTAAACAAACAAACGATCAACTCTTTGCAGGTTATTTAGAGCCAGAAAATATTTTTACATTGTATTTTTTTTATTGGAAATAATAATGATTTAGTGATGCAGGTCTTACTAATTAACCCATAGCTGAGGGTAGAAGAGGTAGATTCACATCTTTTCCCAAGGGTATTTGCATGTAAGTGAATAAAATGAACCTGACTGGAATTAGAACTCTGTCCTCTGATTAACAATTACAAGCCATTATCCATTATACCAACAAAACATCCAAGCATACAGCACCTGGCATTTTCAAACTGTCACACGTCAAGGTACTGGTCAGGCATGATGTTGCTTAACTTTGGTGATTGTATAGGAATCAGTGATTCCACGTGATTTCTATTACTCCCAAACATTGCTTAGAGCCACGAAGAATTGGAAAATGTGAAGAGCTATGATCACCCATGTCCTGAAAGGATGTAGCACAAAAAACAATACTACTCTACTCATTTACATTCAAATCAAAATCTTTGTATTTGTTGCTATTAACACAACTATTGTACTCTCTTGACTTCCTCAGGTTAATCACCTTTAGGGAATTTAAAACTGAAACCTTTATTTAATAAAAAAGGAAGGCCAGAGGATACAACAGTCAACATATTGTAATAATAATAGCAAAGATAAGGATATTAGTCTGAATGTACAGGGTGTTGCAGCAAAATCCGACACGTGACAAAAAGAAAACGAAATAGGCAATAAAAACAAAAGTTTTATATGCAGCGACCCGACAATTTATTTAGAAACAGTTAGTTAAATACTATAACCTTTTTCAATGTAACCACTGCCGGCGGCGATCATCTCAAGGCTGGTGTGAAATGAGTCGCACACTTTGGCGAGCATGTATTTGTCCATCACAGCAAATGCGCTCCATGATTGCAGCTTTCAGAGAGTTGACCAAGATGTAGAGGCATCCAGTGGCAATCTCAACCATTCAGAGTTTCACCCAGCTCCTCAGCACCTCCTGGTAGATCTCTGAGGCTCTTCTCTGATGAAAAAAAATTTAATCCAGAACCAGATGAGCAACAGGCAGAAAAACAGGTGGATATGCAAAGACATCAATGAGGTTCCTGTTGTGAAGCATACAAAGTTTCCCTTCTCCGTCATGGTTCTTGGCATCATATCCAGTGAGGATGACGTTGTGCCTCCATTCTTCTTTCAAGTACATTGCATGCTGTTTTCCTCTGTCTCTCCTTCCTTCTATCTGGCCTGTTAGTATCAGGTTTTCAAAGCCCTCCTACCTAATTGGATGTCCCAGGAATTTTAGCTGTCTCTTCTTGATGCTCAGTATTAATTTCCTTTTCATTTCCGTCCTTTCCAAAACCTCATCATTGTTCACATGCTTGATCCATGATATCTGCAGCATTCTTCTGTAAAACCCCATTTCAGTTGCTTCAAGTTTTCCTTCATCTTTGAAGAGATTGTCCAGCATTCACTGCCATAGTGAAGAACTGAAATCACATAGCAATCCAGTACTCTCTTCTTTGTTTATAGGGAAATTTTCCTGTCTCTTAATACTCTACTCAGCTTCTGGAATGTATTCTTTGCCATACAATTTGTCTTCAGATCTCTGTGTACTACAGTGCTTAAATTCATGACATTTTTATTGCCCCTTTATCTGTTTTGTGAGTATCAGATTTTCCAAACCCTCCTTCCTCATTATATGTCCCAGAAACTGAAACTGTCTCTGCCAGATTTTAATTATTAGTTTATTTTCGTTTTCATTTTCTTCAAATCTTTGACATTGCTTACATGTTGTATTGCACTTAAATTCATAAATTCTAGGTACATTAGAGTTCATTTTGAAGAATAAAGTTGATAAAGAAAATCAGAAATTATCTATCACCCAGCTTAATACTATACAGTAAACAAGCCTTTAAAGTCTGATGTTACCAGTAAAACAGAAAATGGAGAGAAAATATGAATGTTAATAAAGTAATAAATGTCAAAAGAAACACAGTTGGCTGATGCAAAACTTGCCGAGATTAAACAAAATGTTAAAGCTGAACTGAATAACAGAGTCAGTCAGTTAAGTGCCATACGTGATACATGCTTTGGGCGATCATGTCTTGGAAAAGACATGACTGACTGGGCAGAAGATTATCCCGCAGTAGTTTGCCATTGCTTTCTACAGTAGACTGGTTGCCAGCCAAGTCTATAGAACCCAGTCTGTCCTATTATTTAACCCATAACTTGAGGGAAGAGATAGATTAATACCTTTCCCAAGAGTATTTGTGTGTAAGTGAATGCAAGGAATTCAACTGGAATTTGAACTCAGCACCCCGATCTCTTGTTCTGAGTTGATATCCACTGTGTCACAATGCACATCCTATAACAAAGTAGAATTATCAAACATTAGAAGCGAAAAATAGGAGACGCAAGAATATATATACTGTGAATAATGATGAAACTGAAATGATTAAGAAACAGTAGATGAATTAAAAGAAACAAGATGATTACCAGAAAGAACAAAATATGTTAAGAAACAAGACAAAACAGACAAATAAGGAAGAAGTTTTGGGAGTGAAAAGAAACATCATCTGAAAATATTTATTTTTTAATCAAATCACCCCAAGGAAGGCACTAAGACACAACTACTGGGAGTGAAAAAAATGAAAAAATTTAGAAGGAACTGGAAACCCAATCTTAAATAGGGAAGAAAAAGTTAAAAAGACTGGGGTGGTGTGTGAACTGGGTGATTGACAAACCTATCTATTCCTATTAAAAAATGAAAATAAATAAATAGTAAATAAAATTTCAGAGTTTATGCATAGACGTTAAATACAGACATACATGCAGATAAACAGACATACACACACAAACATCTTGCCATTTATATATATAATCGATTTTCTGCACTATTGTAAGAACTGCAACCTTGAAACTTCTGAATATCATTTCTTATGTCTTTGTCTATGAGTGTATCAAATTTGATTAAAATCGGACCACTCCTTCTATAAGTCGATTTCTTTGATTATCGATTTTCAATATTTATCGGGGGTACCTTGACACAAAACCTAGCTAAGAACACTCGCAGACACTTATAATACAACTGTGTAAATTTTCAAGGAAATCGGTTCAGCCATTTTGGAGTCTATAGGTAACAAACACACACACAGACACACACACATACACACACGCACAGACAAATTTCCATTTATAAATAAGTTTAGATATTCTCAGAAGGATGTGCATTGTGGCACAGTGGATGTTGGCTCAGAATGAGAAATTGGTGAACTGAGTTCGAATCAAGTTGAATTCCTTGCATTTACTTATGCACAAATATCTTTGGGAAAAGTATTAATCTGTCTCTTCTCCCACCATCTATAGATTAAGGGTTAAATAGCAGGATAGGTTGGGTTCTATAGTTTTGGTTGGCAACCAGACTACTGTTAAAAGTAATGGCAACCTACTGGAGGAAAATCTTTTGTTAATGGAATTAATATAGAAAGAAATTGGCACTTAACAGATTGGTGTCATTTCTGTAATGCTGATTTCAAAGTTTTATGGACATATAAGAATATGATAACTTGTCAGGGCTTGTTCAATTTTTTGCTGATAGTTTTTAATAATTGTGTGTTTATCTGATGTTGAGGAACTGGTTTTATTTGTTACTTTGTTGTGTAAGTCTGTTAGTGCAGAATTTTCGTTGATTTATTATTTTGTGGTGTGTTGACTGCATGGCTTTAATGATGAATGTTCTATCGCCATCTTTAATATCGAGCACTTTATTGCAAAACCTGCTTGCCTTAAACTCTTTTTTACCAGTAAAACACTGAAAGTCATCAGTTTTGGCTTCACAAATTCCAACTTAACACTATATATATATATATATATATATATCATACGCTAAAAAGTCTGCCTTCTTCTGATGAGCACCCATAGCTTAGAGGTAAAATCGCTGACTGATGCCAATTCGGTAGGGTTTCAATTCTGGGTTAAAAAGCAATCGGATATCTAACCGTACTGATGAACTGTGATACAGCAAAACAGATCTGTCTGCGGATGACTATATATATATATATATATAGTTTTAGACCAAAAAATTTGTCACTTTAACCGAGTAGGTTTCTTGCAAGAAAACCAGGCCCAATGAGTGAATGCATCATAACAGTGTCCCCATAAAACATCAAAGTCGGTACAAACTTGCTCAGTTAAAGTGACAAATTCTTTGCATTAAAACTATTAATGTTTTCTCTCCACCCTGATATTGAGCACTTTACAATAAAAAAAATCTGTTTGTTAAAATACCATTTGTCAGTTAAATAACAGAAAAAAACAATCTTAGCACTAAACATTATCATAACTCAACTCTCTCTCTCTCCTTTTATATATATATATATATATATATATATAAAAGTGAACATTGAAGTCAGCACTTAGAGGTGACAGACTGTTTCATGTTAGGCATAATCATCAGGCCACATGTACTGGGTTTTTCCTTAGCGATTTACATATAGCAGTCAGTGGGCATTGCTGATAATCTTTCTAATAGTTATTTGGGCAGGAATGGTTTGTTTATTTATTTATTTGGATAAATTTATTATTTTCATATTTATATTTATTTATTCTTTTGGGATTTTGGTGTTTAATTTGTTTATTTGGATTTATTATTTGTTTTTATTTATTTATATTTTATTTGATCTATTCTAATGGTTGTTATGGGAGCAATGGTTTGTTAATTTGTTTATTATTTGCTTGGATTAAATTATTACATATATATATATATATATATATATATATTTGTCATCCACATACAAGCTTGTTTCACTGTATCACACCTCATCAGTGTGGCTAGACATCCACTTGCTTCTGGCTGGGATCGAAACTCGACCGATTTGGTGTCAGTTGGAGTCACTAACTTCTAAGCCATAGGCGTATGGAATCAGAGAAGGGAAATTTTAGTGTGTTGTATATAAGCAAGGTATACACACACCAACTACCAAAAGAACTCAATTCATTGCTAAAGAGTAATGCATAAATTGTGGAAGTGGGAATTATTTTTTTAAAATTTTCCTCTCTAGAGAGCTCAGTTATAACAAGAGCATAATATATAAGATACTAATCATTATCAAAGTTTTTTTAACAAAATATGTAGATTTTTATATAAATGTATCTATTGGGATGTGAATGTTTTCTAATTTCTGAACATGGTCAGCATGTTTCGGCCATGTCCATATATTACTGAGAGTTAAATTCTTTTTTACTATATATATATGTCGTTACTATCAACAAAATAATGGATAATTACCACAACAATATTTAAAAATAGCTTTATATGCCTAAGTAATACAGAGCTGGGAATCATTGACAGACACTTCTCAGATTTCCCTAACATTTTACAAAAAACAGTGATGATAAATTTTGGTTTAAGCAAACAAATAGCATTAATAATCAGAGTGAGCAGCTAACCGTGTTAATACCATTCAAAAATAATGGTAAAATGAATAATAATAAAAAAATAATTGAATTAAATGTCAGACTTAGCTTGAAAAACTAGCTTGTATGTATTGAAAATTAAAATTAAAATTAGATTAACAAATAAAGACATTGAAATGTAAATGTTTCTCACCAATAATCAAATATTCGTCATCTGGAATATTGAAAAAGAAATGAGATTAATTCAATATTTGAAGAAAGGATAAAAAGAGGAAATATGGAATTCTCTCTGTTTTTCAAGTTATTTGAACTGTTGCTTTTTAGGTTCTCCGGCCATTAATCTAGATTGACTTTGAAAAGATATTTTCAAAACAAAATAATAAAATTTCTTTCTAGCTATTACACTCTCTTAGCTTCTTTCTTAAAATATTTAAATATTGATCTTATTAAATATCTATCCCAACCTATTTTTATCTATCTATCTATCTATCTATCTATCTATCTATCTATCCAAGTTCTTTTATGTATCTATCTATCTATCTATCTATCTATGGTTGTTTTTTTCATCTATCTATCTATCTATCTATCTAAGTCTATTCTTTCATCTATGTATTTTGATGTTGTAGTGTTGCTTTCTTTATTATATAGAAAACCTTTCCACAACACACTGTCTTTCTCTTTTAACAAAACTTGCATAAAAGAGGGATTCCTGCCTAAATACTCAATATATATATATATATATATATATAAAGTTAGGCTTCGGACTACTACTGGTTGAATGGGTGGTCATTACCTAAACCTGCTCCTCTTTGCTGAGGACTGAACATTTGTGCAACGATGAGGTTTTGGAGAGCATGTAAATGAAAAGGAAACTTATTAAATAACATCAGGATGCAACAGCTAAAGTTTCTGCGACAAGTAATGAGGAAGGAAGGCTTGGAGAATTTGATACTCATAGGGAGGTTAAAAGAAAAGTGAGACAGGGAAAACAGCACATGGCATACTTGAAAGGCTTAAGAAATTGGATGGCAGTGCAGAGTTTGGGATAAATAGTAAAACAAAAATTATTAAGTTTTACAGGAAGATGTGGAGGGTCATGATCGCTTACATCTTGAAGAGACACAGCATATAAAAGAAGAAGAGGAGGATATATATATATATATATATATATATATATATATTGATCTCATATTATTTTACCCTATTCTTTTTTCTTCATTTAAATTCAGAATTCTTTCAATTACTCTTAACCATGCCGGCTTCTTCTTCTTCTTTGTGCCCTGTCCCTTCAGGACGTAGGCGATGATGGCTCTCCACGTCTCCCTATCCCTTGTGGCTCTTAGTATGTTTGCTCCTGTTGCTCCTGGCAACCCCCGTTCCGTCATCCACCTGAAAAGGCCCTGCAAATATGTTATCCGCTGCCTTCCTCTGTCTCTCCTTCCTGCTATCTGTCCAGTCAGTATCAGGCTCTCCACGCTCTCCTTCCTCATTGCTGGGCTTCTTATGCCAGCTTATTTGGCAAATAAATTTGCAGAATTCTGCTGTTACTTGATCTGTTATGATGACAAACAAATAGCTCTTTTAGGAATATACAAATACCAAATACAATGATAATTTGCAAAATATACACAATAAACCTGTATGGAATAAGAAAAGAATAACAAAATGTAGTAACAATGATGATATTGTTTGTGGAGTGTAAAGGAAATGCACATGTGTGTTGTGGTGCAGTGGATATCGACCCAGAACGAGAAATCAGAGAGCCAAGTTCAAATTCCATTTAATATTGTTGCATTCACTTACATGCAAATACCCTTGGGAAAGGTATTAATCTATCTCTTCCCTCCAGCTATGGGTCAAATAACAGGACAGCTTGTGTTCTATAGCCTTGTTTGGCAGCCAGTCTACTGCTGAAATAAATGGCAATCTACTGCGGTAAAATCTTCTGCTCTGTCAGTCATGTCTCAAAAGAGACATGATAACCCAAGTGTGTATCATAAAATTTATATCAACTCAGAATGAGAATTCGGAGAGCCGAGTTTGAATTGCAGTTAATTTTGTTGCATTCAATTACGTGCAAATACCCTTGAAAAAGATATTAATCTATCTCTTCCCTCCAGCTATGGGTCAAATAACAGGAGAGCTTGGGGTCTGTAGCCTTGGTTGGCAGCCAGTCTACTGCAGAAATTAATGTCAATCTACTGCGGTAAAATCTTCTGCCCTGTTAGTTATGTCTCTTTCAAGACATGATAACCCAAGCATGTATCACGTATGGCACTTAACTGACTGACTGACATGCCCATGATTGTGACAAGGTTGCAGACAGAAAAACATATGCCGAGGGATCCTCTTTCATTTTTGTGTTTTCAAAATATTCAAATAGGTGTTGCTTACAACCACATCATGTTCAAACACTTGTTCTTGTTCCCATATGATCAACAATGTTAAGCAATATCAGTACCTATATGGGTAACTGATTAGGAATACCAGCTGCTGTAAGCTTGGATGTGTGGGTAGTATAATGTGAATGTTGGACAATATCAACAAAGATGAAGGGAAAACTTGAAGCAGCTGAAATGTGGTTCTACAGAAGGATGCTGTGGATATCGTGGACCGAGCATGTGAGCAACGATGAAGTGTTGGAAAGAATGGAAACGAAATGGAAATTAATATTGAGCATCAGGAAGAGACAACTGAAGTTTCTGGGACATGTAATGAGGAAGGAGGGCTTGGAGAACCTGATACTAACAGGCCAGATAGAGGGAAAAAAGACAGAGGAAAGCAGTGGATAACATATTTGAAGGGTCTGAGCAGGTGGATGACAGAATGAGGGCTGCAAAACATTACAGAAGAAAGCATGCTAAGAGCCACCAAGGTTAGGGAGACGTGGAAGGCCATGATCGCCTATGTCCTGAAAGGACAAGGCAAATAGAAGAAGAAGAAGACCCCACAAGCACTGAGCTAAACAGTAAATCTAAGTTTGTTCTTTCATCTATCTATCTATCTATCTATCTATCTATCTATCTATCCAAGTTCTTTTATGTATGTATGTATGTATCTATCTATGGTTGTTTTTTTCATCTATCTATCTATCTATCTATCTATCTATCTAAGTTTGATCTTTCATCTATCTATCTACTAGCAGTATAGCCTGGTGTTGCTCGGGTGTAATGAAAGCTTTAAAACTAATCCAAGGATCCTGGAGCTCAGACTCAGCCTTAAGAATATTTGTGTGAAGCTTGGTGAGAATCGGATAAAAATTGTGGATTTGTATAAAGGACATACAGACATAAACAGACACACACACACAAACATCTTGCCTTTTATATATATATATATATATATATATATATATATATATATATATATTATTGATTTTCTGCCCTATTGTAAGAACTGCAACCTTGAAACTTCTGAATATCGTTTCTTATGTCTTTGACTATGAGTGTATCAAATTTGATTAAAATCGGACCACTCCTTCTTTGACCCGATTTTTTCAATTATCGATTTTTTATATTTATTGAGGGTACCTCGACACAAAACCTAGCTAAGAACACTTGCAGATGCTTATAGTACAACTGTGTAAATTTTCAAGAAAATTGGTTCAGCCATTTTGGAGTCTATAGATAACGAACACACAGACACATGCGCAAAGTTCCATTTATAAATAAGTTTAGATTAGATCTATCTATCTATCTATCTATCTATCTATCTAAGTTTGTCCTTTCATCTATCTATCTATCTATCTATCTATCTATCTATCTAAGTTTGTCCTTTCATCTATCTATCTATCTATCTATAGAAGAAGTAGACCCCACAAGCAGTGAGCTAATTAGTAAGATTTATATTGTTAAACCATTCAGTCAATCAGTTAAGTGTAATACATGACACATGCTTGGCTGATCATCTTTCTTTCAATCAATGACTGACTAGGCAGAAGATTTTAACACAGTAGGTTGCCATTACTTTCTGTGGTAGACTGATATCCAATCAAAGCTATAGAACCCAGTCTGTCCCGATCTTCCACCCATAGATGGAGAAAGAAAAGATGAATTAATACCTTTCTTAAGGATATTTGCGCGTAAGTGAATGCAACAAATTCAACTGGAATTCAAATTCGGCTCTCCAATTTCTCATCATCCATTACAATGCCTATTATAATCTTATAATCACATTATTATCTTATAATCTTACAATCACATTATGATCTTATAATATTATAATCACATTATAATCTTATGATCTTATAATCACATTATGATCTTATAATCACAATGCACATGTGAAACTCCCTTCCACAAGTCTGCCTTCCTGACAGTTACAATCTCCTATCACACTAACTCCCAATTATTCTCAGAACACTCTCATCTATCCAACCCTCATTCTCAGTATCCTTACCCGCCTATCACCCACCCTCTGACATTTCCTATATTTAATCATCCTTTCTCCACTCTATGTAGCCCCCTGTGCAGTAGTGGCAGTGACATGCCTTGCTCGTGATGAAATGCTTATAAAAAAAAAAATTATTATCTCCAAAAAAAAAATTCTTACAGTCTAAAAGTTTTTTTTGACTTTTAATAACCTGCAACTGCAAAGGGTTGATAAGCAATAAAATATAAATAAATGAATTAATCAGTCAAACATGTGCTGCGGATTTAAAAATATTTGCTGACACTTGATCCCTAGTGATAACTTCCACAGCTCAAGTATAAAAAGCATGTTGCTTCTTTGCATTTTAATTAATGAGGATCAAAGACCGTGGCACTGATCTCTATTGTCTCCTCTCCCTCAGCATGACAGTTCCCTATGCAAAAATTTTTCTTGTCTAATTTTTGATGTCATCAGTTGCCTTGGTCTCTGCCTTTGTCTACTGCCATTGATCCATCACCGAATAAACACTTCTGACCACTTCTTTCTACCTCAAAATAATGCTCCAGAGAAAAAATTAAGATGTGATATTAGAAACTAAGGAGTATTTTGAGGCCAAAAAGAAATCATTCTACAAAAAAGACATCAAATAGAGAAGTGTCGGAATCAGTGTATCACCTTAGAAGAACACTGTGTGGATGAATAAAGTCAAAATTTGTGTGAAGTTGTTGTTTTATTAGTTAGGCCCAGGATTAATTGAATGATGTGTTAATAACAACAAAGATGAGGACAATAATCAGCAAAGTGTACATAAAATGAAGCATGTAAAGAAATTTGATTATCTAGACAGTGCAGTAACAGATGACAGAATAATGGAACATGAAAATCCAAAGACACATAGTAACAGTAAAAAATGCTTCATGGAAACTAAGGAAAGAATAAACAAATAAGTAAATTTCATAAGTGTTGTAGAGTGACTGACACCCCTGCAGCACTCTCAATTTTGGTATTGTTATGGTTTGAAATGGTCTATTTATATAAAGAGTAGTGGGCATTTGAGACGTAATATTTGAGTGTCATTCCAGTAACATTCAGACTGATTTCTTTGGTGAATATCGCAATCTAAACCCCTTCTCTCTGTGTTGTCTGTCATTGTAACTATTGTACTGTTCTGTCCATTTAACACCAGATAATGTGCTTAATAATACTTCAGCACACTTTCTCTGTGTATGCATCCACCTCAGTGATACAACAATTAGAAAAAACAAAATAGTGAAGAAATTCTCATTCATATCTAATCAGCAAAATGGCAGTGAATGCTTAACAATCTCTTCACAGATGAGCAACAGAGATATTGATGAATACTGAGAAAACTATCAACAGAGCATATGAGGAATAAGGAAATTTTAAGGAAAACAGAAGAAATGTATATTTACAATCAGATGAATAAGTGGCTGCAAGGTGTAGTTTTATGATGCTAAGAATATAATGAATGGAATGATAATAATCTCTCTTAGCCCATTGCTTCCAGTGGAACATAGGCTATCAACAACTTACTCACAATTGCACTCTGTTCTGGGCTGGTTTTGTGCCATCAATGATTTTGTAGCATGTCTTTTTTATAGGTAGGTGCTAACTCTACAAAAATCTCTTTATCCTCTAAGCTCCAGGATAATTTTTTTAATTCAGAGTTTTGCCTTTTCCAAGACTGATTTCCACTTAAGGCTATAGAACTAAGTCTCTACTTGTATTTACTCATAGCAGGGAATGATGATAATTTTATACATTAATTTCCAAGTACTTTTTTAAAACAGGTTTAAATGAGTTCACCCCGATTTACTTTGGTTCCTTCCAAGAACTAAGCAAATTGTGAAGTGATAGGAAAATGTTCTTAAAAAAATATACCAAAAAATATACATGCTGAATTGCTATGAGATATCTAATGTCTTTTTATATGGCAGTGAATACAGGAGAGTTTCCTTAAAGATGAAGAAGGGACATGAAACAACAGAGACGTGATTCTACTGACAAATACGAAGAATACCCATGTGAATAATGGAGAAGTTTTAAGGTGAATAGGAACAAGAAAACTTATGCTTACAATCAGAAAGAAACAATTTAAAACTAAATTAGAGAATTAAATACTCACAGAACATATTGAAGGCAAGGGTGTTAAAGGAGAAATAGTATTCTAAGAAATTTGTGTCAATGGATGACAGAGAAAGAACAAAGATGAAAAATTAAAAGTTACTGTGAGAAACAAAAGAGAGGAGGTTGTGAAGATCTATTATCACATAAATGCTCAATATCTCTCCTTAGTGTTTTAGTTGATTTTATGATGCTGTTTTCTGATATCTTTTTTTTTTTTAAATCATATCACCCCGAGCAAGGCGGTAACGCCAGTGAGGTGCAGGGGAATGGAATGATGTCATCTATAGCTCTACCTAGTTCCTTCTTTTTGATTCTAGTGTCACCTACTAGATGATCGTCCTCGTGCATCTAATTCATGATCTTATTTCATTACTTGGATTGCATTGCATTGGTTGATGCATAACTTGTTTACTTCTCCAGCAATGGCCCCTAAACTGCACTCACTTTTCACAGATTACATCCATAATCTTTGGTAGGTTTTCTTTTCTTGCTACATGATTTTAAAGAAAGTGTAAACCTCGTGATAAACTAAAACAATGTTGGAACATTGAGGTAATAATTATACTTACTCATCATTGTTGGAGTACAGGAAATAGTTCAAAAAACATAATGGAAATACTGAATCAATTGAAATTCAGAGGAAGAATCCTGACCATATCACCTCTTTTATAGGAGTAGATAGAGTAAACTGTTGCCCGGTTCACACTCCACTCACGTCTATTGAACAGGTGAAGAGGCTCATCCCTTGTTCCATATTTAGGATTTGGTTTCCGGCTTTCACTTTCCCAATCTTTTCACTCTTATGTAGCCCCCTGCACCTCAGTGGCCTTACCGCCTTGCTCGGGGTGATATGATTTAAAAAAAAAAAGATATCAGAAAACAGCATCATAAAATCAACTAAAACACTAAGGAGAGATATTGAGCATTTATGTGATAATGGGTCTTCACAACCTCCTCTCTTTTGTTTCTCACAGTAACTTTTAATTTTTCATCTTTGTTCTTTCTCTGTCATCCATTGACACAAATTTCTTAGAATACTATTTCTC
Organism: Ascarosepion bandense; assembly: GCA_037127315.1. Lineage (NCBI taxonomy): Eukaryota > Metazoa > Mollusca > Cephalopoda > Sepiida > Sepiidae > Ascarosepion > Ascarosepion bandense. Next base: position 200,603 of record JBBBDQ010028980.1, read on the forward strand.
CTTTAACACCCTTGCCTTCAATATGTTCTGTGAGTATTTAATTCTCTAATTTAGTTTTAAATTGTTTCTTTCTGATTGTAAGCATAAGTTTTCTTGTTCCTGTTCACCTTAAAACTTCTCCATTATTCACATGGGTATTCTTCGTATTTGTCAGTAGAATCACGTCTCTGTTGTTTCATGTCCCTTCTTCATCTTTAAGGAAACTCTCCTGTATTCACTGCCATATAAAAAGACATTAGATATCTCATAGCAATTCAGCATGTATATTTTTTGGTATATTTTTTTAAGAACATTTTCCTATCACTTCACAATTTGCTTAGTTCTTGGAAGGAACCAAAGTAAATCAGGGTGAACTCATTTAAACCTGTTTTAAAAAAGTACTTGGAAATTAATGTATAAAATTATCATCATTCCCTGCTATGAGTAAATACAAGTAGATACTTAGTTCTATAGCCTTAAGTGGAAACCAGTCTTGGAAAAGGCAAAACTCTGAATTAAAAAAATTATCCTGGAGCTTAAAGGATAAAAAGATTTTTGTAGTGTTAACACCTACCTGTAAAAAAGACATGTTACAAAAGCATTGATGGCACAAAACCAGCCCAGAACAGAGTGCAATTGTGAGTAAGTTGTTGATAGCCTATGTTCCACTGGAAGCAATGGGCTAAGAGAGATTATTATCATTCCATTCATTATATTCTTAGCATCATAAAACTACACCTTGCAGCCACTTATTCATCTGATTGTAAATATACATTTCTTCTGTTTTCCTTAAAATTTCCTTATTCCTCATATGCTCTGTTGATAGTTTTCTCAGTATTCATCAATATCTCTGTTGCTCATCTGTGAAGAGATTGTTAAGCATTCACTGCCATTTTGCTGATTAGATATGAATGAGAATTTCTTCACTATTTTGTTTTTTCTAATTGTTGTATCACTGAGGTGGATGCATACACAGAGAAAGTGTGCTGAAGTATTATTAAGCACATTATTTGGTGTTAAATGGGCAGAACAGTACAATAGTTACAATGACAGACAAGACAGAATTTACAACACAGAGAGAAGGGGTTTAGATTGCGATATTCACCAAAGAAATCAGTCTGAATGTTACTTGAATGACATTCAAATATTATGTCTCAAATGCCCACTACTCTTTATATAAATAGACCATTTCAAACCATAACAATACCAAAATTGAGAGTGCTGCAGGGGTGTCAGCCACTCTACAATACTCATGAAATTTACTTATTTGTTTATTCTTTCCTTAGTTTCCATGAAGCATTTTTTACTGTTACTATGTGTCTTTGGATTTTCATGTTCCATTATTCTGTCATCTGTTACTGCACTGTCTAGATAATCAAATTTCTTTACATGCTTCATTTTATGTACACTTTGCTGATTATTGTCCTCATCTTTGTTGTTATTAACACATCATTCAATTAATCCTGGGCCTAACTAATAAAACAACAACTTCACACAAATTTTGACTTTATTCATCCACACAGTGTTCTTCTAAGTTGGTACACTGATTCCAACACTTCTCTATTTGATGTCTTTTTTGTAGAATGATTTCTTTTTGGCCTCAAAATACTCCTTAGTTTCTAATATCACATCTTAATTTTTTTCTCTGGAGCATTATTCTGAGGTCTGCAAACAGCCAGTAGTCATTGGGGGCCAGATCTGGAGAATAGGGTGGGTGCGGTAGCAATTCGAAGTGCAATTCATGCAGTTTTGCCATCATTACAGTTGACTTGTGACATGGTGTGTTTTCTTGGTGAACGATCACTTTTTGTTTTTCCTTTGTAGCCGCTTTTTGGTGATTTCTTTCTGCAAACACCCCAATAATGTGATATAGTATTCACTATTGATGGTTCTTCCTTTCTCAAGGTAATTGATGAACAAAATACCTTGTGCATCTCAAAATATGGAGGCCAGAATCTTGCCTGCTGATGCTTGCGTCTTTGGTCGCTTTGGACAGCTTTTCCCCTGCTGCTGTCCACTCAGCTAATTGCTGATTTCATTCCAGAGTGAAGTGGTGGATCCATGTTTCATTCATTGTCCCATATTTATGCAAAAATTTCTTCTTGTTGTGTTGAAACAGTTGCAAACAATGCTGTGAATCGTTGACACATTGTTGTTTTTGATTGACTGTACGCAAACACAACACTTACTTTGAAAACAGCTTTTTCATTGACAAAATGTTCATACAAAATGATGAATACACTGCCTTCTAATATGTTCAACTCCTCTGCTGTCCTCTCATGTAACTTTAATTTAGAATCAGCCAAAAAGAGTTTGTGAATTTTTTGCTGTTTTTGTGATAACTGCCGATTTGGGGTGAGCTGAGTGTTCAGAATTATTTGTGTCTGTACAACTGCATTTAATGTCAGCATACCACTTCTTACCCATTGTTTCTGAAGAAGCAGAGCTGAATAACTTATCAAGCTATTGCTTTGCTTGAACAGTATTTTTTCCCATCAAAAAGCAATGCTTTATCAACACACAAAATTTAGATTTTTCCATTGTTTTGAAAATTTGCAACAGTAGCTTCACTTAAGTAACTAATTTTGTCACATGCTATTTGAAGATTAGTTATTTATAAAAATCATACGGATTTTTTATTAGTTGCACCATCTATAATCATGCCCTGGACTTATTGAGTGATGTGTTACAATGTTTTGACCATTGTGCTCTGTGGCCTTCATTAGGTGTATGTTGATCCAGGTAACTTATAGGGATTTCTGATCTGGACACTTTACTTAATCTATGGGGGTAGACTGTTCTCATTCCACTGCCAAAGTCTAGAAATATCTAGTTTTTGTTCTTCGTACTGTTAAGTACTTGTGATGATAACAGCAAAGATAAGGACAATAGTCTGTATGTAAATGATGATGAACCCTAATTTCACAAAACCAGATAGAAATTATGTTTGATTTTAGAATAGAATAATGGGGAAAGTGCTATGGGCTTGAAGAGATTTGCTGTCACTTGTATGAAACAACTGGAAAGAACGCTCAAATAAAGGAAATAATAACAAGTAAAAATAATGAGAAAAGTCCTGACGATATAGAGTGACTTGGTGTCACTTGTTCTCAAGTGATGATCACTGGTAACTCTTGTAGCAGTGTGTGAATAATGATGCCGAAAATAGTGAACATTTTAATAAATATAACAAGAATAGTGCCAAAAATGTTGAAAATAAATTAATAGAATTATAATTAACAGAAGCGAAAAAAATATTTTTAGAACAAAAAATAAACATATAAAAAGAGCAGAATAAACTTAAGAAGCCATTTTTTTTCTCTATTTATCATTTTGAAGTGTTTCCAATTATATAATGCTCTGCGTAGGATGGACTGAATGCCGTGATGTGTCAGCGTTCACAAGTAAAAATGAAAATTTTCGTTAGCCATAATGAATTGTGGCTATATTTGCAAAAAGGCATGCACACATAATTGCATGCTTATATTTGTATAAATGTAGAACACAGACACACACGTACACACATACACACACACACAAAGATATGACAAAGTAGAAAAAGTTTTCATGTGATGCATTTCATCCATTAGGACTTTATCAGGCTAAGTTTATGTTTATACTGATGTGACTATATATATATATATATATTTAATAATCATTTTACCCCAAGCAAGGCAGTATTGCCACTGGTGTGCAAGGGGTTACATAAGAGGTGAGGGATGAGAAAGAGAAACAAGTTACAGGGGGTGTCAGAGAATTGATAAGAGAAGGATGAGAACACTGGTGTGAAGAGAGCTGCATGAGAGTGGAAAAGGAAAAGAACATGATACAAGGATTGTCAGGGAAAGAATGCAAGTCAAGAAGATAAGAGATGGTAATTGACATTGCATTTAAATTCTTGGAGATTGTAGCTGTCAGGGAAACAAGTAATGTAAATGCAAATTCTTCTCCATCAGCTTCTTTTCTCATATTTCCTGCCTGTGGAATTCCCTTCCATTTCCTTGTTTCCCCGACAGCTACAATCTCTAAGAATTTAAATGTAAAGTCAATAGCCATCCCCTATCTCACTAACCTACATCCTCTCTCTCATGCTCCTTTCTCTCCTCCACTCCACTATCATCAGCACTCTCATCCTTCTCTTACCCATTTCTTGACCCCCCCCCCCCAATAATCTGTCATCTACGGCTATATCGTGTTGAATACACCGGTTCCCATCTGATCACCGAAGTTAAGCAACATCGAGCCTGGTCAGTACTTAAATGGGTGACCATTTGGGAATACCAGGTGCTGTATACGTAAGAACCAAGAGTGGTCCACTTGTCCTCCAGGTTTGGGAGTTGGGTTCAGGGCTAATCAACCTGCCACGTAAAAAACAGTTTGTTACAGAAACAGCAAAAAAAGGTTGCTGCCTTATGCACCATCTGGGTGTGATGGATAAATGAATGATGATGATAACCTGTCACTCTTACTCTTAACTTTCCTTCTATGTAACCCCCTGTGCACAAGTGGCAGTGAACTGCCTTGCTTGGGGCAATATGATTATTAAAAAAATACAGAAGGGAATTCCACAGGTGTCAAGTGCAAAAAAACAAGCTGATAGAGTAGAATTTGGGGTTAAATTGGATTGGTTTCACTATAAAAGGGTGGAACATAGTTGCTAGTCTAGTAGCTCAAGTAAATTCATGCAGAAGCCATAAAAGTATTTGTAGAAGAGACAGGGAAGCTACATCACATTGGTAAGAAAGTTAACTGGAGTTGAGCTACCAGGTTAGTCAATTACATTGTAGATTCTCTATTGTATTTTGTCAGGAACCCCCAGATGAATAGCAGGGGCACCTGACCAGATGTAACAGCAGGATTTAATGCATGGGTGAATGGTAGATTTATACATGTGCAAAATGGATTCAGACAAGAAAAACTTCCTGGCCCTACACAGTGAACCAGCCTTCCTACCAGCAGATTTATCTATGGAGTCAATGTAGTCAATGTAGTTAGTTGAGGTTGACCAATAGCATTAGGCCGAGGAGGTGCAGTGTTTTGCTTTCAGGGAGACTAGCCTGATTTTTTTTAATCATTTCACCCCAAGCAAGGTGGTACCACCACTGATGCACAGGTGGCTACATAAGAGAGTGAAAAGCAGGTGGAGAGTAAAGAAAAAGAACCAGTTGCAGGGGGTGGGTGTCAGAGAAAGGGCAAAAAAGGATAGAAACAAAGATGTGAAGACAGTTGCAAAGGTAGAGAGAAAGTAAAAAACAAGATATATGGGGTGATGTAGAAAGAATGAGGGAAGGACTGGAGTAAAGTGGATAAGAGATGGGAATTGACGAATTTGGATAAGAGATGGGAATTGAAGAAATGTATCGAGAAATCCACCACTTGTGTAAGGGATTGAGTGATCAAAAAGTTTATGGTATGGACACCAGCAAGATCTGTGACAGAGTTTTCCATCCACTTGGCATGGTGGGCATTAAATTCCCTAAGCACAAATATATGAGCAAACAAATGAGAAGAAACAACCTTATCTATATTGTTCAAGATGCTGTCAAGCATGGAACAGTCAGGAGATGAAAGGGAGCAGTAGAGAAAGGAAAGATAGTGTAGTGATACTGACAAATTAATATACCTCATTTGCATAAGTGCAAGAGAGAGCCCATATAACTCATCACTGAGACACTAGGGACTATCTTAGAGACTGGTTAGTGCTAAACTTCACTTCACATCAATGGCATCGCTGATAGGATCCCATTTGTCTCTAGAAGATCCAGATTTTGTGGATGCATGGATTCGCTGTTTTTCTGCCAGTGCAAGAAGTAAAAAGCTGAAAGACAAGAGGTGAAAATAAAATTATGGATTTATTTTTGGCTATAAATGGCAAAAAAGATGAGGACAATAGTCTGAATAATGTAAATAGTGTAAAAAATACATCATCTCAGAAATATAGACAAATTACTTATTCATACCAAAGTGAGAACAAGAAGAAGGCTTTAATGAACTAACTACATTTTCTTTTGAAGAGTCATCAACAAAGGGAGGTTATTAATAGCAATTGAAAATTGAGATTAAAAAAAAAGAGATTACAAGGAAAAACCTGTTCCTAAGACAGGCAAGTGTTCAGAATACAATATAAAATTCATAACATGATCTCCTATCAAGCTTTTGATAGACATTAAGTAAGGTTAACTCTCTGCGAGAACAGTAGGACATGTAGAACAAATATAAGACTATTTATGGTATTGTGTCGGTTCGATCACAGTTATTACAGTTTTTACTTTGCAACCAGAACTTTAAATGCACACAAATATAACTAAAAACACAGGCAAATTAATATGCCTAATTTGCATAAGTGCAAAAGAGAGCCTATATAACTCGTCACTGAGAATAAGTATGGACAAGTTTAGCAACTGATTAGTGATAAACCTCAGATTGCAACAGATAGCTAACCAAGCTTAGTAGTAAGAGATGGAGACACATGTAGGAATGATCAGGTGATTCAAGAGAAATCACCCTAGATAGGGGGAGATGTTTGCTTACATAAACGCCAATTCCATGCATATGGACATTGGAGTCCATCTTAAAGAGGAGAAAGTAACCAGAGATATAGAAATAAGAGGAAGAAATAGAGGGGTCAAGGTTAGTTTCTCAGAGGGATAAGATGTCAGGTGAGTTTACTTGATGAATGATTCAACGCTTCAAATGTTGGTACAGATTGATGTTAAGTGATGTTAATAGGATTAGGTGATTTTTGTTTAACTGGTTTAGTTTTAGTTCTTACTTTGTGTGATGTCATAGTTAGTGATATATTCTGAGTAGATCATATAGTCTACAGTGTCTGTATAATTAACCATTTTAACTACCTGTTAATAAATAGTGAGTCTTTTTCATTACTGTTATTAGAGAGATGTGTTGGGAAATCTCCTACTTGCATAAGAGACTGAGTGATTGAAAAGTTCATGGTATTGGCACCAGCAAGATCTGTGACAGTCTTTTAGCCATTTGGCATGGTGGGCATTGAAGTCCCCAAATATATGAGTGAATATATGAGAGCAAATGGCCTTATCTATATTTTTAGAGATGCTGTCATGTACGGATGAAAGGTAGCAGTGGAGAAGGAAAAGATAGCAACCGAGCTTAGTAGAGAGAGATGGAGACACACATAGGAATGATCTGGAGATTCAAGAGAAATCACCCTAGATAGAGGGAGATGTTTGCTTACATAAACGCCAATTCCATGCATATGGACATTGGAGTCCTTCCTAAAGAGGGGAAGGTAACTAGGGATATAGAAATCAGAGGAAGGAATAGTGGGGTCAAGGCTAGATTCACAGAGACCTAAGATGTCAGGTGAGTTTACTTGGAGGAAGGATTCAACACTTCAAAAGTTGGTATGGATACCACCGATGTTTGAGAAAGAGTTATTAACTGGTTTAGGTGATTTTTGTTTAACTGGTTTAGTTTCAATTCTTACTTTGTGTGATGTCATAATTAGAGATGTTTTGGTAAGGAGATACTTAGAGTAGTAGTATCAGTTGGTTGTCAAATGCAATGTGTAGGAAGAAAACTGGTGCAGACTGCAATTTAATATGGCCCTAGGGTTGCCCACTGAAGGCACTTGCAGGGACAACCATCAATGTGTGATATGGCACTACAAGTAACCCTGATATTATTCAACTGTTGATCAGAGCAGCCTCTCAAGCCACTATGCAAGAGTCTGGGCTTATAAATAGCAGTTGCACACAGCAACCAAGAAACTGCTTACCTAGTACCTTCATAATGAAGAAATATTGCCACCATCCACACAATTTACGAAACTCTTGTGACAACACTACTATTAAGACCTGAGGAGAGGAAAAAACTAGGAATCCCTTCCTAAACAGGAAACAAGGAATGAGCCTCTACTCCTGTTCAGAAGAAGAGGGAAGAGTATGAGCCAGGTGATAGTAGGATCAATTTACTCTAATTTAAAAAAACAACAATAAAACAGTTTAAGTTTTAACTTAGTTAAAGTCTTACTGAAGAAGAGAAAGAACAGAATTTAGTCCTTAATGCAAGAGAATTTTTTAGCAATTTAAAAGAAAAACAAAAAAAAAAAATGAAACCACCTGACAGCAAACAGAAATTGTAGAAAAGAAAGGAGAAACAAATTATCACAGCTTAAATTTGGAATGGCCAGTAAAGTGAAAATGATGGGCATGTTGACGGAAGGTTTCACTGTTTTGGCAAAAACCAGATCAAGTAGAGATTAAATTTACTTCTAACTGCCCTATATATGACACACTGGCTAGAAACCTTTGTGGTGGTGGTGGTGGTGGTGGGGGTCATTTGTTTAGGATAGGAAAAGGCAGATACATATAGAGAGAGTAAGAAAAAACAGAATTTAGTCCTGAATGCAAGAGAATTATCTAGCAATTTAAAAAAAAGCCAAAAAAAAAAAAAATCAAAACCACCTGATGGCAAACATTCAAGTGTGGAAAGCAAAGAAGAAATATATATATATATATATATATATATATCCCTTTTACTGACAACCATATATTCTGTCTTACAAATGATATTTAGTTCTTTCTTCTCACTTTCTTCTTTACAAATTCCTGTCATTTCCTTTCTAGGTTTGCTAAAAATACTGTCATCGGCATATCTTACTTTGTTAAGATAGGGCTTCTAATTCTCGAGAAATCACTACATTTTGAATAAGTCTGGTGAGAAGACATAGCCTTGTCTTAGGTCCCTTTTGATTTTTGTGTATTTACTGAATCAATTTTCTATCTAAATGGAAGTAGTTTGCTCCCAGCTTAAGTCCTGAATTATCGTATCTTTCCTCAATAAATCAAGTTATCTTGCAGTTGAAACAGCTCTTTGTGCTACACTATACTAAATGCATTTGCATTTAAAGAGACAGAAAGTCAGAATTGGAAGAAGAGACAATTCAAATTGACAGAAACCTAAACAATGCATTTTTTAATACTTCAAGGCATTAAATATATATAATATATGCACTTCAATATACTCAATACACTTCAAGACATTAAATGTATGACATATGCACTGCATTACACTCAATACACTTCAAGGCATTAAATTTATGTTATATGCACTTCAATATACTCAATACTTTTCAAGTCATTAAATTTATGTTATATGAACTTCGATATACTTAATACATTTCAAGGCATTAAATGCATGATATATGCACTTCAATACACTCTAAACTTCAAGGGATTAAATGTATGATAAATGCAGTTCAATACTAAACTATTGACCGGTTCACACTCCACCCACGTCTATTGAACAGGTGAAGAGGCTCATCCCTTGTTCCCTGTTTAGGATGTGGTTTCCGGCTTTCTCTTTTCCAATCTTTTCACTCTCACATAGCCCCCTGCACATCAGTGGCGTTACCGCCTTGCTCGGGGTGACTGATTAAAAAAAATACACTCAATAGACTTCAAGGCATGCCAGAAAGTCAGAATTGAAAGAAGACACAATTTGAATTGTCTGAAACCTAAGCAATGCATTTTTTTTTAACCTTAACTCAGGTTGCTCAGGTTTTCCCCAAAGAAAAGTTGCTTAAATGGTGGCTTTCATTTGTTTGTAATTGGGCCTGATAAATAGAAAAGAATGACATTTTGATATCCTTAAAAGTAGAATTGGTAGAATTCTTGAATACAGTATAAACATATTTAGTAAACATTTGGTATAATTTTACATTTTTCCTTTTCTTTTTTTGACTTGCTTAAAACACTCTAACATCAGTAGTGATATAATAAGAATGAGCTATAGAAGAAAGGTCTATTCAGTCAAAATAATTTCCCCTATTATGGGCATTATTATATCCATAATATAATAACTCTGTATTTTCTGAACTGAATGAAATGACTGAATGGAAAAGGAATGACAAACATTCTTTGTTTTCAGAGAGATTTTTATGCCACTAACACATACACAAAACTATATATACATATAGACTACTACCACATACACAAAACAATATATACTTATATACATGTGTCCCATGTGAAGAATCTATATACCATATATCTACATAGCTAGTAGAGTGTAAAGAGAAACAAAAAGGAAAAGTTTTACGTATAATATGGAAATTTTTTTGTGTTTTTGGAGAAACCATATCTAGGATTCTAGATTCAAATTTACTATTTTTCAGGTGAAAACATATTCCATGAAGAGGAAATTCTGAGTCTTGAGTTTTCCCAAATTGGGGACGGTGAGCTGGAGTTTCTTTCTATATTTGGGGAACATATATTTCCAAAGGGAAATTACGCCATATGCTTATAAGCTGTATTATTTGCTGGTGGAGGCAGATTTACTCTCAGCCCAAGCTCCTTAGCTCAGGCTAGAGAAGCAACCACTTGGTTTGGTTGCTGTAAATTGAATGACCATATAAAGTGATGTCACTAAACAGCTGTCACTTGACCCATGCGACTTATCTTGACCAAAGGGACATAATCATCTTTCATTGTTTTTTAGTTTAAGATTTGAATAGAGAGCCACTGATGGTGTCTTTGATTTCTGAACAATAACGTTTTTGAGTTTCAAAGTTATTTTGTTCTATCCTGCTAAGGCAACAGAAAACAAGTTTGAGTGAAATTAACAATAAGGATAATGCAATTGAGAGGCCTTCCAAAAGAATGCAGTGGAAAGGAAACTAAAACTAGTAATATAGAGTTCTCAAGGTTAAGAAATCTTTGTGATATTGTAACAAGATACAAACATCACCTGTCAGTTTACACAATGCATGTCAATCTTGATTTTTCTTTTACATTTTAATTAAGCAATATTAGTACTGAAGTAAGTTAAGATTTAGTCAAAATTCAGAATACTATATAATGTAAAGATGTCAGTGTAGCTCAGTTTTTTTCAATATGCACACGTTTATTGATTTATTGAACTTACTTCAAATTGTCTACGTCAATAAAAATAATAATACAAATGAAAAATATAAGAATTTAATTTGTATTTTTTCAGGTGAGCAGAACAAAAATATCTAAAGCTGTAACATTCAAGAAACCAAGGAAAGTTCAAGTGAATTATCTGATTAATCACTCATGAGTTTTACATTGAAATGCTCATCAGGGTGAGATATTTGATTTATCAACCATTGGGATGGCTAACCAGATAACTCCCCTGAATTTGTCTTGATTTAATGAATATCATCATCATCATTATTATTATCATCATAGTTGTGTTTATTTGTTTTTTTTTGTTGAGGCAGGCCTGGAATTAATGGCAGACAAAGCAAGGTGGGTGCTGCCTGACAGAAGATTGTCATAAAAATGTGTGGCAAGGTTTAACAAGACTGGAAATACTTCCTGATGCTCAACGTAGACACTTATGGTAGACCAAGTAAATTGAGTCCTTTTATAAAAAAAAACATCTCTAGGAAGGTTTCCATCCAAGGTTTGAGATCCTACCCTCCAGCCTTATATATATATATATATATATATATATATATATGTCTAGCCACAATGATGAGCTGTGATACAGCGAAATGGGCTTGTATGTGGATGACTAATATATTATGCTCTCATTACGATTGAGCTCTCTGGAGAAGAAAATTTTAAAAAGTTTCCACTTCGGCCATATGCATGACTCTTCAGAAATGAATTGAGTTCTCTCAGTGACTGGCCTCTGTATACACTGCTTATATACAAGACATTAAAATTTCCCTCCTCTGATGCCATGCACCAATGGCTTAGGGAGTAGAGACTTCGTTTGACACCAAATCAGTCGGGTTTTGATCCCAGCCAGAAGCAAGTGGATATGTCTAGCCAGACTGATGAGCTGTGATACAGCGAAATGGGCTTGTATGTGAATGACTAATATATATATATATATATATATATATTTTAAATAACTTTAATCCAAAAGAAAAAGCAGGAAGGTAAATGATCATTCAATGGTTTTGAACATCAAAATTTATTTTATTTCATATATATATATATATATATATATATAAGGTCTTGTTTTTCATCCTGCAGGGTGACATGCTATCAGCTAGCAAGGGAGCTGGTTTTGATGCCAACTACCCATTTAGGCACAGGTTGTACTGGGATATATGTATATATGTTAATAGTATCGGCCTGATTTTATCCTCTTTATTATAATAAAGATTGTTGTGTATATATATATATATATATAGCAGATGCCATTGGTTTATTCCAATTGCTTCCCAGACTTTATATTTTTTGTTTTCACTTTCATGTGGTCATGTGTGACGTCATGAGCTGTGATGAGATATTTGCTTCCAGAGTCTTATGTGCACTAGTTTGTTGTTGCTTGGATATCTTCCATATCAACAAAAAAAGACTGTCATTATTGTCCATGAATTGTTATACTATAATGTAATTTGACATCTTTGAAAATAGCTTATGTAAGCTGAAAACTAAAATGGATTATGAAAAAAATTATGTATCAATATTGTAATTTTCTTTCTTCATTTAATGATAATGCTATTAAGCTTATCAGACAATATAAAAAAATAAACATGAAATAAATAAAACTTGTCAATATTATTTAATGAAACATGCATTAATATATATATATATATATTTCCCTCCTGTCATGCTGATGAAGAGAGAGAAAATAGCGAGATAGAGTCAGTTTAGTTCATAAGAGAGACAATAGCAAGGCAGCGTTGGTTCAGTTCATTCACTTTACTACCAGTTATTAAACTTTAGTACAAGTTATGAAAGCTCTTGTTGCATGTTTTTTCTTTAACAGTAACTTATTATTTTACTTTTTTGTAATAGTTATGTTAACAATTAGTCAAGACCATATAAATACATTTAGTTTATAATACAGACCATTGTGCATTTATGTATATACTTCTCTTCTGTCATGCTCAGTAGTCTAGATTATTTCGTTTTTCTATTAAGTCTTAATATGAGATACTCAATAGTAGGTACATCAATATATATATTGGTGTCATTTTATGTGGCATATCACTATAAATATTTTGCATCATCTTGACAGTATAGGCCCACTCATATATACCTAATTTTGGTATCATTTTATATATATATACCTAATATTGGTTTTATATATATATACCTAATATAACATAATTTTATATATATATATATACCTAATATTGATTTTATATATATATATATATACCTAATATTGGTGTCATTTTATGTGGCATATCACTATAAATATTTTGCATCATCTTGACAGTATAGGCCCACTCATATATACCTAATTTTGGTATCATTTTATATATATATACCTAATATTGGTTTTATATATATATACCTAATATAACATAATTTTATATATATATATATACCTAATATTGATTTTATATATATATATATATATACCTAATATTGGTGTCATTTTATGTGGCATATCACTATAAATATTTTGCATCATCTTGACAGTATAGGCCCACTCATATATACCTAAATGCAAAAGGAAAACATTATTCATATTGTTTTTTTTATTCTATTTGCAGTTATATATATATATATATATATATAGGAAAGAATATTAAAACGTTTTGAGCTTGAAAATGTGTGTTTTTGACAGTATTTGTTTATTGCTACTATTGTATTTTATATTTCAGACCACCCTCGGTCCTTCATCAGAAACAAATGATTTTAAAATTTGAATTAGTAACGTATTTCGTGAGATTTGTTTCTGATGAAGGACCGAGGGCGGTCAGAAATATAAAATACAATAGTAGAAATAAACAAATACTGTCAAAAAAATACATTTTCAAACTCAAAACGTTTTAATATTCTTTCCTATACATATTAAGACAGTATACGTGGATCATCACTATATATATATATATATATAACGAGATTAATGAAACTTGGTTATAAACAACCGACAATTTGAAATGATTTGTTTGAACATGATTTTTTATTGATACTCGTATTTAAGTAGATATTCTGCTTTTTTTTTTGTTTTTTTTAATTAAACAGTATTATATATTTATATCTACCGGCCTGATTATTATAAATATATAATACTGTTTAATTAAAAAACAAAACAAAAAAGAAACAGAATATCTACTTAAATACGAGTATTGATAAAAAATAACGTTCAAACAAATCATTTCAAATTGTCGGTTGTTTATAATTCATTGCATTCACTTACGCGCGAATACCCTTGGGAAAGGTATTAATCCGTCTCTTCCTTCCATTTATGGGTTAAATAACAGGACAGATTGGGTTCTATAGCCTTGGCTGGCAACTGGTCTACTGCAGAAAGCAATGGCAACCTATTGCAGGATAATTTTCTGCCCAGTCAGTCATGTCTCTTTCGAGACATGATCATCCCATCATGTTTCATGCATGGCACTTAACTGACTGAATTTTATGACTGAAAAATTAATTGTAGCAATGTCGAAATTAGTCAAAATACCAGACTTGAGTATCTATGCACCCCTACCATTAACTTGATTATTTATTTTTCATTGATAAAAGATATTGTCTTTGATACAACAAAATCTTTGAAAGCTGATTACACCTCTGGAAAGGATCTAAAAGTTTTACGATTTGAAAATGTGCTTAAGGGCTTAAAAAAATGAAAATCAGTGGATGAAAGATCAGAAGAATATAGAAGATGATGTAAACTCTTGTATCCCAAGTCTGTGAGTTTTTGCAATGTCGTTCTTGCAACAGGCTGCTGTACATTGGACCATGTCGATTCATCAATGCAGGTCTCATTATTTGCAGACATGCATGCATTTCAGGAAGTTGATTGCAGTAAATCTCTGCATTAATGCCCTGATTGGCTTCCAGAATGTTGTAGTAGATAACACTAATGACAGACCACCGGTCAGTCACCATAATCTTTTTCTGATGCAACTTTGGCATTGGGAAATGTTTGGGGACTCATTATGATCAAGCCATTGACCTGATCATTTATGGCTATCATAAAGGAACTACTTTTTCTTTTATCCATATTAAAAGCCAATTTCCAGAAAGAAAAAATTGATTTCCAAGTTTATTCAGTTAATAAATTTTAAATAATAATAAATTATTTTTATAGTCTTCCAATCTTATGAAACTTTGTCTAAAATAATCAATCCTGTGAATTCTGAGATTTTTGTTTTATTAAAATGTTGGGCTTTTCTATTCTCTATGAATTAATTATTTGTTTTGGAAATGAATTCTTCTGGATGATTTAAACTTTAAATCACTTTATAGGAAAAGACTGGAGTTAATTGAACCATTTTTCATTTAAATGGTTGTATCTTCTTGTTTACAGATTTGGCTTTTGAACTCTTCATCTTTTGAAGTCACCAGCTCGAATACAAAATTGTGTATTTTGCAATATCTGGCCAAACCACTAATTGACTTATATAATAAACTACATGTTGTATAGGTATGCTGTGATGGATATTGGGGGCAAAACTGCCTTACAAGTGAACTGATTCTTTCTTAGTTGATGAGACTTGACTATTTGGTCAAGAAAAGGATCATTGATGTTATGCAGAAAGAACATTGAGCACACTTAAAAATGCCCAAGTTTTTGATATTCATTGAGATCATAACAAACTCATTTATAAAGCTTTTTTATCTTGCCAATTCTCTGTAAATGGCATAAGGCTGTTGTCATGCTGACACAAATAGTCTGAGAAATTTGTCTAACATTTTGACGTGGGTTTTGCTCAACAATTGCTTGCATTTGGTTGTTGTCAAAACTGCATGAATGTCCTCTACCTTCTTCTTCTTCAAGGCTGACATCACCAGTATCGAATTTCTGGAACCATGTTTTGATCACTTGTGGATCCATCTGGGAGGCACTGTGACCAAGTTTGAACTCATGCAAGAAAAGTAAATGAATGCTTTGTCATTTTCATAATTAAGTGCTTCTATGCTTCAGAAATATTTCTGTCTGAAAATAATTTACAAATTATTCAAGAGCAAACATTAATTATTATGTATACCAAAGTTTACCTAATATATACCATGATTACTATGTTAAAATGTTTTTTTTAAAATACAATACTTCAAGCGGCCATTATTTTGCAACAAACTAATACCTTCATAAATTGTATGCCTCTACTTAATTTGATCACATCCAGTTGTTTTACACACTGGATCATCTGCAGTTCAGGTAGCAAAAGACACTTTTAAACAATCCTTGAAGATTTCATTGGTTTATGTTTGACTACGCCTCTTCAAGCATGCAATGCTTGTCTTTCATTGGCAATGCTTGTTTTCAATTAGTAATGGCTTACATTTCTTGCATTTTTGCTTTTCTGTTTGTCACTTTGTTGACTTTATCTACAGCTGGATGTATCTTTTAATCGCATCTGCCTTGCAGGATGTATCTGTCAATTACATGCGCTGGCACACTGCTGTTCAAGGTTATATATTACAGTAACTATATATATATATATATATATATATATATATATATATATATAAAATGTAGCACATTTGGTATACTATCCAGGTAAATTCCAGAAGAGACGAACTCAAAAGAACTCAATGTTAAATTCATTTATTTAACAGAGTAATATAATTTAGAAAAGATTTTTGATTTACTACATAATAGATATTTCACCGCATAAAGATGTTATAATTGTGGCTCGTCAGACCCAAGTGGTATAACAGTTGATCCTCAAAATATCCACCCCACAAAATTTTTACACAGATGCTTCCATGTCAATATTTAGAATAGACATTTGTAACGATAAGTTATAAAAATTTTCTCACTCATTTCAAAAGAACCCGGAAGAATAGAATATATATATATATATATATATATATATATATATATATATATAATGTAGAATCCTTGGTATTTTGTAAGGTAAATTCCAATGGAAACAAACTCCAAATAGAACACATTGTTAAAATTTATTACTAAATTTAACAGAGTAAAATCTTCAGACCCAAATCATATATCTCGCAGTCCTTAACAAAAATTTGTTATGTACCTAGACCATAGATGCCACGTGTTGATCTAATATGTTAAGTTTAACTTCCTTTCCTCTTACCCTTTTCTTTCTCTTTTTCTTTATAAAATTTTTTTTTTTCACGTGACCTTTTTTCTGGATGATTTTAAACATTCACTGTTGTATGATTTGGGTCTGAAGAGCAGCTTATAAACTGAAATTTCAAAATTAGGGAGAAGTTACTTAAGGATTTTAAACACTTTCAACCAGATTCGTATGATCCAAAAAATGTAAAAAAAAAACACACACATGAGAATACTAAAAACAGTAAATCAAAATTAATAAAATCTTTGTTGGTTGTTTTTAAATGAAACATGTTTAAAAGAAAGTTTGCTGCTCAATATACACTATATTTTATTTAAATACTTTAATCCAAAACGGAAAAGCAGGAAGGTAAATCCCAAGAACCTGATCCAAATTAATATTAAGCATTTTAATATTAAAAAATTATACAGGAGGAGAGCTCAATGTAATTAAAATTAAATTTTTTATTTCTTCACTTACAACTCTATCTAAAAGTTAAGATCTTAATTTACTTGCGGAAATTTTTGTGACGTAAATTTCTCAAACCTTGACTGTTCTTTTTTACATTTATTTATTTATTTTTTCTCTCTTTTTATTCTTATTTTTATTTCCATTTTGAAAGAATGTCGGACGTTGCTGAGGAGATGTAACATCTCTCTTAGCGATTTTATGTCGAAATGTTCATTCAACATTTATGAATATTGAAAATTTATTTTACTTTATATATATAACTACATAAATTAATAAATATACATATGAGGGTACACACATATATAATATTATCATTTAGGTGTTAATATACAGTACTGTGCAAAAGTATTAGGACAAGAACTATTTTATCTTTTATGAGGCATCAAAAGAAAGTTTAAAATGACCCCTGTTCAAACACTTTTGAACACTACCGGTAGTGTGCAAAAGTATTAGAACAGGGGTGGTTTTCCTGAAAACCTCACTGAAATTCAAATACCGGGTAAAAAGCCAAATAAACTGCTAGTAAATATTGATTACTTAAAACTATGTGTACAGGAAATATATTAAAAAGAAGTTATATTTAATTTTTCCTATTTTCTATTAAACAAGTTATTTTGAATCTACTCATTATTCTATTATCCTTCGATATGACTGACTTTTTTCTTATTCCCATCTCTTGAATTGATAAATCTAATGTTACTTTACAAGACACACTTTGGGAACAAATAGAAGCTGCTTGGCAGGAGATACATTGAAGAAGCTTGTGATGTCAATGCCTGACAGAATGAAGGTTGTGATCAAAACAAAAGGCTATTATACTAAATTTATTTTGTAACAAGTATTTTTCTTGTTAAAGCATTTGTTGAGTAAATCAAATGAAATTAATTTAATTAAATTGTTTATTTTCTGTCAATATGCCTCATAAAAGATAAAATAGTTCTTGTCCTAATACTTTTGCACAGTACTGTATATGTTAATAAATATACATACTGTCCTATGTCAATGACACAACTCAGAGTTGCATAAGGCATGAAACTCTGAGTCATGTCATCAGCAGAGAACAATATATATATATATATATATATATATATATATATATATATATATTTATGCCTCTGTGTGAATGTATATGTGTGTATAGATACCAACATAAACTTCTATAAAACATGCATATTTCTTTTCTTTCTACTTAATTGACCTTCTTACTCTCTGTTTTAAGTGGATGAAATTGTCAATGCAAACTATAATCCTTTGCCTGTTAACATTACTTGTACAATATTTTTTTGTATGTGTCTTAAAAACATTAAAACTGAAAGCTAACTCACCTGTGTTTGATAACAAATAATGGTTGTTCTGGTTGTCCAAAGATTGAAGATAGTACCCAATATTTCAGACATAATGAACATTGTTTCTGAAATGATGGCTCCCCCTAGTCAGACATTTTAAAAATATTCTTTCTTTTTTTTTCTATTAATTTTTTATGCACTTTGTTTAAATTATTTAATTTTCTTTTTGTTTTTGTTAGCATTAAGTAAGTTTTAAAATGGATTTTAAACTAAAGTTTTCTCGAGCATTCAGCTTGTCAAATGATTTTGACAGTCCTACTCAGTTTAAGAATGAAAGAAAAATAAAAAAAACATGGCTAAAATGTTCTTCCCTTGCTTGTTTGTACTTTTTGGCTTGTTTTTCCTCTTAAATTGCAGCTTTTCTGATCTGATTGTTTATAAATTTTCTTCCTCTGAAGTGAGAAAGCTCTTTGGTTTATTGATTTTTAAATGGTATTTTTAGAAGGTTTTATGGCCAAAGAACGTTCACAACACCAGTTTTGCATTGACTTTCACTGATTGAGTGCTTGGCAAAATATTCTCTTTGTATTAGCATTGAAAAATTTAAGCCTACTTGTAAAATCAGCCTTTTTCATCTTTTATTACCAAGTTTCTTATTTTAATCATCTTCCTCTCCTTTTATGTATATCTCTTCAAGACACGTGAAATACAACTCTCCCAAACGTCCTATCCTTTGTAGCTCTTAGCAAGGTTTGTTTTTCCCCATAATCCCTCCTAATCCATTTTGCTATCAATTTAAACAAGCTCTTTAGGTAGATTACTCATTGATTCCCTCCGTTCCTTCTGTGAGCATCACATTTACTAAGCTCTTTTTTCACATTCAGTCAGTCAGTTAACTGGCCATATGGGATACACGCTTGGGTGATCATGTCTTGAAAGAGATATGACTGACTGGGCAGAAGATTATCCAGCAGTAGGTTGCCATTACTTTCTGCAGTAGACTGGTTGCCAGCCAAGGCTATAGAACCCAATCTGTCCTGTTATTTAACCTATAACTAGAGGGAAGAGATGGATTAATACCTTTCCCAAGGGTATTTGGGCATAAGTGAATGCAAGGAATTCAACTGGAATTTGAACTTGGCTCTCCGACTTCTCATTCCGAGCCAATACTGACAGCACCATCAGTAGTTTTGGTACTAAACATCATTACAATTTAGCAATATATATAACGCTCTTCTTCAGTTGGAATTTAAAAAATCTGCTTGTTTAAAATGCCTTTCCACCAGTCAGTCAAGTTAAGTGCTATACGTGATACATACTTGGGCGATCATGTCTTGAAAGAGACATGACTGACTGGGCAGAAGATTATCCCACAGCAGGTTGCCATTACTTTGTGCAGTAGACTGGTTGCCAACCAAGGCTATAGAACCCAATCTGTCATATTATTTGACATAGCTGGAGGGAAGAGATGGATTAATACCTTTCCCAAGGGTATTTGCACGTAAGTGAATGCAACAAATTTGACTGGCATTTGAACTTGGCTCTCCAATTTCTTGTCCTGAGCTGATATCCACACTATAATGGACTTCTTTTTTCTCATTCAGTCAGTTAAGTGCCATACAGATACACGCTTGGGCGATCATGTCTCGAAAGTGACATGACTGACTGGACAGAAGATTATCCCACAGTAGGTTGCCATTGCTTTCTGCGGTAGACTGGTTGCCAACCAAGGCTATAGAACCCAATCTGTCCTGTTATTTAACCTATGGAAGGAATAGACAGATTAATACCTTTCCCAAGGGTATTTGCATGTAAGTGAATGCAATGAATTCGGCTGGAATTCGAACTCGGCTCCCCGATTTCTCGTTCCGAGCCGATATCCAATGCACCCCAATGCAGATATTTTCATCAGATAAAGTATTGTCTGCCCTTTTAGTTCTTAGGAAACTGGCACAGCATTAATATCATAAGGTTTTAAACACGATACATATACCATTTATTTGCATTGTTTACATGCAGAGTACTGTCTGCATTTTTGTTGTTATCGATATGTTTTGACCATTGTTCCGTCTGACCTTCATCAGGTGCATATGACTCTAGGTAATTTTAGACTGAACTTTTTATTTAATCTGTTTAAACTGTAGATTGTTTTCGTTTCACTGCCCATGTCTAGTTCTTGTTTTCAGTCATCATCATTGTCATCATCATTTATCCATCACACCCAGATGGTGCATAGGGCAGCAACTTTTTGTTGCTGTTTCTGTAACAAACTGTTTTTTATGGGGCAGGGATGTTAGCCCTGCACCCAACCCCCAAACCTGGGGGACTGGTGGACCATTCTTGGTCTTTATGTTTACAGCACCTGGTATTCCCAAATGGTCACCCATTTAAGTACTGACCAGGCTCGATGTTGCTTAACTTTGGTGATCAGCCGGGAACCGGTGTATTCAACACAATATAGCCGTAGACCTTGTTTTTAGTACAGCTCAGTTATTGCTTGCCTTGTTTTCACTAAATCCAAGGATTGAACTCAGAATTACTTCTTCTTCTATGTACCATGTCCCTTCAGGACATAGACGATCATGACCCTCTGCTTCCCCCATTCCTTGTTGCTCTTAATATCCCTTCTCCTGTTATTCCATTCAACCTCCGCTCCACCAGTATGTCATATGCTGCTTTCCCTTGTCCTTATTTCCCTCTATCCATCCCATGAGTATCATGTTCTCTAAGCCCTCCTTCCTCATTAAATGCTCCAATGATATCAGCTATCTTTTCCTGATGTTAAGTATTATTTTTATTTTTGTGCCCATCCTCTCCAAAATCTTGTCATTGCTCATGTGCTTTGCTCATGGTATCCTCAGCATCCTTCTGTAGAACCATATTTTGGTTGCTTCAAGTTTTTCCGTCATCTTTGTTGAAATTGTCCAGCATTTGCTACCATATTGAAGGACAGACATCACATAACAATTCCGTACTGTTTTCTTCGTCTACGGCTATATCGTGTTGAATACACCGATTCCCGTCCGATCACCAAAGTTAAGCAACATCGAGCCTGGTCAGTACTTAAATGGGTGACCATCTGGGAATACCAGGTGCTGTAAATATAAGGACCAAGAATGGTTCACCGGTCCTCCAGGTTTGGGGGTTGGGTGCAGGGCTAACAAATCTGCCCCGTAAAGACCAGTTTGTTACAGAAACAGCAACAAAATGTTGCTGCCCTATGCACCATCTGGGTGTGATGAATAAATGATGACTCTTTTCTTCATTTCCAGTGAAATTTTCCAGTCTCTTAATAATCTACTCAGCTTCTGGAATGCATCCTTGGCCATGCCAATGCACCTTCAGATTTTCGCATCGCACTTTCCATTCTCTGTTAGAACACTTCCCCGGTATTTAAATTTCTGCTCCTAGGCCAAAATGCCAACTACAATTTTGTGATACAAAAATCATACACAGTTACAATGTCACCTAAATTCAAGAGTCAACTACTGTCCTGTGGGACAATTCTCTATAAAGAATTTGCCAGCTGATAAATACTGTTGTTGCTTGCATGACAAACAACAGCAGATAATTAAACTCAAGGGGAACAGAGGGAGCAATAACTGAACGTTACTAAAAATAAGAACTAGTCAAGATCTCCAAACATGGACAGGGGAACAAGAACAGCATACATCCATAGATTAAATAAAAGGTTCAGTTTGAAATTCCCTATAGTTTACCCATATTAATATACATCTGATGAAGGTCAGAGGGCACAATGGTCAAAACATTGTGATAACGACAACAAAGATGAGGACAATAGGTAAAATGTAAATAAGGATAAGTCCTTGTTTAGAAATTCAGACAGAAATTGTATATCATTAAGTTTTCTAGTTTTTTGTTTTTAATTCTATTTAGTGTTCTTTCTGTGTTTATAGGATAAATGAAAATGAAGAAGGAAAAAAATGAATATGCCAATATTAAAAAAATAAATTTGTAGGTTTAAAAAATTCCAACGCACAAAAATTGGTCCATTTTGTTTTATGTATGGTCTTTTAAAATCATTTATGATCAATTTGAATCCACTTCAATTGCTTTTTGTTTTACATTCCAAGCAATGGTCAAAAATATTACTGTGATATTTGCATATGTTTCTACCAGAATTATTGACAATAGTCTTTATTGCATGCTAATTACAGGTAAAAAGATGGAACAAATCATTTAAGTTCATAGCTATAAAGGGGAGAGGTGACACTGAAATAAAGAAGACAGGTGAGATTGAAATAAAGGAAAGAGGTGAGACTGAAATAGAGGAGAGTGGTGAGATTAAAATAAGGGAGAGAGATGAGACTGAAATAAGACAGGTGAAACTGAAATAAAGGAGTGAGTTGGGACTAAAATAATTTAGAGAAGTGAGACTAAAATGAAGAGAAGAGGTGAGACTAAATTAAAGAAGAGAGGTGAGACTAAAATAAAGGAGAGAGGTGAGATTTAAAAAAGGAGAGAGGTAAGACCAAAATAATGTAGAGAGGTGAGACTCAAATGAAGAGGAGATGTAAGACGATAATAAAGGAGGGAGATGAGGCTAAAATAAAGAGAAGTGAGACTAAATTAAAGAAGAGAGGTGAGACTAAAATAAAGGAGAGAGGTGAGACTAAAATAAAGGAGAGAGGTGAGATTAAAAAAAGGAGAGAGATGAAACTAAAATAAGACAGGTGAAATTGAAATAAAGATGAGAGGTGAAACTAAAATAATGTAGAGAGATGAAACTAAAATGAAGGGGAGAGGTGAGATGATAATAAGGGAGAGAGATGGGGCTAAAATGAAGGGGAGAGGTGAGGTAATAATAAGGGAGAGAGATGGGGCTAAAATGAAGGGGAGAGGTGAGGTGATAATAAGGGAGAGAGATGGGGCTAAAATGAAGGGGAGAGGTGAGGTGATAATAAGGGAGAGAGATGGGGCTAAAATGAAGGGGAGAGGTGAGGTGATAATAAGGTAGAGAGATGGGGCTAAAATGAAGGGGAGAGGTGAGGTGATAATAAGGGAGAGAGATGGGGCTAAAATGAAGGGGAGAGGTGAGGTGATAATAAGGGAGAGAGATGGGGCTAAAATGAAGGGGAGAGGTGAGGTGATAATAAGGTAGAGAGATGGGGCTAAAATGAAGGGGAGAGGTGAGGTGATAATAAGGGAGAGAGATGGGGCTAAAATGAAGGGGAGAGGTGAGGTGATAATAAGGGAGAGAGATGGGGCTAAAATGAAGGGGAGAGGTGAGGTGATAATAAGGTAGAGAGATGGGGCTAAAATGAAGGGGAGAGGTGAGGTGATAATAAGGTAGAGAGATGGGGCTAAAATGAAGGGGAGAGGTGAGGTGATAATAAGGTAGAGAGATGGGGCTAAAATGAAGGGGAGAGGTGAGGTCATAATAAGGTAGAGATGGAGCTAAAATGAAGGGGAGAGGTGAGGTGATAATAAGGGAGAGAGATGGGGCTAAAATGAAGGGGAGAATTGAGACTAAATTAAAGAAGAGAGATGAGACTAAAATAAAGGAGAGAGGTGAGACTAAAATAAAGGGGTGAGATGAGACTAAAGGAGAGAGGTCACATGGATAATCATTTAATTTTATACCCAAATAATTAGCTAGTGTCTTTATTAGCATCTGTGGAGGTATAGCGGTGTCATGAATATCAACTTAGATTGAGGAATTGAAGAGCCAAATTTGAATTCCTTTCAAGTCCATTACATTCACTTATGTGCTAATACCCTTTGGAAAGGTATGAATCCCTTTCTTTCCCCCAGCTCTGGGTATATAGCAGAACAGATTGGATCCTTTAGCCTTAGTTGGCAGCCAGTCTAGGAAAAAAAATTCATTAAAACCAGCCTGAAACAGCTTGGATTGCACTATCCTAAAATTTGTATACATATGGCTGGGGACAACTTGTGACTCCAAATTCCCACTGGAATCCGCACTATAACTTTACACATTCCTTGGAATGTTGCCCATTTATTTGATAGATTTAGTTTAGTTTAGTTGTTTATTTTACCAGCACATCTATCCTTTTGGGTCATTTAATGCTGAAGAGTT
This sequence comes from Ascarosepion bandense, assembly GCA_037127315.1. NCBI lineage: Eukaryota > Metazoa > Mollusca > Cephalopoda > Sepiida > Sepiidae > Ascarosepion > Ascarosepion bandense. Next base: position 225,357 of record JBBBDQ010028980.1, read on the forward strand.
TATTTGGTTTTTATTTACTGCTTGTTGATCTTTTGTGAGTCAATTGCTGTTGAGATATAAGTAGAGGTGTTGTGACTTGATGTGTGATGGTAATATGTTATCTTCTTTTGCAACTATATTTTGTTATATAATTTTGTTGCTTTTAGAAATTCTAAAAGATAGACATGAACACACTGAGATAGATAGATAGATAGATAGATAGATAGATAGATACTTTAGTTTAGTTGTTTGTTTTACTAGCATATCTACCTTTTTGGGTCATTTAATGCTAAAGAATTTGTTTAGCTTTTGTTTACTGCTTGTTGATCTTTTGTGAGTCTATTGCTGTCGAGATATAAGTAAAGGTGTTGTGATTTGATGTGTGATGGTTATATGCTATCTTCTTTTGCAACTATATTTTGTAATTTTGTTGCTTTTAGAAATTCTAAAACTTCGTTTGGGTCAGCTTTGTTGAAGATGTTTTTCAGATTGTTTTCTTGATAGTATCTTAATTGCATTTGTTCAAGATCTATGCAGCTTGTTAGTATCTGTTTCACTGTGTAGAGCTCCTGACATGGAATGCAAATTGGTGCCTCCTCACCTTTTAGTAGGTGTGAATGGGTGACAGCGGAATGGCCTATTTGAAGTCTAGTCATTATTACTTCTTCTCTTCTTGACATTTTCCTATTGGAAATTTTACTTTCTATCCATTCTTTGAGAATGGGTTTAATTTTGTAGAGTTTGTTATTTTTGCAGTAGTTTCACAACGCTTACCATTTGGTCATAATAAAATTGTTGATTACAGGTTTGTAATCTGTGTGGGGTACTTTTATATCACTAATGTTGATGTTTAATGACCTTTTAGCTGCTATGTCTACTTTTTAGTTTCCTCTGAGATCAATGTGGCTGGGAATCCAGCATAAAATAATGTTTTTGTTTTGGATGATGAGGTTGATTCTTTGTAGGAGATTGACGATCAGGTTATTTAGATTTTTGGTTTTTAGTTCCATGAGCACTGATAATGTGTCTGATGAACCTAGGTAAATGCCGTTGAAAAAAAAAAAAGAAAAAACAAATCACCTTGTGATGTGCAATTTGCACAAATATTATAACTAAAACAGAAAATCTTTGTGGTTAATTGACAGGTGTATTTACAAAGCTGCTGGACTGGCCCTGAAAATTTGACTTGCCACTTGTAATGTTTGAAAATTGCCACAGTACTAACAAAGATTCAAGGACATCATTTGAAGGCAAAGTGAGTATATTTTGCAATCCACACAACCTGTACAAAAATGTGCATCCACACAACCTGCCAATTCTGATCAGATCAGGAATGAGAAGTCTAAACGAACTGCAGCAGATTTCAAGAATCAAGCTAAAGTTGTTGAGAATGACATTGTAGAAGACGTAAGTTACAGTATAATCTGGATACCAATATGTAACAAGTGGTTTCCAGTCCATACTGAGATAACTTCATGACAACCTTCTACACATGGAAAACAACTGGTGACTAAACAAACACTCTCAGCTATTGGTCGTGTCTCACACTCCACCCATGTCTACTGAAAAGGTAAAGAGGCTCATCCCCTGTTCCCTGTTTATGATGTGGCTTCCGGTTCTCTCTTTTCCAATCTCTTCACTCTTATGTAGCCCCCTGCACATCAGTGGCATTACCGACTTGCTCAGGGTGATATGATTAAAAAAAAATATATATATATACACGCTAAAAAGTCTGTCTTCTTCTATCGAGTGCCCATAGCTCAGAGGTAGAATCGCCGACTGACGCCAATTCGGTCAGGTTTCAATGCTGGGTTAAAAAGCAATCGGAGTCTAACTATAGTCATCCGCAGACAGATCTATTTTGCTGTATCACAGCTCATCAGTACGGATAGACATCCTGTTGCTTTTAGCTAGGATTAATATCTGACTGAATTGTCATCAGTCCATGATTCTACCTCTGAGCTATGGGTGCTTGGTAGAAGAAGCCAAACTTATAGCATGTGATATACCATGTAAACATATGCCAGTAGCCAAGAGTGTTCTAATTCATTACTGACATATATATATATATATATATATATATATATATATATATATTTGTTATAGAAAACAGTAGGTATGAATGTAAATAAGTATATATATATATGTGCATATGTGAAGCTACACATCAACATATAAATATTTATCAGGTGTTAATAGAACAGTGCTCATTGCTGTATAACAGAGCAAAAAGTACATATTAATAAATAAACATATTATCCTACATTTCAAGGATTACTCGGAGTTTCATGCATTATGACATCATCAGATGCATATTATGAACTGAATGTTTTACAATTGGAATTATTATTTTAGTTATTAACGTTGCTTAAGTTATGGTCATTATAAATTGTAAATTGGGTGTGCCAATATTTTTATTTCTTAAATATATAATTGAGTTAGGTTTATACAGAAACCCAAAAAGGGAATAGGAAACTAAAATCGTGGGAGAGAAAAACAAATTTTGGGAACCGATTATCATATGTTGAAGAGGAGGTCACAAGGTCTGGTTATATTAAAGACGAAGCATTCGAATAAACATACGATAACCAAAACCCAAAATAATAACGTTTTTTTCTCTCCCACAACTTTAGTTTTATATTCCATTTTTGGTTTGCATAAAAACCTAACTAAATTATACATCTAATAAATAAAAATATAATTTATAGTTTATAACGATCTTAAATGCTAAAACCTAGAATAATGATTCAAATTAAAAAATGGTCACTTCATAATATACCCCTGATGATTTACAAAGTTATATATATATATATGCGTCATTCATTCAGTAATGAATTAGAACACTCTAACTACTGGCGTATGTATACATGGTATATCACACTCTAAATGTCTGCCTCCTTCTACCGAGCGCCCGTAGCTCAGAGGTAGAATCATTGACTGACGCCAATTTGGTTGGGTTTCAATCCTGGGTAAAAGCAATCAGATGTCTAACCATACTAATGAGCTGTGATACAGTGAAAGAGATCTGTCTGCGGATGACTATATATATATATATTAGTAAATATACATAGCATCTTACGTTTTATGCATGACTTGGAATTTTATGTGTTATGCAGTCATGAGGTGTATATCATAAACTGAATATTTTTCATTTTGAATTATTATTTTAGGCATTAGCCTTCCTTAAGTCATTATAAACTGCAAATCGAGTGATATTTTATTTCTTAAATGTATAACTGAGTTAGGTTTATATGGAAACCAAAAAAATGGAACAGGAAATTAAAATCACAGGAGAAAAAAAATTATTATTTTGGGATCCGATTATTGCATGTTAAAGGGAACATCACTAGGTTCTTTTATATTAGGGATGAAGTGTTCAAATAGATATTTCTTTCTGAGAATAAAAAACAAAAAATTGAAAAATAAAAAAATGAAAAATAGAAAATTCAAGAAAAAAATAATTTAAAAATTAAAAATAGAAAACAGTAAAATGAAATAAAAAAATAAATACACACAGATAAACACATACACAATTACAAAAATAGAAAGCAGCAAACATACACATGCATATATAGAGTTTATGATAATGTCTGCGTTGTGGTACAGTGGATATTGGCTTGGAATGAGAAAGCGGGGAGCCGAGTTCGAATTCCAGCCGAATTCATTGCATTCACTTACGTGCAAATACCCTTGGGAAAGGTATTAATCTGTCTATTCCTTCCATAGGTTAAATAACAGGACAGATTGGGTTCTATAGCCTTGGTTGGCAACCAGTCTGCCGCAGAAAGCAATGGCAACCTACTGCGGGATAATCTTCTGCCCAGTCAGTCATGTTTCTGTCAAAACATGATCGCCCAAGCGAGTACCACGTATGGCACTCAACTGACTGACTGACATCAAGATATTTGCTTTTTTGGTAGTTTTACTGATAAAATGTATTTTGACAAGGAGATTTTTTTTTATCATAAATTGTTTGATACTGGAATGAAGATAAAGCGTTGATAGTTTTAGATTTGTTACTTTAACTGAGCAGCTTCATGTCAACTTCAAAGTTTCATTAGGACTCCATTATGATGCCCTCACTCATTGGGGGTAGGGTTTCTTGCTGTTGAGTTCCAGTTTTTTTCTCAAAAATTTGAAGTTGGCATAAACCTGCTTGGTTAATGTGACAAATCCTTTACACTTTACACTAAAATTATATATATATATATATATATATATATATATATAATTTTAAAACCATTTATTCCCTTCTTTGTAGATGGTTTTTTGACATGAGTATAGTTATAATCTCATATACATATATGATTTTAATGGTAATAACATCTGTCAATGTTACCGCTCATTTCTGACATCTTTCATTTGTAATACGTGAAAGATTATCCATGCGTATGAACGGATTTTATTAAAAATAAGCAGACATAATGTTTGCAGTTTATTTAATCTGACATGTTTAAAAGAAAATTTGGTGCCTAAATGCACAAATTTTAATATCTATCTATCTATCAGTCTATCTATCTATCTCTCTCTCTCTCTCTCTCTCTCTCTATATATATATATATATATATATATATATATATGTAGTTATGTGAATTAATATATGTATGGGTATACAACATGTATAAAAATATTATTCAAGTATTAATAAAACAGTGCTCAATGTAATATAAACAGAACTATTAATTATGTATAATAATAAATATACATATAATCATAAATCAGTGGCACACCTGGGAGTTTCATGTCTTATACAATAATCAGGTGCATATTACACACTGATGATTTAAGAGATTGGAATTTAAGTTCAACTGATGTTCATGGGATTTAAATTATGCAATGTTAGAGTAAAATTTTTTTGTTTTAAATTAAAAATTTTAATCCTAATTTTTTTTGTCTCCAAGTAATTTTCATCGATTTAAAATTTGCTCTTTGTAAATTAAAAAATAATATCCTAACATTATAATATTTAACTACCATGAACATTGAGTGAACTTAAATTAAAATCTTTTTAGTAGTTAGTTCATAATATGCACCTAATGATTGTATAACGCATGAAACTCTGAGTTGTGACATCGATGTAGGATAATATATATATATATAAATATATATATATTTTAATTCAGATACTTTAATCCAAGTGAAAAAAGGAGGAAGGTAAATTCCAAAAACCCGATCCTAATTAATATTAAAAAATTTATTTTAATATTAAAAATGATACAGGAAGAGAGCTCCATGTAATAAAATATTACAGAGCAAATATAAATTAAAAAAGGATTAATTCAATGATGTTGAATGACCATTTCGATATGAAAATCCCCATGGGGGATAACACATCACCTCAGCAACAGAAAAATCCTTTCAGAAACTGGAGTAAAATTAGACTGATTTTTCTCCAGTTTCTGAAAGGATTTTTCTGTTGCTGAGGTGATGTGTTATCCCCTGTGGGGATTTTCATATCGAAATGGTCATTCAACATCATTTGATTAATCCTTTTTTAATTTTTATATATATATATATATATATATATATATATATGTGCATATAGGTATTAAACAGTATTTGTCAGAGTCAAATTAAACCAGTAAATACTTGTATTAAAAAGTGCTCTATACACATTTAAAGAAAGAAATTAATGGATAAAGATTTAACATGCAGAGTTTTTAAATATTAAAATTAAGAAGATTACGCTACCGTGGTTTCAACCCTTTGGTATCATCAGGCGTTACAGACTAACTAATTTTCTAACACTTTATTTTGCATGCACAACAGGAAGTTGAAAACACAAATGAAGAAGTTAAAAATAAGGGATAGAGTGAGTCAAGACTAGGAAAATAATTTTGTACATTACAGGTTACATTTTGAGTTCATACAAACCTGGATAAAAGTGTGTACAATATTATTTTGCTTGTCTTGACTCACTACTTCCCTTATTTTAAGCATCCTGATGATACCAAAATATTGAAACTATGGTACTATAATCAGCTGATCTTCCTAATTTATATATATATATATATATATATATATATATATATGCAAAAGTATTAGCACAAGAACTATTTTATCTTTTATGAGGCATCAAAATAAAGTTTAAAATCACCCCTGTCCTAACACTTTTGCATACTACTGATAGTGGGCAAAAGTAATAGGACAAGGGTGATTTTATTAGGACAGGGGTGATTTTCCTAAAAACCTCACTGAAATTCAAATACAGGGTGAAAAGCCAAAGAAATTGTTAATAAATACTGATTATTTAAAACTAGGTGTAAAAGAAATGTATTAAAAAGAAGTTATATTTAATTTTTCCTATTTTTTATTAAACAAGTTATTTTGAAACTACTCTATTGAACATCTATAGCATATTTTAGATAAAAACATTGATAAATCTGGTGTTGTTTTGCAAGACACACTTTAGGAACAAATACAAGCTACTTGGCAGGAGATAATATTAGATATATTAAAGAAGCTTGTGATGTCAATGCCTGACAGAATGAAGTCTGTGATCAAAGCAAAAAGCTATTATACTAAATTTATTTTGTAACAAGTACTTTTTCTTGTTAAAGCAAATCAAATGAAATTACTTTAATTAAATTGTTTATTTTTTGTCAATATGTTTCATAAAAGGTAAAATAGTTTTTGTCCTAATACTTTTGTACGGTACTATATATATATATATATATATATATATATACACATGATATAAACAGTGTTTTCATTAATTTATGTCATAGAATGTTTTTTATAAAAAGAAGGATCAAACTATCTAAGTTCATAATCATGGATGTTTTTTTTAATCATTTCTCTTCTTAGATTACAGAAAGAAAATTAACACCTTTTTGTTGTCCTTACCATGGAGACTATAAACTTGCGATTTTAATTTTTCTATTTCTCAGAATTTTCTGAAATATACATTAAATGTACAGAAAGTAATCTTAATTTCTTCTTAAACAAGTTAGGCTAATGTGCAGTGCATTCACCATTTTGCATGAACATTTGTCAATGAGAAAGCTGTGTTCAAAGTGGGTGCCACATTTGCTCACAGTCAATCAAAAACAACAATGTGTTGACAATTCAGAGCATTGTTTACAACTGCTTCCATGGAACAAGAAGAAGTTTTTGAGTAAATATGTGACAATAAATGAAACATGAATTCACCACTTGACTCTGGAGTCAAATTGGCAGTCAGCTGAGTGGACAGCAGCAGGGGAAAGCTTTCCAAATCGACCAAAGACACAAACAACAGGCCTCTGTATTTTGAGATAAGCAGGGGATTTTGTTCATTGATTACCTTGAAAAAGGAAGAACTATCAATAGCAAATATAATATATATAGTATTATTGGTGTGTTTGAAGGAAGAATTTGCCAAAAAAAATTACCACAAATGAAGAAGAAGAAACTGACACCAAGACAATGCACCATGTCACAAGTCGATTGCAATGACAGCAAAACTACATGAATTGCACTTTGAATTGCTTCCACATCCACCCAGAGCTGTTTGCAGACCTCAAAACAATGCTGCATTTGGCTCCAATGAAGAAGTGATATCAGAAACTGAAGTGTATTTTAAGGTCAAAGACAAATGGTTCTACAAAAAAGGCATCAAATTTTTAGAGAAGCATAAGAATCAGTGTATCACCCTAAAAGAAGATTATGTTGTTGAATAAAGTTGAATTTTGCCTAAAAGTTGTTGTTTTATCAATAAGGCCCAGGATTTATTGAGTGATGTGTTAGTAACATGTGATGTGTTAAATTCATGTCGTCAGAGCACCAGGTAAAAAAAATTTGACCAAGTAGTTGCTATGGAAATGTTTGTAGAACAGACAGAGGAAAGAAAGTGACTGGAGATGAGATACCAGATCAAGACCTATTATATTGCTGACTCTTCTCTGAATTTTGTCAATACTCTCAAGATGCAAAACTAGAAGCACCAGACCAGATATAACAACAACATTCAATATATGGATTAATTGTAAATTTATAAATGTGCAAGATGGATTCTGCTGAGAAAATGTTTTTAGCATGACATAATGAACCCAACTTCTTTGCAGCACACGTATCAGTTGTTTTATCAAATAAGGCCCAGGATTTATTGAGTGATGTGTTAGTAACATGTGTCAGTTAAGTGCCTCACATGATACATGCTTTTAGCAATCATGTCTCTTTCAAGACATGATTGACTAGGCAGAAGATTATCCCACAGTGGGTTACCATTGCTTTCTGTGGTTGATTGGTTGCCAGCCAAGGCTATAGAACCCAATCTGTCCTATTATTTAACCCATAACTGGAGGGAAGAAACGGATTAATACCTTTCTCAAGGGTATTTGTGCGTAAGTAAATGCCATGAATTCAAACTCAGTTACCCAATTTGTCATTCCAAGTCAATAGCCACTGCACCACAATGTACATTTGCCAATATAGTCACTCTGATATATCCACTGATATAGTCACTCCATTTCAAGTCAGTGGAAAACATGACACCAAAAAGGCATAGAATGCTGCTCTCTTAGCGTTCAGCAGCATCTGTCCTGATGGTAGGCAGAAAAAGTTTTCTGTTTGTCATTTAATAAAAGCAGTTTTGTTTTGAAGGCATTAAAATTTACAAGCCTTTTCTGGCCTCAGTTAACAACAGATTGGAGGCCATTTTCAAGAGCATTTGCCAGGTTTATCAGATCTGTTTGATTTGCTAATAAGGCAGAAGTAAATGATAGTTTCACTGAAGGTTAAAAGAAAGGTTTGAGTTTGAGTTTTGTTTAACGGCATATTAACCTCTGTGGTTCACACTCCACCCACATCTATTGAACAGGTGAAGAGGCTCATCCTTTGTTTCCTGTTTAGGATGTGGTTTTCGGCTCTTTCTTTTTTTTCCCCCCCAATCTTCTTTCACTTTTTTCTTTTCTCTTTTTTTGTTCTCAATTGGAGTAGATAGACTTAACTATCGCCTGGTTCACACTCCACCCATGTCTATTGAACAGGTGAAGAGGCTCATCCTTTGTTCTCTGTTTAAGATGTGGTTCCCGGCTCTTTCTTTTTTTCCCCAATCTTCTTTCACTTTTTTCTTTTTTCTTTTTTTGTTCTCAATTGGAGTAGATAGACTTAACTATCGCCCGGTTCACACTCCACCTACGTCTATTGAACAGGTGAAGAGGCTCATCCCTTGTTTCCTGTTTAGGATGTGGTTCCTGGCTCTTTCTTTTTTTTCCCTGCCAATCTTCTTTCACTTTTTTCTTTTCTCTTTGTTTGTTCTCAATTGGAGTAGATAGACTTAACTATCGCCCGGTTCACACTCCACCCACGTCTATTGAACAGGTGAAGAGGCTCATCCCTTGTTTCCTGTTTACGATGTGGTTCCTGGCTTTCTTTTTTTCCTATCATTTTACTCTTAAGTATCCCCATGCGCATCAGTGGTGTCACCACCTTGCTTGGGGTGATATGATTAAAAAAAAAAACAATTTAATGCCAAAAAAGTGTGGTTTTAAGCTACTTTTTTTTAATGTTTAGTTATAGTGAGAAGGTTGATTTAGTTACATTTTAATGAAAATGTTTTGTCTTTATTCTTTTTTATTTTAGAAAACTGAAAATGTTTTCTAGTTTTGTATTCAAAAATGTTTTGCTGAGAATAATTGTTTTTCCTTCAAAAATGTGTGATGGTAATTTTTTTTTCAAAAATGTATTGTTGGTAATATTTTCCTTCAAAAATGTATATTTTTCTATAAAACCCTATTTTTATGTATATATTTCTATAAAAGTGTATTTTATACTTTCAGTGTTTGAACCCCAATTTGGGAGTTAACTATTTGCCCATAGCTGGAACCCTAACAGGTGCTACCACCCCGGGTCAGGGTGGACCTGGGAACAATAGCAATTAAGAGGTGATTCCATGCTCCTCACAATCTTCAAATCAGAGGCCTTGCTGCCAGATGCAGTTTACCATCATGCCCAGGACCATAAAAAAAAAGGAACAAAAAATTTAATTTCATTATTATGAGCTGGGGATAAAAAACAAAATGAAAGTATTTAATTGTATAATTATGAGCTTGAAGTAAAAAAGAAAATCAAACTATTTAAGTTCATGATTATGAATTGAATGTAAAAAGAATGATCAATTCAGTTAAATTCAAAATTTTGAGCTTGATAAAAAAGGAAGATCAAAATATTTAATTTCATAATAATGATCCAGGGATAAAAAGGAAGATCAAAATATTTAAGTTCATAATGATGAGCCAGAGGTAAAAAAGAAGATCAAATCATTGAATTTCATGATTATGCGTAAGAGATAAAAAGGAAGATCAAAATATTTAAATTCATAATCTTGAGCCAGAGGTAAAAAGGACAATCAAATTATTGAATTTAATAATTATGACCCAGAGATAAAAACGAAAGATCAAAATTTTAAGTTCATAGTTATGAATTAAGTGTAGAAAGAAGGATCAAAATATTGAAGGTCACCATTTGGCTTTGAATACTGAAAGAAGGATCATGTTCATAGTTACGGGTTGAATATATGAAGGAATATCAATGTGTTTAATTTTATACTGATGCTTTGAAGTTTTAAAAGAAAGATCAAAATATTTAAGTCCCCAATGATCTGTTGAAGGTAAAATGAAAGATCAATATGTTTAAGCATGAGCACCAATGATTAATTTATAATTTTTTTTTCCCTGATGCAGATTTATCTCTCATGTGTATAAAAAGGAGTGAATAAAATCAAATTCAAAATGTCCTTCCTTTATGCTAGTCATTTGCAGGATATATTTTTATTTTTATTGTCTTTCTACAGTTCATTTTTTTTTTCCTCAGAATCTATTTATCACATCAGTTTTTTAATTTGCATTTCTCGTAATTTTTTATTTTTTAATTCCATTTCAGTCTAGTTTTCCCTTTTTTTAAGTATTGTTTTTTTCTTTTCATTCCGTTCAGCATCTTAGATTTTTTTATTTCATTTGGTGCTTTTCTCTTTTTGATTTTGTTCAAGTTTTATATTTTTTTTTATTGAGGTTGTTTCTTCACTTTTCTGTGAATTTTGTCTCAATTTCTACTTTCATTTTTATCACAAGTTTTTTCCTTCATTTGTAACATTTTTCCCCCTCTCTCTCACACTTGTCTTTTTATCCCATTTTGCACCCCCATTTCTAGCTCCCTTTCTCATTGATTTTTTGCTTCATTTTTTGACTCAATATTCTTTACTATATTTTCATTTTCTATATAAAAAATCCGATAAGCATTGTGATGTAGTGTATATTTTTAAAAAAGTTTTTTTTAATTGTATTGCCCCAAGCAAGGCATTATACTACTGCTGTTGTGCAGGGGGTTACATAGGAGGAAAGTTATGAGAAGGAGTGACAGAATACAGGGAGTGTCAGGAAGCGGGTAGAAGAAAGATGAGAATACTGCAGAAATGAGATGAGAGCATGAGAGAAAGGATGCAAGTTAGTGAGATAGGAGATGACTATTGGCTTTACATTTAAATTCTTGGAGATTGTAGTTGTCAGGAAAGCAAGTAAATGGAGGGAATTCCACAGGCAGGAAGTGCGAGAAAAGAAGTTGCTGGAGTAAAATTTGCATTTACATCTTATTAGTTTCACAGTAAAAGGGTGGGACCTAGTTCCTAATCTTGTGACTCGAGTAAATTCATATATAGGGACAGCCAGTAAGCTAAGTTCATCAGAGCAGAAGCCGTGAAAGTACTTGTAGAAGAGACACAGGGAAGCCACACTGCACTGCTGAGAAAGTGACTGTATTCGAGCTGACAAGTTGGGAATGATCACATAGAAGATTTTCTGTTGGATTTTATCAAGAACACCTAGGTGGATATCAGAAGCACCCGAACAGATATGGCAGCAGTATTCAATGCATGAGTGAATGGTAGATTTATATAAGTGCAGGATTGTTTCAGCTGGGAAAAACTTCCTGGCCCTGCACAGAGAACCGACCTTCTTAGCAGTGGATTTAGCTATAGATTCTATGTAGACATTCCACTTAAGGTCTGTTGTGAGAGTTAACCTGAGGAGGTGCAGTGTTTTATTATTGACTCAGAATGAGAAATCAGAGAGCCAAGTTCGAATTCCAGTTGAATTCGTTGCATTCACTTATGTGCAAATACCCTTGGAAAAAATATTAATCGGTCTCTTACTGCCAGCTTAAATAACAGGACAGATTAGGTTCCAGTCTACCGCAGAAAGTAATAGCAACCTACAATGAGAAAATGTTCTTAAATTACTTATTTTTAGATTTTTTCTTAATTTTTCTACAGATTTATTATTCAAAATTCTACTTCTATTCTTAACTTCTTTATTTTAGTTTTACATATTGTCTTTGTAGTCTCATCTCTCATCTTCATTTTAGTCTCATCTTTATCCATCAATTTAATCTTGCCTCTCCCCTTCGTCTTAGTCTTGCCTCTCTCCTTCATTTTAGTCTTGCCTCTCTTCTTTGATTTAATCTTGCCTCTCTCCTTCATTTTAATCTTGCCTCTCCCCTTTGTTTTAGTCTTGCCTCTCTCCTTCATTTTAGTCTTGCCTCTCTCATTCATTTTAATCTTGCCTCTCTGCTTCATTTTAGTCTTGCCTCTCTCCTTCATTTTAATCTAGCTTCTCTCCTTCATTTAAGTCTTGCCTCTTTCCTTCATTTTAATCTGGCTTCTCTCCTTCATTTTAGTCTTGCCTCTCTCCTTCATTTTAGCCTTGCCTCTCTTCTTCATTTTAGTCTTGCCTCTGTTCTTTATTTTTATCTTGCCTCTCTTCTTCATTTTAATTTTGCCTCTCTTCTTCATTTTAGTCTTGCCTCACTTCTTCATTTTAATCTTGCCTCTCTTCTTCATTTTAATCTTGCTTCTCTCCTTCATTTTAGTCTTGCCTCTCTCCTTCATTTTAATCTTGCTTCTCTCTTTCATTTTAGTCTTGCCTTTCTTCTTCATTTTAGTCTTGCTCTCTCCTTCATTTTAATCTTTCCTCTCTTCTTCATTTTAGTCTTGACTCTCTCCTTCATTTTAATCTTGCCTCTCTCATTCATTTTAATCTTGCCTCTCTGCTTCATTTTAGTCTTGCCTCTCTTCTTCATTTTAGTCTTTCCTCTCTTCTTCATTTTAATCTTGCTTCTCTCTTTCATTTTAGTCTTGCCTCTCTCATTCATTTTAATCTTGCCTCTCTGCTTCATTTTAATCTTGCCTCTCTTCTTCATTTTAGTCATCTCTCTCTCATTCATTTTAATCTAGCTTCTATCCTTCATTTTAGTCTTGCCTCTCTCCTTCATTTTAGCCTTGCCTCTCTTCTTCATTTTAATCTTGCCTCTCTCCTTCATTTAAGTCTTGCCTCTCTTCTTCATTTTAATCTTGCTTCTCTCCTTCATTTTAGTCTTTCCTCTCTTCATTTTAATCTTGCTTCTCTCCTTCATTTTAGTCTTGCCTCTCTTCTTGATTTTAATCTTGCCTCTCTCCTTCATTTTAGTCTTGTCTCTCTCCTTCATTTTAATCTTGCCTCTCTCCTTCATTTTAGTCTTGCCTTTCTTCTTCATTTTAGTCTTGCTCTCTCCTTCATTTTAATCTGGCTTCTCTCCTTCATTTTAGTCTTGCCTCTCTTCTTCATTTTAATCTTGCCTCTCTCCTTCATTTTAGTCTTTCCTCTCTTCTTCATTTTAATCTTGCCTCTCTCCTTCATTTAAGTCTTGCCTCTCTTCTTCATTTTAATCTTGCCTCTCTCCTTCATTTTAGTCTTGCCTCTCCTCTTCATTTTAATCTTGCTTCTCTCCTTCATTTTAATCTTGCCTCTCTCCTTCCTTTTAGTCATGCCTCTCTTCTTCATTTGAATCTTGCCTCTCTTCTTCATTTTAGTCTTGCCTCTCTCCTTCATTTTAATCTTGCCTCTCTCCTTCATTTTAGTCTTGCCTCTCTTCTTCATTTTAATCTTGCTTCTCTCTTTCATTTTAGTCTTGCCTTTCTCCTTCATTTTAGTCTTGCCTCTTTCCTTCATTTTAATCTGGCTTCTCTCCTTCATTTTATTCTTGCCTCTCTCCTTCATTTTAGTCTTGCCTCTTTCCTTCATTTTAATCTGGCTTCTCTCCTTCATTTTAGTCTTGCCTCTCTCCTTCATTTTAGTCTTGCCTCTCTCCTTCATTTTAATCTTGCTTTTGTCCTTCATTTTAGTCTTGCCTCTCTCCTTCATTTTTATCTTGCCTCTCTCCTTCACTTTAATCTTGCCTCTCCTTTTTTATTTCAGCTTTATCTTTCTTTTCTATTTTAGTCTTAACTCTGTCCTTCATTATAGTCATACCTCTCTCCTTTATTTTACCCTCACCTTTCTCTTTTATCAAAGTTTCACCTCTTTTGCTTTGTTTTACACACATCTCTCTTCTGCATTTTAGTCTCACCTCTCTCCTTTATTTTAGCCTCATATTTATCCTTTTAGTCTCATCTCTCTTTATTTTAGTCTCATCTCTCTTTATTTTAGTCTCATCTCTCTTTTTTATTTTAGTCTCACCTCTTTCCTTTATTTTACCATAGTCTCACCTCTTCATTTTTGTTTTAGACTCATCTCTCTCCTTCATTATAGTCTCAGCTCTCTCCTGCATTTTAGTCTCACCTCTCTCGTTTATTTTAGTCTCATTTCTGTTATTAATGTTAGTCTCAAATTTCTTCTTTGTTTTTGATATTATATTCTACTTCCATTTTGTATCACTTCCCCATGTTTTCACATCTCTATTTTCTTCTTCATTGATGTCTTATTTCTGATTTCCTTATCATCAATCAATTTTTTCTCTCATTTTCTCTGGAGTGCTTTTATCTCCATTTTTGATTATATTTTTCACAAAATTTTTCCCCTAATTTTCATCTCAAACTCACTCATTGATTTTTTTTTTAAAAAATTTCTTTCGACTTGACTGAGTTTATAACCTTCATTTTATCAGAGTTTTCTCCTTTAACTTTGTTTCCGTTCCCTTTCTTTCATTTTTGTCCCACTTTTTACTTTTGTCTTTTTCATCTCAACTTCCTCATTTAGTTCGGTTTGCGTTTGCTTCCTTTCATTTTTTGCCACATCTCTTACATTTAACCTTTTCATCATCACTACCACATTTAGTTTGGTTTCTGATTTTTTCTTGATTTTTGTTCCCATCTTTGCTTTTGTTTTCTTCATATCAACTTCCTTATTTAGTTTGTTTCCAATTCCTTTCTTAGATTAGTAGTTTTCATATGAATCATCATCATCATTTATCCATCACACCCAGATGGTGCATAGGGCAGCAACATTTTGTTGCTGTTTCTGTAACAAAATGTTTTTTTACGGGACAAGGTTGTTAGCCCTACACCCAACCCCCAAACCTGGAGGACCGGTGGACCATTCTTGGTCCTTACATTTACAGCACCTGGTATTTCCAAATGGTCAGCCATTTTAAGTACTGACTAGGCTCGATGTTGCTTAACTTCGGTGATCGGATGGGAACTGGTGTATTCAACACAATACAGCCGTAGACTTTTCGTATGAATACTGCTGCCATATTTGGTCAAGTGCTCCTGCAATTCACCTAGAGGTCCTTGACAAAGTCCAACGAAGAATCTGTAATGTGATCGATCATGACTTGGCAGCTCGGATATAGTCATTTTCTCACCCACACAATGTGGCTTCCCTATGGCTCTTCTACAAATACTTTCACAGTTTCTGCTCTGATGAACTTAGCTCACTGGCAGCCCCATACATATGAATTTACTCGAGCAACAAGATTAACAACTAGGTCCCACCCTTCTACTGTGAAACTGATAAAATGTAAACACAAATTCTACTCCAGCATCTTCTTTTCTCATCACCAACCACTACTAACTCAAGTGTCAAGCCACATACCTCCCACTACCAAAGAGGAAATTTGAATTCTGAAGAATACTGCAACTAGCACAAGGGTGTATGCTTTTCATTCCTCTTTTCTTCTTTTTTTTTTTCATTACTTTTCATTTTTTTTTATTTAAATCTTTTTATGTCTCTTTTTCATTTCTTTAATTGTGACCTTTCCATCTTGACAAAACTGACCCCCAAATGTTCAGAAGTTGAAAGACATGAAGCAATTAAATTTGAGGATTTATGGGTTTTTTTCTTTTTAAACTTTTATTTTTACAAATATTTAACAAATCTGATTTCAGTCTCTATTTCTCATTTTATGGGTGGGTGTGGGGGAGTGGGGGCTACTTTGGAGTCTGGAGTGCCCCATGAAATAAAATGCTTAGGCTGAAGAAAAACACATGTTAAATTGTAAAAAATAATATTAAAACTTGAAATCAAAGAGAATGCTCTGGGTTATGTGTTCTTTATTTGGAAAAATGTCAGAATGTTAACCTTTCTATGGTTGTCTATCAGATGAGCAGAAAAGATGGTGCTAGCAAATTTATGAAACTATATAAAAGAGAAATTTGCATAAGTATGTCATGTCGACTCCCAAGTCTGCTGGTAGGAAAGTTCTCATACTTTCTTCCATAGAACAATTTTCTTGACCCAAATCTTTTTGTCCCTTCATAGGTTTACTTTGGATGCAAGGTAAAGTAATGGATAGAGGCCTAGATTGGGAAGCAGAAAGCTTAATTTCAGTTGAATCTATGACTTTCACTTACATACTAATACACTTGGGAGAGGTATGAATTCATCTTTTCTCCCCCCCCCCCCACCAGCTATGGGTAAATAGCAGGACAGACTGTGTTCTATAGCCTTGGATAGCAATCTGTCTAGGAGAAGGAAAACTGTGAATTCAAACGAACCTGGAGAGGATTGGACTCTGTCATGCTGTGGTGCCCAAAGAAACACCACTTCTACAGTACATGTGACACCCTTATGACTATAAGGAATCATAAGATAAAAAGAGCCTACTATTCATCCATGTATAATACATCTTCTTTGTGTCTTTTCTATAAACATTTTTGCAGTAATTGTTCTGATACAATTTCCTCTTTGGTACCATAACTTTATGAATTTAAGCTCCGTTTGTTCCACAGAAGGATGCTGTGGATACCATAGACCGAACATATGAACAACAACAAGGTTTTGGAGAAAGTGCAAATAAAAAGGAACCTTATACGTAGCATCAGGAAGAGACAGCTGAGGTTTCTGGGACATGTACTGAGGAAGGAGGATTGGAGAATTTAATATTCACAGGATAGTGGGAAAGAGAGACAAGGGAAAGCAATGTGAGACATACTTGATGGGCTTGAGCAAGTGGATGGTGAAGCAGGGTTTGGGAGAGATACCAAGAAGAAAAATGTTAAGAGCAACAAGGTATTGGGATAAGTGGAGGTCCATGATTGCCTACATCCTGAATGGACACAGCATGTAAAGAAGAAGGAGAACCAGTTTCTTGATTTTAAAATGAAATTCATAAGGGAAGGTGCTGTAGTTTCGAACTGAAATCTCAGAACAGAATTATGACCATTTATAGCCTTGCCACTCCAATAGTTCAATATAGTTTCAACAGCATCTCTTGTAGCAACATCAAAGAACAAATGAATTAAAATTATCTACATCGAGGACAAAATAGACTATGTCTTTAGATACATAATCAGTAGTGTGAAGGAAAATTGTGATGAATTTGTTTAATAAGTCCTATCCTTGACAAGACATGTTGCATTAATGGTTCGTAAATAATTTGCAATGCATTCCTATAGTAAAATTATGGCCAATAAATTTCTATATACGTTCTTAGTATTTGCTATGCCTGTATATATGTAATCATGAGAATGAATGAACATTCTGCTGCTTGAAGCTTTATGTAACAAGCTGAGACATGTAATGAGGAAGGAGGGCTTGGAGAATCTAATACTCACAGAATGGATGAAAGAAAAGAGAGACAGAGGAAAGCAGTGTAAGACATACTTAATAGGCTTGAGCATGTGAATAGCGGAGTGAAGTTCAGAAGAGATTCAAGAAGAAAAGTGTTAAAAACAGCAAGGGATAGGGGAAAGAGTATGTCCATGATTGCCTATGTCCTAAAAAGACACAGCATGTAAGGAAGAAGACTGTTGAAATTGTTAAGTCTGACTCTAAATTCTATTCTAATAATTTCTTCTCTTGTTCTTCTTACCTATGACACTTTCATCAAATTTTTACTTTTATGTCAAGTACAATCTGCTTTATTGCCTTGCTTGGGGTTAAATGATTAAAAAGACAAAACAAAAGAAACAATGTAGTATGTTATTCACTGTCAGAAAATCCGAGATGGTTGAATCAAATTTAATGTCAATAAGGAATTTTGTTCTAAGAGAAGTTTAGTCCTGGGCATGATGGTAAGCTGCATCTAGCAGCAAGATCTCTGATTGGGAGGTTGTGAGGAGCATGAAACCACCTCTTAATTGCTGTTGTTTCCAGGTCCACCCAGACCCGGAGTGGTAGCACCTGTTAGGGTCCCAGCTATGGTTAACCCCCAAACTGGGGTCAAAATACTATGAAAGTATAAAAATACACTTTTATAGAAATATATACATAAAAATAGGCTTTTATAAAGAAAAAAATTACCATCACACACTTTTAAAGGAAAAAATTATTCCCAGCCAAACATTTTTGAATACAAAACTAGAAGACATTTTCAATTTTCTAAAATAAAAAAGAATAAAAACAAAAACTTTTCATTAAAATCTGACTAAATCAACCTTCTCACTAAAACGGAATATTAAAAAAAATACCACAAAACTCCACCTTTTTGGCATATTAACTTCTGTGGGTTATTTAACCCACAGAAGTTAATATGCCATTAAACAAAACTCAAACTCTAAGAGAAGTTGATCTGTGGTGGCCCAAATATGTACTGAACTCAACCAAATGATAGACTTTGCTTTGTGTCACAGTAGATCATCAGAGAAGTATGGTGCATCAGAAGGTTGACCTGAAATTAGACAACCTAATCATCAGACACAGATTCACACCTCAGTGGATATCAAAGACTGCTCCAAACAAGCAAACAAATAGACTAACCAGATATCACTATGACATGCACATGTAGTGCGACCAGATACCAGAAAGATATACAAGCATCCATCAAAGAGAAGAAGGATAAAGAGATTCTCTCACAGTGCAAAAAGGAAGAATTCATGTTTGGAGAAAACACATGAAACAAGGCATCCGCATACTGATATTAACTGATGAATTTCAGAGGTGAATAAATAATTTTATGTTTGTACTAGTAGTATAGCCCAGCGTTGCTCGGGTGTAATGAAAGCTTTACAACTAATCCATGGTCCTGGAGCTCAGACTCAGCCTGAAGAATATTTGAAATAATAAAATAATTGCGACAATTTAACAATCGCACCTAATATATATATATATATATATATATATATATATATATATATACACTAGCAGTATAGCCGGGTGTAATGAAAGCTTTACAACTAATCCATGGTCCTGGAAATCAGACACTTTGGATGTTGGCACGAAAGACTAAAAAGCAATAGTTGTTTCCAGTTAAAGCAAAACCGTAGACTGAAAGAAAAATGAATGGATGTAAGTCAAATTTTGATTATCCTGGCATTGATATCAAATAAGTTTTTTCGTTGTAAACTGAATTTTGAAGGCTAAATAAGTCCTCTGAGTAAATGGTATCATGGCTGAGACTAAGAACTACAATTATACCTACTTAGAGCCAAACCCGAAGCAAAAACTAATATAAAAGGGCTGAAAAAAATACAAACATGCAGGGAGATAAAGAGACACACAAACATCTTGCCTTTTATATATATATATATATATTATCGATTTTCTGCACTATTGTAAGAACTGCAACCTTGAAACTTCTGAATATCGTTTCTTATGCCTTTGTCTATGAGTGTATCAAATTTGATTAAAATCGGATCACTCTTTCTATAACCTGATTTTTTTGATTATCGATTTTCAATATTTATAGGGGGTACCCCGACACAAAACCTAGCTAAGAACACTTACAGATGCTTATAGTACAACTGTGTAAATTTTCAAGAAAATCAGTTCAGCTGTTTCGGAGTCTATAGGTAACAGACACACACACACAGACACAGACACACACTGACACAGACACACACATACACACACAAAGTTGAAATTTGAAATTTGAAAAAATGTTAAAATTTAAAGACCTGGAAATTGAAATAGAAAAAATGTGGAAATTGAAAACAAGTATTGTACCAGTGATAGTGGGTGCACTTGGAATGATGAAAAATGGAACAAAATAAAATACATTGAAAAAATCCCTGGAAACCCCAGCTTAAGTGAAAGACAAAAAATCGTTTTGCTAATTACAGCCAACACGCTAAGGAGAACTTTGTCTATGTAACGCTAGGGATGTTAGGGAGATATGAGAAAACATGAAATGGAGTCACCATGACATGCCTTAGGTCTTCCTGCAGTATGACCATAGCAGAAATCAATTTATAATGAAAAATGACATAATAATAATAATAATAATAATAATAATAATAATAAATGTCCTGGTTCTATGCCAGGCAAGGCTCTCATAGCTTCTAATCTTAATTGATTAGAAACGTTATTATTTCTTATACATGTGCTACAGTAAATATTTTATTCAGTACCAATTTTTTAATTTTTTTTACTGGGATCCACACAAATACAAGGCTCAAGAGCTACTCAAAGTAGAAGCTTACTGCTAAAATGATACTTACAAAAGAGGTATATGATATGAATGATGGTATTGCATGTCAGTTGTCTGATCTTAACCAGTTGGGCATGTCTATAACTCTATTCATGTGCAGGAGAAGTGAGAGAGCATCATGGACAGTTGTCAAGAGGATTTTTGCTTTTTTGTTTGAAGGATGTGTTCACCAAGCTGATTTAAAAGTCAAATCTAGCTAGATATACAAGAACACCTTCAATAAAAGAGCACCTGAGCAGACAGAGTTACCTGAACTAAAGGTATTTCTAATTGGGCCCCACTTGTGAGGTTATAAATGGCTTTTATCAGACCATACTACAGCTGACAAATATCATATATTTGACAGCTGAGGCATGTACACTACCAGCCATAATTATTAGGCAACCCAAGTTTTTTAAAAGAAATGATGTATTTCATACTACTTTTAGTATCTATTTCCAAGTGGATAATTCTAAGTGAAAATAGAAGGGTTGTTTTGGTGTTATTACTTTGCAAAATTTTACAATGCAAGAAAACAAAGATGAAGTCATCTGAATCACCCTAAATTTTCTTCATTTTTTCATTGATGAAACTGCAATGTAGGTAATTATTAAATATTTATAAATTCATTTGATGCACGTGTTATTGTGAAGTATTAACAAAAGAACCATTCTATTTTCATTTACAATTATTCACTTGGCAATAAATACTAAAAAATAGTATGAAATACATCATTTTTTAAAACACTGGGGTGGCCTAATAATTATGGCCGGTAATGTATATATAGATATAAAATAGCAAATCTACAGGGTGCGATGGCTAAATTGTCGCTATTTGTTTTGTAAACGTTTGCAAAGTAATCATAACAAAAGCACCATTCTATTTTCATTTACAATTATTCACTTGGCAATAAATACTAAAAAATAGTATGAAATACATCATTTTTTAAAACACTGGGGTGGCCTAATAATTATGGCCGGTAATGTATATATAGATATAAAATAGCAAATCTACAGGGTGCGATGGCTAAATTGTCGCTATTTGTTTTGTAAACGTTTGCAAAGTAATCATAACAAAAGCACCATTCTATTTTCATTTACAATTATTCACTTGGCAATAAATACTAAAAAATAGTATGAAATACATCATTTTTTAAAACACTGGGGTGGCCTAATAATTATGGCCGGTAGTGTATATATAGATATAAAATAGCAAATCTACAGGGTGCGATGGCTAAATTGTCGCTATTTGTTTTGTAAACGTTTGCAAAGTAATCATAACAAAAGCACCATTCTATTTTCATTTACAATTATTCACTTGGCAATAAATACTAAAAAATAGTATGAAATACATCATTTTTTAAAACACTGGGGTGGCCTAATAATTATGGCCGGTAATGTATATATAGATATAAAATAGCAAATCTACAGGGTGCGATGGCTAAATTGTCGCTATTTGTTTTGTAAACGTTTGCAAAGTAATCATAACAAAAGCACCATTCTATTTTCATTTACAATTATTCACTTGGCAATAAATACTAAAAAATAGTATGAAATACATCATTTTTTAAAACACTGGGGTGGCCTAATAATTATGGCCGGTAGTGTAGCTGATATACCCTATCCCACTGATTATCATAATGTGTATATTGAGCTTTGTAAATTTGTACCCCAGTTTGGTGTGCTGACAATAATAAAGGGGATGCCATCATCATTCTTTTTATCAGTCTTATGACTGGTTGTGGTCTTAGAGTCACTGTGCAGTTGAAAACCTAACCAGATCCTCCACTTATCTGGGTTGAAAGCTAGAGAAGACTTCAAAACATGTCTTGGGTGGGCTGACCTGTCAGTGTCTATTCCTCTCCAAGTTAAATTTCAGCAAATTTCCTCCAACTTGAAGGCTCACTTTGATCAAAGGCATGTGGTTGTTGATTTCATTAAAATAAACTCCAATCTTAGTTGTTGACATCAGTCCAGGAAGCCATCTACCAAGCAAAGTTTGGGCCATCAGTCCAGGAAGCCATCTACCAAGCAAAGTTTGGGCCATCCCTGTACTGTTTGCATATATACAGTGCTGTTCAAAAGTAAGTGTATGATGAGGATAATATGAAAAAATATGCGTTGTGGTGCAGTGGATATCGGTTTGGAACGACAAATTGGGGAGCCGAGTTTGAATTCCAGTTGAATTTCTTGCTTTCACTTACGCACATATACCCTTGGGAAAGGTATTAATCCCTCTTTTCCCTCCAGTTATGGGTTAAATAATAGGATAGATTGGGTTCTATAGTCTTGGCTGGCAACCAGTCTATCGCAGAAAGCAATGGCAACCTACCGTGGGATAATCTTCTACCCAGTCAGTCATGTCTCTTTCAAAACATGATCACCCAACACGTGTATCATGTATGGCACTTAACTGACTGATCCATTTAGAAAGTAAATATATATATACATTTCTATATATATATATATATATATATATATATGCATGTACATATCCACATACATCCATATATACACATATACATGTATAAATATATATACATAAATATATAGACATACATTCATATATATATGCACATAAATACATGCATATATATACATATGTATATACTTATGTATTTAAACGTATATTGTTAAATATAACAGACAATGAATGTCTATTATGTTTAATCATGAGCCATTCTAAACATCTTATTTTAGCTTTAATTTCTGGTGAAAATAAAGACAAAAATTGTCCAACATTTGGATATCTTTTTATTACACTGATTCTTGATCTAAGCATTCAGCTCACAGGAACCATCTTCAGAGTGATTGTATGGACATTAAGATAAAGATATTCACCATCAAAGATGATATTTTGCAATGTTGACAGAAGAGATTGCTATGTGACGATAGCGGTTGTGGAATAGCAGATGCAGGTTGTAAATTAGTGATTCAGTTCTATGATGTCATACCACAGAATATACCAAAATGTTAACACCAGAACCAGATATCTAAATGCAATGTAATGTGTTGTGACTACTTTGAAATGTGATTTTATTGAGCATGGGTTGCTCTACTTTAATGTAGGTGACCTCCAATATCTGAAGGTTCTTTTTACTGTGTGCATATGTGAGAATTGTTTTACTATCGACTAATATCTGTTTAGCATTACGCACATGGTTATGTTTCTCAAGAAATGTTGTTTAATAGAACTAAGATCAGAAAAGTGGTATGTAAGTCAATGGGAGAGCATAAGGGTAGTAAAACCAATATATGTAGTGGGTTTATTATTAGTATCAGAGATACAATGTTTGAATAATTATCTGCTGCCTTAATACACTAAATACTTTATATATATATATATATTTAGTTAGATAGATGTGAGTTTTTAACCCTGAGTTTCACACTTTTGTGATCATCAGACAAAACTAAATATGTTAGCTCTATTACTGATATTGAGTACTTTCAAATAAATACCATACATATATAATATATAAATAATATATATATTTTTATATTTATATACATACACATTTCACACACAAACACACACACATATATATATATATATATATATATATATATATATATATATATATATATATATATATACACACAGATGAATAAGAATGAAGAAAATAATTGCAACATTCAAAAGAGTGCTCAATATAAAAATAGAGCAATCAATATTTATTATTACATTAGAACATGTGAAAAAACTAGAAATTACTACAAAATTGTACATTTTATTTTCAACACTGAAAGAACAATGTCTCATCTGGTAGTTAAAATTGATGGTAAACTATTACCATCATTTTTTACTAAAAATGTCAAAACAAAATGTACAATTCTGTAGTAGTTTTAGTTTTTTTACATAATAATAAGTAATATATATACACACACATATATATGTGCATATGTATCTATATTATATATATACATATATATACTTAAATAAAGACATGATATTACAGAGCATAAATACCAAGATATATATAGGCAAGAAGGCATTTTTTCTTTTAAGCTTAAAGAATCCTTTCATGCCAACACATCTTCAGAAGGAAACTAGTGCAACATTCTGACAAAACAAGATAATTTTTCATGGAGAAATAGTGAATAAGAAGGGCAAAGTTTGCAACACAATTAAAACAATTTATTAGTAAAACAAACAATTCATGAATAAAAGAATAAGAAAAACTCCAACAGATTATAAAAAGGAAATTTTTTCAAGAAATTTATAAAGATATTATACATTATATCCCTATAAATATTTTATCCCTAAAGAAACTGACTTCTTGATAATTTTTTTTTTTAATCATTTCACCCCAAGCAAGGCATTCCACTGCCACTATTGCGCATGGAGCTACATAGGGGAAGGTAAAGAGGAGGAGTGGTTAGATGTAGGAAATGACAGAAGGAAGGTGATAGATAGATAAGGATAACAAGGATGAAGGATGGGCAAGATGGGAAGAGTGTTTGAAAGAATGGGAGCAAGTTAGTGTGTTAGGAGGTGTCTATTGACCTTACATTTAAACTCCTGGAGATTGTAGCTGTCGGGGAAGCAATCATGTGAAAGGGAAATCCACAGTTGGGAAGTGCAAGAAAAGAAACTGTTGGAGTAGAAGTTGCGATTGCATTTTATCGGTTTCACTGTAAAAGGGTGGGATCTAGTTGCTAATCTAGTTTCTCATGCAAATTCATATCTAGGGGGCAGCAGTGATCTAAGTTCATCGGAGCAGAAGCCGTGAAAGTATTTATAGAAGAGACACAGGGAAGACACATCGCGCCAGTGAGAGAGAGACTGCAGGCGGTCTGCCAAGTTGGTATCGATCACATTACAGACCCTCCGCTGTACCTTGTCGAGAAGCCCAAGGAGAATAGCATGGGCACCCGACCAGATATGGCAGCAGTATTCAATGCATGGGCAGATGGTAGATTTATATATGTACAAGATAGATTCAGACGGAAAAATTTCCAGGCACTGCATAGAGAACCGACTTTCATAGCAGCGGATTTAGCAATGGATTTGATATAGTCATTCTGTTTGAGGTCCGCTGTAAGTGTGAGACCAAGGAGGCGTAGTGTTTTACTCTCTGGGAGGCAAGCCTGGTCCATGCTCTGCTATGGTGAGATTTGAACCTAAGCCTCTTTGTTGGAGAGTAGACATTCTAACCACTTAGTACTCTCTTTTTGTGTGTATTAATGTTATGCAAAGTAATACCATTTATTGGGAAGTCATTGTGTCTCGATATTCATTTCAGTTGATATTGGTTTTTGATAATGGTAGAATAACTATTAATGTTATTACAGTTTTAGTAATTATATATATTTTTCCCCACTCTCCTTTTTTGCTTGATAGCATCAAGCGATTGACCAATATTTTTTTATTGTCAACTATTGTGTTTTAAATCTCTATATTGAAGAAATATAAAATGTCTCTGACATTTGAGACAATCAAAGTTTGTGTGCTTTTCAGACTCCAAAAGTGTTATTTTCTGAATTTTTTCTTCCCCACTTTTATTACAGATGAGAAAAAATTCTCTGAAAATTATTTAGTAGTGGAATCTCATGCAAAGATATATCATTTGCTTTTTTCGTACATTGTTTTATCTTCAGACGTCTCACTTCTCATATTCCTCTAAAAATTTTTCTTTTTTCATTCGTTTGGTTTGAAATTTTCAGATCTTTTTTATTTTCCTTTTTATAATTCAATTTTTATTTCCTTTCTCCAAAATTTCCCTTCTTTTCTTTATTCTGTTACTTCTTGATTTCTTTCCTTTTCTCATGTTTGTCTCTCTTTTGTCTTTCTGTTCTTCTCTTAATTATTATTTCTATTTTCATTTCTATTTTGTTTCCTTTCCTTTGTTATCCTTTTCTTTACTCTTTTTCTGCTTCTTCCTTTACTTTTCCATTTCTTCTTTTCTTTTTTAGTCTATACAAGCAGTATAGCCCGGCGTTGCTCGGGTGTAATGAAAGCTTTAAAACTAATCCATGGTCCTGGAGCTCAGACTCTTTTGACGTTGGCACGAAAGACTAAAAAGCAATAGTTGTTTCCAGTTAAAGTGAAACCATAGACTGAAAGAAAAATGAATGGATGTAAGTCAAATTTTGATTTCCTGGTATCAATATCAAATTTTCTGCACTATTGTAAGAACTGCAATGTTGAAACTTCTAAATATCGTTTCTTATGTCTTTGTCTATGAGTGTATCAAATTTGATTAAAATGGGACCACTCCTTCTATAACCTGATTTTTTTGATTATCGATATTTATCGGGGGTACCTCAACACAAAACCTACCTAAGAACACTTACAGACGCATATAGTACAACAGTGTAAATTTTCAATAAAATCGGTTCAGCCGTTTCAGAGTCTATAGGTAACGGATACACACACACACACATACACACAGACAGACAGACACACACACACATACGCACACAGAAAAAGTTCCATTTATAAATAAGTTTAGATTTGTTTTTCTTTATTCTGCTTACATTTCTTTATCTTCTTTCTTTTACTTGTTATTCTTTCTTATCTTTCCTTATCGTTTTATTTTTTATTTTCTTTCAGTTTTCTTTTATCACACTTTTGCTTAAATTTCTTATTTCTTCTTCAGAATAATTTCATTCCCATTTTTTTCATGTTTCATCATTAAAATTCCTCTCTGATTATCTTTACTGCTTTCATTCCTTCTTCAATCTTGTTACCTTTGTCTTCTTTATCCTTTCCTTTACCTTACTCATTCTTTCCTTTTCCTTTTTTCATTCATTCATTTCTTTCTCTCCTTTTTATTTCTTACGTTTTATACTTACTCATTTCCATTTTTTAATTTTTTATACTTATTTCATTCATTCTTTTATTCTTGTCTTTTTCTTTTTCATTTCATAATTTCCTTCTTTTGCTGCCTTTCTTTTATTTCTTCATTCATTTCCTTTTTCTTTATTCTTTTCTTTTTCTTTCATTTAATTTCTGTATTTCTTTTTCATTATTCTTTCATTTTTCCATTTTTTCTTTATTTTTCTTTCCTTTCATTTCTTTCCTCCTTTCTTTCTATTTTTCTTTTTTTCATTTCTTTCTGTATTCTTTTTCTTTTTTATTCCTGTCTTTCTTTTTTCTTTCTTTCTTCCTTTAAGTTTTTATCATTTTACCCAAGTCTCTTTTTTGTCTCTTTATTCTATTCCTTTACTCTACTGATTCTTTCTTTCTTTCCTTTTTCTTTTTTCATTCATTTCTTTCTCTCCTTTCTATTTCTTACATTTTTTACTTACTCTTTTCCATTCTTTTTTCAATTTTTATACTTCTTTATTTCATTCATTTCTTTATTCTTGTTGTTCTTTTCTTTTTATTTCATAATTTCCTTCATTTGCTGCTTTTCTTTTAGTTCTTTATTCTTTTCTTTTTTTCTTTATTCTTTTCTTTCTTTTTTCTTTCTTTCATTTAATTTCTGTATTTCTTTTTCATTATTCTTTCATTTTTTTATTTTTTCTTTATTTTTCTTTCCTTTCATTTCTTTCCTCCCTTCTTTCTATTTTTCTTTTTTTTCATTTCTTTCTGTATTATTTTCCATTTTTATTTCTGTCTTTCTTTTCTTTCTTTTTTTATTTAAGTTTTTATCATTTTACCCAAGTCTCTTCTTCCTTTTTATTCTATCTCTATTATCAACTCTATCCACACTTCTTTGTTTTTCTTCTTCTTTGTGCTCCCCTACTAACCCCCCCTTCTCTCTCTTGTCTTCATTTTCAATTATTCCCTTGAGGAAGATATTAGTCTGAACTGAAGTCCCTAGTCTTATAAGACATAAGACACGTCATGATTGCTTGATTAGGTAAGTGAAATCTATCATCAGGCATTTTAACACTGAATTGCAGACTGATCACTTTTGCACCTTGCTTGTCAACTCTCGTCTGTGTTGTCAGGTGTTTGGTTATTCCTCATCATAGAGTAGTGCTTAGTAAGCGAATCTTATCAATCATTGATAGTGGAGTAAATTTGAGCATTACAGAGTGCTACATTCTTGTGGCCTTGAGCCAAACTCAGCCAAGATTAGTAATACAGCAACTCGGTCAAGAAGAGTGGGTTAGCAAATTAATTTTACTGACCATTATTTGAATGAAAGCCTTGATGAAACCTGCAATGAAGCCATTATACAAATTCAAGATGTTATTAATGATTACTAAACACTTTAAAAATAGAATATGCTGTGCTTGGGGTAGTTTTTTTGAGCACCACAAAAATGCAAGAAATCTAAAGTATTAATTTAAGAACTTGAGTCATATTCTGAAATAGCCTGGTCAGATCAAGGCACTTATATGCATGCTGTGTTTTGTAACCTTGCTAGGGTTAAAAAAATCACATTGTCAGTTCCCTTTGTAACCTTATTAGGTTCAACGAAACCCAATATCAGTTTTATAACTTCTACTTTAATAGAGGTATGACCTCCAGAAATTTAAAAGCAAAGTTAATACTCACCTACTAACCACTTGACTCTAGCTCTCTCCCCTCCCCTGTATAATCTTCACTTTCTCTCCGCCCATGTATCTGTCATTACACCTGCTTTCTCAGCTTTCTATTGTTCCTTTCTAACTAGCTTGTACTCCTCACTCTTTTCTAATTAATCTTTCTACATTTATGTAACCCCCTGCACATCAGTGGCGTTTCTGCCTTGCTTGGGGTGAAATGATTAAAAAAAAAAAAAAAAAAACTTTGCAAAATCAGAGATGCAAGTATAATTGTGCCTTCAAATCATAGTGTGTCAGTCACTTATTCCTCTTTGACTCTACACTCTCTAATCACTCTATACCCGGTATTAATCACTTTATACTCTGTATATTTATTCTACATGTTAAATGATTCCAGAAGCACAGTATTACTAATTACCTGAGAATGAGGCTAACTGTGTTTACCCGCTGGTGATCCGTGTTCGAACACAAGTGTTGGCAGGGATACATAATTGATATATGACATCGTGGATGGCACCTAAGATATTAAGAAAGGATTAAACTATTCATTATATACAACTGCTTTCTCAGATCAATGATTAAAAATGGATTACAATAAATTAAGTTTGTAGGTCCTAGAGAGGACTATCCTACTTCAAACATCATATCTAGCACAAACATCTCAGTGGCAAAAAACTGGCTGGTTTCATTCAATGCCTTAAAAATAAAACTAGTTACATTTCATTATCGGCTTACGGCCATATCATGTTGAATACACCAGTTCTCGCTCGATCACCGAAGTTAAGCAACGTTGAGCTTGGTCAGTACTTAGATGGGTGACCGCTTGGGAATACCAGGTGCTGTAAGCGTTTAGTGATGGATGTGCGTTGTGGTGCAGTGGATATCAGCTCGGAAAGAGAAATTGGTGAGCCGAGTTTGAATTCTGGTTGAATACCCTGCATTCACTTAAGCACTGGTACCCTTGGGAAAGGTATTAATCCATCCCTTGCCTCCAGTTATGGGTTAAATAACAAGGGTGTGACTTGGGGATCCTGCCCTTAAAAACAAATCCCAATGAATCTTGATACTCGAAAATAAAAAAGTATTACTAGACACAAAACTTATATAAAAACAACAATAAATTGTTGAAAGAAAAAGGTATTACCAGCAATAAATAAATAAAGTTTAGTTGGCAATAAATGACCCACCGAGGTTGATATGCAATAAAACAAAACAACCAACCAACCAATATTTCATTATCACTAATTGAAATGTGAACTACCGCCAATCATAACAAATGGATGCCCCCTCAGAGAGACCTCAGTGCTTTGAGCAACTATTGGGCTTTAAACTCACCCCAGACTTCAAGTAGAACACGAGGCATTGCTAAGAATGCAGAAAAATGGTCTGTTCCCAATACTGCTCAAGTAAGTACGTAACACCTTGTGCTATCCGCTATCTTTACAAGATCCAAATCTGGCCTAAAATGGAGTACAGCTCTCATATTTGGGCAGGTGTTGCCCACTCCTCACTTTCCAGTTTTGATAGAGTTCAAAGATATCTCTGCACTATCGGACGTGACAAGTTATTTCCCATCCTGCAGCTCCTCTCTCACAGATGGAATATTGCAAGCTTCTCACTGCTTCGTAGCTACTTCCATGGAAAATGCTAGGATAAGCTGCATTCCTTGACTACACAAGTTTGAACCTCCTTCATAGCTATGACCCACCATACCATGCATATTGTAGCAAACCACTTATTTCCTCCATATTTCTTTAGTTAGAAGTAAGTTCTACTCAAGCAACTTCTTTCTCACAAGAGAATGTTTCTCTGGTCACTACAATCTTAACCTGTTCAAGTCACGGGTTAACTGTTTTTTTTTTTTTTTAATCATTTTACCCCGAGCAAGGCGGAAATGCCACTGATGTGCAGGGGGCTACATAAATGTAAAAAGATTAATTAGAAAAGAGTGAGGAGTACAAACTAGTTAGAAAGGAACAGTAGAAAGCTGAGAAAGCATGTGCGATGACAGATACATAGGTGGAGAGAAAGGGAAGGATATACGGAGGCGGCGAGAGAGCTAGAGTCCAGTGGTTAGTAGATGAGTATTGACTTTGCATTTGAATTTCTGGAGGTTGTAGCTGTCAGGAAAGCAAGAATACAGAAGTGAGTTCCACAGGCGGGAAGTGCGAGAGAAGAAGCTGCAGGAGTAGAATTGTCATCTGCATTTGGCTAACCTAACTGTGAATGGGTGGGACCCAGATGCCAGTCTGGTTGCACGAGTAAACACCTGTTGAGGAGGCATCAGTGACTTAAGTTCGTCTGAGCAGAAGCCATGAAAGTATTTATAGAACAGACAAAGGGAGGCCACCTTTCGACGATGGGGAAGTGGCTGCAGTCGAGCCACCAGAAATTTATATATATATTTTTTTTATAATCGTGTCACTCCAAGCAAGGCATTTTACTGCCACTGTTGTGCAGGGTTTACATAGGAGGAATGTTATGAGGAGTGAGAGGTTGCAGTGGGTGTCAGAAAGAGAGTAGGAGAGGGAAGAGAGTACTGATGAGAGCGGGGTGGATGTAGAAAAGCATGAGAGAAAGGATGTAAGTTAGTGAGACAGGTGATGACTATTGACTTTACATTTAAATTCTTGGAGATTGTAACTGTCAGGAAAGCAAATATGCGAAAGAGAATTCCACAGGCGGGAAGTGTGAGAAAAGAAGCTGCTGGAGTAGAATTTGCATTTACAATTTATTGGTTTCACAGTAAAATGGTGGGACCTAATTGCTCGAGGAAATTCGTATATAGAGAGTACATATCATATTCTTCTACAATCATTTTCTTAAAACAATTTTTCAAGAAAATAGGTGTCACAGTGTTTCAACTCTACTAAATGTTATCACTGTTTTTATTATTGGTGGGAGTTTTTTCTGACCTTTTGTTTGAAGCCATGTGGAATATCAACAACTTTCATTATTTTCTCTTCAAATTTCATTTTAGCCCATGTTGCGGCTGAAAATCTTTATTGTGGATTTTGTTATTTGTTATAGTTCTTTGTTTGTGATTCTGTAGCACCAGTCTTTTTTAATTTTTTTACCCTGTACACGGACTGGGGGGGGCACTTGAAGTTGAGGGTGACAGAGTAAGAAGCACATGTGGCAAAGATAGTTAAACATATATATATATAAGTCTGCCTCCTTCTACAGAGCACCCATAGCTCAGAGATAGAATTGCTGACTGACGCCAATTCGGTCGGGTTTCCATCTTGGGTAAAAAGCAATCGGATGTCTAACCGTACTGATGAGCTGTGATACAGTGAAACAGATCTCTCTGCGAATTACTATATATATATATATCGAAAATCTAAGAGCAAGCCAACAACCTACCATGGTTTCGCTTAACTGCTCGTCAGGGAAATTGGCTAAAGACTTAGAAAGTATGCAGCATATATGTAGAATTTCTGCTTAACAACGAAGACACCAAACTCAAGAAAAGTGGGGATAAACTTTATTATGAAAAACAAAAAAAGGTTTGAGAGCAAACAGTTTTTCAGTTTTTGAATTTAATAAATTCTGTGCAGGTTTGAATAAAGCAATGGCTAACTTTTCTTCCCCACATAAATTGCAGAACTTACTCCCCGGCTTGTACTTAGAACATCATTTTAAAATTTCCCATTTCAAAATAAGATCAGCATTAGTAGAATTTTTAATGTCCCACACGTAAGACGCCAGAGAAGTGTTACGACTATACTTATGGAACTTAAAGGTACTTAAGTGGTTGTAATACCTAATTTTAAAAGAATCCTGCATGGCACCTATATATGTCTTAGGTTGGAGGTCCTTATCATTTTTATAAACCTTAACTTTGTAAAACACGCAAGATTGCTGACATTTACCATTAAGGGAGCAATTAGATTTTATTCTACAATTACATGAAATTCTATTGTTAATGTCTGACTTTCTAATTTTGATTTTATTTAGGCCGTTAATGATTTTACCTATATTCGGCAAACAAGAATAACTTAATTTTATGGTATTTTGAAAATTTTATGAAGAGGATTATCTTTACCAAAGTTTCTATTTAACATTGAAAAAAACTTTTTACCTATTTTAGTTTTAACTTATTTGTTAAAAGTGGGGTTAAACCATATAATCCTCCAATTTCTATTTTTGCTTTTATGAGATTTAGATGCAACAAACTCTAACTTGTCTTTATGTCCACTTTTCAACAATGCATCTTGATATATTTTTTTGGATTTATCAAAAATATTTCAATTAGAAGAATTTGTGGATAATCGGTAAGCAATACTTTTGGGAATACTATTCATTATGTGATTAGGGTGATTAGATTTTTTAAGTGAAACCATGGTAGGTTGTTGGCTCGCTCTTAGATTTTCAATTTTGTTTGTTCTACTTTCACTTAGAGTGCTTTGTGTGCTCTGCTTTCGTATTGAGCTCTTTATTGTTAAGGTTTTTGTCTTGGGGTTTTTATCTTTCTTATGAATGCTTGACTCTTTGTTCGTTTACTTTGTTTCTTTTTTTCTTCCCCTTCTTTTCCCTCCGGGTTCGTTCCCAGTGGGTTTCAAGACGATTTCATTTTTTTAATTATTGCTAGTCTTGACAGAATTAGTTCTGTTAATATTGGTATTATTACTATGATTAATATTACTATATATATATATATTGACTTGTGATTGTTGGTGCCAAGATTGCTGTTTTTTCAGTGTTTTACTGATAAAATGATATTTTGGCAAGCAGACTTTTTTGTCATAAAGTGCTTGATATTGAGATAGAGATGGAAATAGAATGTTATTAGTATTAATGTGGAGAATTTTGTCACTTAACTGAGCAGAGTCATGCCAACTTCAAAATTTGTTAAAGCATCATTGTGATGTCCTCACTTCTTAGGGATTTTTTCTTAATAAATCAGATGAAAAAAAGCCCTGATGAGTGAGGACATCATAGTGGTGCCTTCACAAAACTTCAAAGTATATATATATATATATATATATATATATATATATAAAAACCTGCTTGCCAAAATACATTTTATTAATAACAACCACTGAAATAATAACAATCTTGATGCTAAATGCTATCACAATTAAACACAATTGTGATAGCATTTAGCATCAAGATTGTTATTATTTCAGTGGTTATTATTAATAAAATGTATTTTGTCAAGCAGGTTTTTATTGTAAAGTGCTCAATATCAAAGTGTCGATAGAGTGTTGATAGGTACAAAGTGTTTATCTCTTTAATAGGGCAGATTCATGCCGATTTCGAAGTTTCATGAGGACACGCTTATGATGCTCTCACTCATAAGGGCTGTTTGTCATTAAGTTACAGTTTTTTCTTTTTTATATAAAGTATGGTGTGATATTGTATGAGTAGATATAAACAAGAAAAAAATTGTAATAGTGTTCTCACAAAACTTTGAAGTAGGCATGAATCTGCTCTTTGTAACTATCAACACTCTATCTACACCCTGATATCAAGCACTTTATGATAAAAAACTGCTTGCCAAATTACATTTTACGACTAATAACCACTGAAAAAATAACAATCTTGGCACTAAATACTATCACAATTAATCACTATATATATATTGATGCATGTTTCATTAAATAATATAGACAATTTTGTCTATTTATTTATGTAAATTCTTTTCATATCGTCTGATTATTGTTGACAGAAGAAAAATAATCACAACATTGATACATGTTTTTTTATCCTTTCTGAGATTTTGGTTTACATCAGCCATTTTCAAAGATGACAATTATATTAAGTGTATTAAACAGTTTGTGAATGAACACTTTAATACACTTAATGCAATTGTCATCTTTGATAATGGCTGATGTAAGCCGAAAGCTCAGAAAAGATTAAAAAACATGTATCAATATTATTATTTTCTTTCTTCTTTCAATGATAATGCTATTAAGCTTATTAGATGATATGAAAAGAATTTACATAAAATAAATAGACAAAACTTGTCTATATTATTTAATGAAACATGCATCAATAAAAAAAGATGCTACCTAAATACACACAATTTATATATATATATTAATGAATAAATGGATCAGAATCTGACAAGATGGTAGAATAAAGAAAAAAGAACAACTAGGAAACATCTAGCATGTTTCACTTTTATTAAACCTTCTTCAATGACAGAGAAAAATGAAAAATCAACTAAGAGATAGTATACTGGTAAGTTAGGATTTAGGGTTAGTTCTTATTAGTCATATCGGTGTCATGTGTATTAAAGCAGTAGATAATTATTTTTTATTGTGTGGAATGCATATGTGTAGGTTCAAGAATAGAGCCCTGAGGGACACTTGCATTAATACAAAAAGATCTAGAAGATTGGCCATTCAGGATAACTTTCATTTCACGATTTTTTAAGAAAGACTGATTCAGATTAAAAATTTGTTCCATAACCTTTTAATTTATGAAGAAGCAAACCCTGTCAAATGCCTTCAAGCAGCAGCCTGGGCTTCACTATTCTTATCTAAAATTTAATAATTTCAGCAATAATTGCTAACACATCAACAGAGAAATGTTTTTTTTTATTGTTTCTAACAATATTGAGCTGGTCTTGAAGGTGGAGATGGCTGAAAATGAAAAGTGAAAAATATATGTAATAGGGATTGGTGGTGCAGTGGATATTGGTCTCTTCCTTCCAGTTATGGGTTAAATAACAGGACAGATTGGATTCTGTTGCCTTGGTTGGCAACCAGTCTACTGAAGAAAGTAATGACAACCTACTGTGGGAAAATCTTCTACCCAGTCAGTTATGTCTCTTTCAAGACATGATCGCCCAAGCATGTATCACGTATGGCACTTAACTGACTGACTGACTGACTAGAATTTTATGACCATTAGGACTTCCAATTCTACCCTATTGATTATTTCCATTGCTACTGAAATAAGAAAAGTAAGGAAGCCCATACATACCACAATAACATTTTTTGTTTCTTAGTATTTTGCTTAAATTTGGGATGGCAAATTTGGTTTTTCCAAGTTGCTTATGTATTTCTGTATCAATTTTTCAATCATCTCAGATATTAAAATTTCTGGTTTAGCTCAATTTGAATGTTTTTAATTTATAGCCTGGATCTTGGCCTGCCCTTTTTACTAATGACCATACAACTGTTTTAAAAACGTATAGTCATTTTACTGTAAAAAAAAATATCATTGCAAATTGGTCATTTAGTCTTTGTTTTTATTCTTGATGATTTGAATAGAAACTAATTTCTCTGATACAAATGCCAGCACCTGATTTGCTATAAGAAAGTTGAGAAATATCAATTTTGTGTGTCTTTGCCAAAACGGATTTGTGAATGTCTACATGTTTGGAACTCAATCAAATTTTATCATTTTTTTCTCCTTTGATTGGTCTGTAATTACAAGTCTGTTGAATCTAATCCTGTTCCTTGTCAATACTATGATGCTTGTCAAACATCCCACTCCTCATAAAAGACAATCAATGGTTTTTAAAAACAAATGCTTACAGAAATCAAATTTTGATTCATAT
Organism: Ascarosepion bandense; assembly: GCA_037127315.1. Classification (NCBI taxonomy): domain Eukaryota; kingdom Metazoa; phylum Mollusca; class Cephalopoda; order Sepiida; family Sepiidae; genus Ascarosepion; species Ascarosepion bandense. The sequence goes on from JBBBDQ010028980.1 coordinate 261,870, forward strand.
TTTTTGTTTCATTTTATAAAGCATAAATATTTAACAAATTTTGTCAGCATCTTCTTTTCAGTTCTTTTGACCTAGATATATTAAAGATTTTTTCATTTTACATGCATATATTCAGTCAGTTAATTGCCATACGTGATAAATGCTTGGGCGATCATGTCTCGAAAGAGACATGACTGACTGGGCAGACGATTATCCCGCAGTAGGTTGCCATTGCTTTCTGCAGTAGACTGGTTGCCAACCACAGCTATAGAACCTAATCTGTCCTGTTATTTAACCCATAACTGGAGGGAAGAGATGGATTAATACCTTTCGCAATGGTATTTGCACGTAAGTGAATGCAAGGAATTCAACCGGAATTCGAACTCGGTTCTCTGATATCTCGTTCCAAGCCGATATCCACTACACCACAAACCAATCCATAATATCATTATGGATTAATAAAATTTAGTATAAACACAAAATAGTATTGAAGACATGTAAGTATAAATATGAAGTAAAAAAAATGGCTTCAGTTTTATACAGTAAAAAGAAATAATTTTATTGAAACAAAAATCCATAAAAAATCAATAACAGCAATTCTTGCAAACTGAAAAGATATGCACAACAAATATATATAAAAAAAATTATCAACTTAAAATTTGGCAACACATTTTTTCTTAGGAATGTAAAACTTCATTTAAACATAATATATTCCTTATTAAGGATTAATGTTGTTAAATCATTTTTGTAACAATCTTATAAAATTAATTCTTCATGAAGAAGGCATTAGTTCATCAGAAGAGATTATCAAGTAAATAGTTTTATAAACATTTCTGATCAGTTCATATCTCAAGATTCTCTTTGTGTCTATAAAATCAAATATAGGGGATCATGCCTGGAAAGAAAAAGAAAGAACATAATGATCTTTTAAAATAGAACTACAATAATAGACATAACCTACCTGGAAAATATGCAAACAGGTAGAGTTAGCATATAGGATTCTATCAAAAGCTTTATAAGGAAAGTCAGCACTCAAGAAGAGTGTTATAATAAAGGGAGATAACTAATAATGACAATGGCTGTGTTATCATGAAAAACAATAAAAGAAAAATACAAAATTATTTTTAAACAAGTTTAAAGAATGAAATTTTGGAAAAATCAACAAAAGTCAGGAAAATAATAATAAAGAATAACAAAAAATGTGTAAAAAGAACATCTATAGATAATAATGAATGACTAATTTTTGTTAAAGTTGAAAATGGATATAAAAACAATTTCGTTTTGGTTTCTTTAATCTATCAAAGTTTTTCCAGGTCATGTAATGCTGAATTTTATTGTCCCAGACAGGGGTAGACATATGGTTAGTTTACATGAGAATCAAAAATGTAGATAAAGGCATGGGTAGTTCTAAAATCTGAAAGGTTGACATAGGTTTGGCTTACAAAAAAGTAAAAAAAATAGATAAATATTTCTGCTGCATGAAAATTAAAAAGGTATAACTATGGTTTACATGAAAATAAAAAAATGGTTTTAATCATTTCATCCCAAGAAAATCAATAAAGCTAGTAAGACACAAGGCATTACTGAGTGAGAAAGAATAAGAATAAGACACCATTACGGAAGAAGAACAATAAAAGAAATAGAATCAAGATAACAGTAGATAATAATTAAGATTAACTTTAAATATTTGGAGATCAAAATTGACATAGGTAAAGCATGCATAAGAGTCAGCATAGGTTTGGGCTTACATAAAAGTAAAAAAAAAAGGCAGATATGTGCTTGGTTTGTATGAAAATCAATAAAGTACTTATAGGTTTGGATTGTACGATAGTAATAATGTAGACAGTTTTGGTTTGAATGAATGTTAAAAAGGTAGAGGGTTGTTCATTGAGTTGCCTGGGAGTCAAAAAAGTAGACAATTAAGGTTTAAGCTACATAAGAGTCAAAAAGGTAAATAATTGAGGCTTGAGTTACCTGAGAGTCAAAACGGAAGGCAATTGAAGTGTGAGTTGCATCAGAGTCAAAAAGGTATATCATTGGGGCTTGAGCTGCATCAGGGGACAAAAAGTTAAGCAATTGAGTTTTGTGTTGCATGAGAATCAATTGAGATTTTAGTTTCATGAGAGTCAAAAAGATATACAATAGAGGTTTGGTTTGCATAAGAGTAAAAAAAAATAATCAATTGAGATTTGATTTGCATGAGAGTAAAAAAGGTAGGTAATTGAGGTTTGTGTTGTATGAGAGTCAAAAAGATAAGCAATTGAGATTTTAGTTTCAAGAGAGTCAAAAGGTAGGCAATTGAGGTTTGATTTGCCTGAGAGTCTAAAAAATAGGCAATTGAGATTTGAGTTGCATCAAAATCAAAAAAGGTAGATAATTGAGGCTTGAGATTCCTGAGAGTTAAAAAGGTAGGAAATTGAGGTTGGAGTTGCCTGAGAGTCAAAAATTTAGATAATTGAGGCCTGAGTTGCCAGAGACTCAAAACGTTAGGTAATTAAAATTTGAATTACATGAGAGTCAAAAAGGTAGACAATTGTGGTTTGAGTTGCTTGAGAGTCAAAAAGATAGGCAATTGAGGTTAGAGTTGAATGAGAGTAATAAAAAGTTATGGCTCGAGTTGCCTGAAAGTCAAAAAGTTAGGCAATTAAGGTTTGAGTTGCATGAGAGTGAAAAAGGTGGACAATTGAGGTTTGATTTGCCTGAGAGTCTAAAAGATAGGCAATTGAAAATTGAGTTATATCAGAGTCCAAAAGGTACACAACAGATCTCAAGTGGAATGACGATATCGAATCCATAGAAAATTCACTGCTAAGAAGGTCGTTTTCTGTGTAGAGCCAGGGAGCATTTCCCATCTGAAACCATCCTGCATATATATAAATCAACCATCTGCCTGTGCATTAAATGCTGCCGTATCTGGTCGAGTGCCTCTACTATCCACCTTGGAGTCCTTGACAAAATCCAACGAAGAATCTGTAATGTGATCAATCCCAAGTTGGCAGCTCAGATACAGTCACTTTCTCACTGGTGTAATGTGACTTCCCTGTGTCTCTTCTACAAATACCTTCATGGCTTCTACTCCGATGAACATAACTTTCTGGTGCCCCCTATATATGAAGTTACTCAAGCCACAAGATTAGCAAGTAGGTCCCTTTTACTGTGAAACCAATAAAATGTAAATGTATCTTCTTCTCCAGCATCTTCTTTTCTCGCAATTCCCATCTTTGGAATTCCCTTCCATTTATTTGCTTTCCCAACAGCTACAATCTCCAAGAATTTAAATGTAAAGTCAATAGTCATTTCCTATGTCACTGACTTGCACCCTCTCTGTCATACTCCTTTCTATGTCCACGCCACTCTCATCAGTATTCTCATCCTTCTCTTACCCACTTCCTGACACCCTCTATAATCTGTCACTCTAACTCATAACTTTTCTTTTATGTAACTCCCTGCACATCAGTGGCAGTAAACTGCCTTGCTTGGAGTGATATGATTATATACAAAAAAATTGAGACTTGAGATGCCTGAGAGTCAAAAAGATAGTCAGCTGGGATTTGAGTTGCATAAGAGTCAAAGGTAGACAAGGTTTGAGTTACCTGTGAATGGAAAAATGTATACAATTGAGGTTTGTGCTGCCAGTAGTTCTAAAAAAGTACACAGTTGAGGTTTGTGATATCTCTGAGCCTAAAAAATAGATAATTGAAATTTAAATTTCGTTAGAGACATTGAGGTAGATAATTGAGGTTTGACTTGCATGAGTCATAAATTTAGATGAAAGTTTGTTTTTCACCAGCTTCAGAAAGGTAGATGCAATGTTCAATATTTTTTGTGCCTATAAAAATAACATCGTTATAGATGAGTGGTTTGTTAAAGTGCTTACTCAGTGACTGTCTTTTCTATTAACCACTAATGCATGCCAGTGGTGATTGATTTTGCCAAGATATTTTGTAATGAGGCAGAACACAGGGAAAAATAGATTTATGCCTTTTTTCCAAGCATAGCAAATAGAAAAAATACATTCACCAGTATTCTAAATTGAGATACTGATTTCATTTTTGGGAGAGTAAACCTTAATCACTTCACGTATATTGCTTTTTCAAGAATATGATAAAGAACAGTAACTTGCTATGAAGTTATGTTTAATGAGTTAGTCTAATGAACCATTATTACTGTTTAGTGAGTTTGATTATTGCTGGGTGTGTCACACTTGTGGCTTGTCAATAGAAATTACATTACTCCACCCATATGCAGGTAGTGTGCTGGAAACTGATGCAGCATGGCAACCTGGTGATCTGAGTTCTAATTCTGAACCAGTCTGTTACATTTGTTCCTTTTCTCCCCCAGCTATGAGTTAAACAGTATGGTAGACTGGGCTTTTTATAGCTTTATCTAACAACCAGTCTAAGTGAAGGAATATTCTGTCTTCCAACTTGTAGAGAATCCAATGAGAAACCCCTCCACTATCTTTCCCATAATTACCTGATAATTAGGAAAGAAATGTGAAAAGTCATGTTCACCTATATTCTGAAAGAACATGGCTTTTAAAAGCTATACATTTATTTCTTTGTTTCTCTTTTCTCTCTTACTCACTATATATTTTTTTGTTTTCATTGATCTCTCCTTCAGTATGTTTTTCCGTAAAATTGGTCATCACATGATGCAATCCAGCCACTGAGATGAAGTTATTTTCATTTTTAACAAAGAGATGGAAAACTTCAAGGAGATCTTTGTTCATGTCACTGTCTCATATCTTTTAAATCATCGTCATTCTTCCTAATTAACTTTTTCAGATGAAAATGGTTAAAACTCAGCAGCTGAATGATCAGCTTCAGAGAAAAGTATTCCTACTGAAGAAGAGGGCTATATATGTATATATATACTAGCAGTATAGCCCGGCATTGCTCGGGTGTAATGAAAGCTTTAAAACTAATCCATGGTCTTGGAGCTCAGACTCTTTGGACATTGGCATGGAAGATTAAAAAGCAATAGTTGTTTCCAGTTAAAGCAAAACCGTAGACTGAAAGAAAAAATGAATGGACGTAATTCAAATTTTGATTTCTTTGTATTGATATCAAATAAGTTTTTTCGTTGTAAACTGAATTTTGAAGGCTAAATAAGTCCTCTGAGTAAATGGTATGATGGCTGAGACTAAGAACTACAATTATACCTACTTAGAGCTAAACCCGAAGCAAAAACTAAAATAAAATGGCTGAAAAAAATACAGACATACAGGCAGATAAACAGACACACACACAAACATCTTACCTTTTATATATATTGATTATATATATATATATATATTATCAATTTTCTGCACTATTCTAAGAACTGCAACCTTGAAACTTCTGAATATCCTTTCTTATGTCTTTGTTTATGAGTGTATCAAATTTGATTAAAATCGGACCAATCCTTCTATAACCCGATTTTTTCGATTATCGATTTTCGATATTTATTGAGGGTACCTCGACACAAAACCTAGCTAAGAACACTCGCAGATGCTTATAGTACAACTGTGTATATTTTCAAGAAAATTGGTTCAGCCGTTTTGGAGTCTATAGGTAACGGACACACACACACACATACACACACACACACACACACTCACATACACACACAGACAAAGTTCCATTTATAAATAAGTTTATATATATATATATATATATTGCTAAATTGTAATGATGTTTAGTGCCAAAATTACTGGTGATGCAGTCGGTATTGGCTCGGAACAAGAAATTGGAGAGCCACATTTGAATTCCAGTTGAATTCCTTGCATTCACTTATGCACAAATACCCTTGGGAAAGATACTAATCCATCTCTTCCCTCCAGTTATAAATTAAATGATAGGACAGACTGGGTTCTATAGCCTTGGCTGGCAACCAGTCTACTGCAGAAAGTAATGGCAACCTACTGCGGGATAATCTTTTGCCCAGACAGTCATGTCTCTTTCAAAACATGATCGCCCAAGTGTGTATCATGTATGGCACTTGACTGACTGACTGACTGACTGGTGGAAAGGCATTTTAAACAAGCAAATTTTTTTGTTGCAATATATTCAAATAAGGACAGTGTGATAATATTTGTGACAATATATATATATATATATATTATGTAGATAGATAGATAGATAGATAGATAGATACAAGTTTTCTTAAAGAAGACTGAAAAGTTATTACTACAGTTAAGTTTTTTTTTAATTTTTTTCTACATATAAATTTTTTCTTATTTGAACATAAAAAATGAAAAAATTGTTGAGATCATTGTGAATGATCCTTTCTTTAGTTGCATATTATATGCTTCACTAAGTTCTTATACAGTTTTGAATTCAGGGCTTTCATTCTCCTACAATGGTTGCCACCCAAGACTGTAGTCTGTCCTACAATGTTTTCAGCATTTTTGGTTTCGTCAGGCAATTTATCATCCAAGGGTCATTCTATAAATAAGATGAATTTTTGTTTATAAGAACTTCTAATAAAAATAGAAGCTTACTTTTTTGAAAAAATTTTTTTCCTTTACTTCTTTTTCAAAGGGATTTTTATTTTTTTGCAGATTGAAAAAAACTTTGAGAGTTTTGGAGATTAATTAAGATGGCCGACCAAGAAACATGCTCCAGGATTGAACAGAGGTCATTTATCAAGTTTTTGGTTGCTGAAGGGTGCAAAGCAGTTGAAATTCATAGGAGAATGTCAACTGTGTATGGTGCCACATGTTTCAGCCAAAAAATGTCTACAAGTGGATTAAATTGTTTAAAGAAGGACAAAGCAGTGTTGAGGATGAAGACAGGCCTACAGAAGTGAGGTCTTCTGAGGTGATCAAATCAGTCAATGACCTCATTCAGTCTGGCAGAAGGGTGACAGTGGATGACATTGCAAGGACTTTGAGCCTATCCATTGGGACAGCATACAAAATTGCCCATGATGACCTTGTCTACTTAAAGACAACGCAAGGCCTCACACAGCAGCCCAAACAGTGCAGACCATCAATGAGCTGGACTGGAAACTTCCCTCTCATTCCCCTTACAGCCCAGACCTTGCCCTTTCAGACTTTCACCTGTTTTGTCCTTTGAAAGTGTTCACGAGAGGCACAAAGTTTGAAAGTGATGAAGAAGTCAAAAGTGTTGTGAGCAATTGGCTGAGACATCAGTCCAAAGATTTTTACACTGAGGGAATACGGAAGCTTGTGCACAGATGGGAAAAGTGTGTAGCACTGATGGGAGGCTACGTTGAAAAATAAAAAAAATGTAAGCTTCTATCTTTATTAGAAGTTCTTATGCTGAAAAATTCACCTTATTTATTGAATGACCCTCGTACAAATGCGGGTGTCACACAAGGTTCTATCCTAGATCCTACATCTTTTCTAATTTTCATCAACAATCTCCCTGATGCAATCAGATCCCAAGTAGGCATCTCCACTAATGATACCACCATTTACTCTTGCCTCATTTAGAAATCTGTCGGTGCTGACAAAATAAACCTTGCTGCTGTTCTCAAAAAGGATCTCCAATCAGTGATGGATTGGGGTAAGAAATGGCTCCTTAATTTTAATGTTTCAAAAACAAAGCTGCTATCCCTTAACCATCATAGACAATCTTTCCTACTCTCTATCAGTGTGGATCACAGTAGTCTCCTTGAAAGCAATACACTGCACCTCCTCTGTCTCTCTCACTCAGCTGACCTTAAGTGGAACAACTCAGTCAGTCAGTTGAGTGCCATACGTGATACACGCTTGGGTGATCATGTCTTGACAGAGACATGACTGACTGGGCAGACGATTATCCCACAGTAGGTTGTCATTACTTTCTGCAGTAGACTGGTTGCCAGCCAAGGCTATAGAACCCAATCTGTCCTGCTATTTACCCCATAACTGGAAGGAAGAGATGGATTAATACCTTTCCCAAGGGTATTTGCGCGTAAGTGAATACAATGAATTCAGCTGGAATTCGAACTCAGCTCCCCAGTTTCTCGTTCCGAGTCGATATCCACTGTACCACAAATTGAATTAATAGCTAAATCTACTGCTAGCAAAGTTGGGTCCCTGTATTGGGCCAGGAAGTTTTTCTCTTCTGAATCCATCATATACATGTAGAAATCTACCATCTGCCTGTACATTGAATACTATTGTCATATCTGGTCATTCACCCCTGCTATTCATCTTGACAAAGACCAAAAGAGAATCTGCAATGTAGTCAATCCCTATCTGGCAGACTGGCTCCAGTCTCTCTCTCACCCATGAGATGTGGCTTGCCTCTTCCCTTCTACAGTACTTTCATGGATTCTGCTCCAACAATCTTAGCTCTTTTGAATGCTCTCTGCACAAATTTACTCGAGCTACTAGACTAGCAACAAGGTTCCATTTTATTGTGAAAACTATTAAGTGTAACCACAACTTTTACCCTATCAGCTTCTTTTCTCACACTTCCCACCTGTGGAACTCTCTTCTGTATTCTTGCTTCCCTGATAGCTACAATCTCCAAGAGTTTATATGCAACGTCAACTGTTGTCTCTTATCTCCTTGACTCCTGTGCGTCTGCTCTCTTTACACTTTCCTCTCATGCAGCTCTCTTGACACCAGTGTTCCCGCCCTTCTCTTACCCGTCCTCTAACACCTACTTTTCACTCTCCTATTATGTAACCCCCTGCACATCAGTGGTGTTTCTGCCTTGCTTGTGGTGAAACGATCATAATAAAAAAAAAATATACGTTACTGCAGAAAAGCAAAGTGAACCATTAAGATAATATCTTAAAATTATGTCTCTTTTTTTCCAGATATCTAAATCTTAATTAAACTCAATATTCCAGAAATCTTAATTAAACTATATATTCCACAAATCTTAATTAAACTAAATAATCCAGAAATCTTAATTAAACTATATATTCATTAAAAATACTTTTATTAAATGAATTACAACAACTTTCAATTATTTTATTTCGCTGGAATAAAAATATTTATTAAAAATTAAAAATTAAGATGTGCAAAAGTTAGTACACTCTTATTTTAGATTTTTGTTTTACAATGTTGCCAGAGCAGAAATTCTTGTGCACATTTATAAATCAAAAAAACATATGATCAATTTTTTGGTAAGTTGTGTATACTGAAGTAAAGCAATATAACTCATTATACATGTAAATGCGTACAGTTAGAGACTACATTAAAAGAAAAAATATGCCAAGATCAAAAGAATTTCCCAAAGCATAGAAAAAGCTATCAAATAGCTATCCAAATGATTTTGAGTGCTTGTTTCTCCTGTGCGATAAATTACCTAAACTTATTTATAAATAGAACTTTGTCTGTGTGTGTGTGTGTGTGTGTGTGTGTGTGTGTTTGTCCGTTACCTATAGACTCCAAAACGGCTGAACCGATTTTCTTGAAAATTTACACAGTTATACTATAAGCATCTGCAAGTGTTCTTCGCTAAGTTTTATGTTGCGGTACCCCCGATAAATATTGAAAACCAATAATTGAATCAATCGGGTTATAGAAGGAGTGGTTCGATTTTAATCAAATTTGATACACTCATAGACAAAGACATAAGAAATGATATTCAGAAGTTTGAAGGTTGCAGTTCTTACAATAGTGCAGAAAATTGATAATATATATATAAAAGCTTTCATTACACCCGAGCAACGTTGGGCTATACTGCTAGTTTTTAAATAAATAGCCTTTTGCATGACAAGAAGTGGCTAGCTGCAAAAATAACTGCAAGAGCACAGCAGGCATCTAATTTGGTAAACCCAGTTGAATCCTTCAGTGACCTCTGCAGTTCTCAAGGAACTATGGCCAATGTCAGAATCAATGTATACAGTGTGACAAAATCTTTAAGATGCAAGTCTTCATGGCAGAAAGCCTAGAAAAAAGGCACCACTTGCAAAAAGTAAAAAGAAATGCAGATCACCCATGCAAAAGCTCAGATTAATAAACTAGAAAAATTTTGGCAAAATGATTTTATGGCCTTCTTCTTCTATGTGCCCTGTTCATTCAGGATGTAGGCGATCATGGCTTTCCACGTTTCCCTATCCCTGGTGGCTCTGAGCATGCTTTCTTCTGTTACACCATGCAATCCTTGTTCCATCATCCACATGATTAGGTCCTTCAAATATGTTATTCGTTTCTTTCCCCTGTCTCCTTTTCCCTATATCTGGCCTGTTAGTATCAGATTCTCCAGTCCCTCCTTCCTCATTGTGTATCCCAGGAACTTCAGCTGTCTCTTCCTGATGATCAGTATTAATTTCCTTTTTGTTTCCATCATTTCCAAAACCTCATCATTGCTCACATGCTCAATCCCTGATATTCACAGCATCCTTCTGTAGAATCACATTTCAGTTGCTTCAAGTTTTTCCTTCATCTTTGATAGTATGGTCTAACAAAACCAAATTAGAGCTTTTTGGGGTAATGATAGGTAGTATATTTGGCAAACAAATTTACTTTTTGATGAATTTTGTGTCAACAGTTACACATGATGGTGGCAGCATTTTAATTTGTTGGGGGGTGCTTTGCTGATGTCACAACGGCTCTACAAGAATGAAAGTATCATGTCCTCAGTTTGAAAATTGGGTATAAGTTGGTGCTGGATCATTCAACAGGAGAATGATCCAAAGCATCAAAACAAATCCGCAAAAGAATGGGTTCAGAAAAAGAAATTATCATATCTTAGAATTGCCTAATCAAAGTCTGGATCTAAACTCAAATGAAAATCTGTGGTTCAAGTTAAAGAAAGCAGTACCTGTAAGAAATCCAGGTAATCTGCATCCGGCAGTAAGGCCTCTGATTGAGAGATTGTGAGGAGCATGAAATCACCTCTTAATTGCTGTTGTTCTCAGGTACACCCTGACCCGAAGTGGTAGCACCTGTTAGGGTCCCAGCTATGGGCAAATAGTTAACCCCTCAAATTGGGGTCAAAACACTATGAAAGTATAAAATTATACTTTTATAAAAATATATACATAAAAATAGACTTTTATAGAAAAATAAATATTTTTGAAAAAAATTATTACCATAACACATTTTTGAAGAAAAAAATTATTCTCAACAAAACATTTTTGAATACAAAATTAGAAGACATTTTCAGTTTTCTAAAATAAAAAAGAATAAAAACAAAAACTTTTCATTAAAATATGACTAAATCAACATTCCCACTATAAGCGGACATTAAAAAATACCTTAAAACCCCACCTTTTTGGCATAAAATAACCCACAGAGGTTGATATGCTGTTAAACAAAACTCAAACTCTAAACCCAGGTAATATTGAAAAGTTTGGGGTATATTGCCAAAAGGAATGGACAAAAACTGACACTACCACAAACTTCTTAAAATTTATAGAAAAGGACATGTTTACATTTTGACCTCGAAAGATGGGATCACAAAATATTAAATACTAGCTGTATAGCCCGGCATTGCTTGGGTGTAATGAAAGCTTTAAAACTAATCCATGGTCCTGGAGCTCAGGTCTTTGGACGTTGGCACAAAAGACTAAAAACAATAGTTGTTTCTAGTTAAAGTGAAACTATACACTGAAAGAAAAATGAATGGTTGTAAGTCAAATTTTGATTTTCTAGTATCGATATCAAATAAGTTTTTTTCGTCATAAACTGAATTTTGAAGGCTCTGAGTAAATGGTATCATGGCTGAGACTAAGAACTACAATTATACCTACTTAGAGCTAAACCCGAAGCAAAATCTAAAATAGAAGGGCTGAAAAAAATACAGACATACAGGCAGATGAACAGATATACACACAAACATGTTGCCTTTTATATATATATATATATATATATATATATTATCGATTTTCTGCACTATTGTAAGAACTGCAACCTTCAAACTTTTGAATATCATTTCTTATGTCTTTGTTATATATCCATAAATAACAAACACGGGTGTATATATATAAAAATATGAGTTATATTTTTATTGATGACGATGAACCGTGTGGCCTAGTGAACAGAGAGTGAGAGCGCGCTTCCAAGGGTTGACAGGGTGACAGGGGAGTGTCGTCGTATCTGTTCTCCTCTACGTCTCTCTGCCTAGACTGCCTGTCGAGACTGACTGCCGAATCCGTGTTTTCGCAGTCTTTATATATCTTCCAAAACCGGGACTTGTTTCTTCCGGCTTTGTCTTGATCACGCGACGCCCACGCGACGCCTACGTAATTTTCAGAGACACCTGTTCTGTCTGCCTCTTGTAGCCATTTCCGCTACTCCCGGAAATAAGGTCAAACAAACATCCGTTCCTTTCAACGGCCGGAAAACGCCCCCGCTTGTATCAGCTTCCTTCTTCGGGTGGGGCCAGATTATTATATTACATCTTTGTCTATTAGTGTATCAAATTTGATTGAAATTGGACCACTCCTTCTATAAACTGATTTTTTTGATTATCAATTTTTGATATTTATCAGGGGTACCTCAACACAAAACCTAGCTAAGAACACTTGCAGACACTTATAGTACAACTGTGTAAATTTTCAAGAAAATCGGTTCAGCCGTTTTGGAGTCTATAGGTAACACACACACACACACACACACACACACATTTATAAATAAGTTTAGATATGTGCATACACCTACACACAAACACACACACACACACATATATACACATAAATATACATATGCATACACTCACACATATATATACACACATGCACACATACGCACACATGCACATGTATAGCAAGAGAGATAGTGCAAGAGAGTAAGAATTGTGACAATTTAATGGTTAATAAGCTAGTTTAACAGACCATAATGGTTGTGCAATAAATTTGATCTTCACTGGGTGACCCACATTTGTGGCCTGAGTAACTTTTATTTTGTACATTCATTTCTTTAACTATGAGGTAGAATACAAACAGGAGTGAGTCAAGCATTTCCCCAGAACTCTAGTGAAGACTGATTTTCACTGTCAGCCAAAACTTGAAATTGTGTTTTTGTTGATTCTCTTTACTATGCAGATAACCATTCTAACATCTAATACAGCTAACAATGATAATTATACTAAATATTATACTAAATTATATACTAATTATATACTAAATTATATACTAATTATATCCTAAATTATATACTAATTATATACTAAATTATATACTAAATATTAGTTTATACTGCCAACAATACAATACAAAACATAAATCAATACACCCTGAACACAAATATTTTATAAAATAATCATTTCTTTTCTAAATGGAATGTTTTTATGTTTTATGTTATTTTAATCTTGTAGACATCCGTGTGGAGTATAGTGTTGCAGCCTCAATACCTACTGTGTTTTCTGTAGAAAGATAATTGTTCACAGAGTAGAGTTGCTAGCTTCATATCTGTACACATTTGTATTCAATATTGTTCTTCTCCTAGACTGGTCACCAACCAAAGCTAGAGAGCCCTCTATTAACAATTAGCTGGGGGATAAAAACTGTATTTATACTTTTTCAGAAGGTATTGATGGGAAAGTGAACACAATGTCCTCAGCTGGATTTGAACTCAGCATGCCAATCCCATTTTCTGTAACAATGACTGCTGCAGTACACTTGCATTCTAAATCAACAGAGCAGGATGTTTTAAATTTCCAGTTGAACATTTCACACTAAGAAAGATATTATTATCAAGTGTCATTCCCAACTGATGTCTGCAGTAGTGACAGTCAAAAATTTCTGCTGTTTGTTTTAGAAGAAAATTAAATTAAATTTGAATGCGGGAAATGGTGCAATGTAATTATTTCATTAAATACTCATAATACATTACTGTATCTCTAAGCAATAACTGTCATAACTAAGTACTAAGTTATCAAAATACCAGCAATAATTATCATACTAATTGTTAAGTTTGTGGTCATACGGATCAAAAGCGATAGACCGGATGTTTGCACCCTCACAACCAAAAAGCAAATGACCAAAAGTCGTCAGTGCACAGCCGGATTCGCGCAGATCTTCCGGTTAAAAAATAAAAATTAATTAAATATTAAATTTCTAGTTCACGAACCTATGCAAATTTTATTTAGCGGCCAATGGGAAGCCCAGAATCAAATACGGATATGAATTACCAAATGATCTGCTGCAATCCAAAAAGAAGATATAAAAAGCCAATACAGAAAGCATTGCCAGACAGGCAGAAAGACAGACAAACTCGAGAGAGATGAATGTAATTAGTATCTCCCTTGACCAAGTCAAGTGGCTTACTATGTTCGTCGCCTTCACCTCCCTTTTCCTTTGTCCATGTCTCAAAACTACTTACTGACCTAAGGAGCAAATACATCAAAAACATTCCTTACTTACAACGCTCACACATATCTAAGCATTAATTCTCTTTTCAGCATTTTATTGCCATGAACATTTTAACGTCCGTTGGACCTATACTTCAAGTATTACTTTAATTGTAAAAACCTTGATTGATATGTGTATATATAAAACATTATTTTTCAACTCAATTTGCTTTTCTTGATTTATAATCATTTTATGACTTATAGTGGGCTATCTACAATGAGGCCAAATTCCATTAATCTGCAACAATATACAACTACCCTTCACTAGAATGCACTCCCCATTATAAACTGGAAAAGAATGGATAACCCACTATAAGTTATCCTACCCCCAACAATAATCATCATACTAATTTATAAGACTTCTAACAATACTTGTCATAATAAGAACTAAGTCATAATAACCCAGTAATAATCATCATACTAATTTATAAGACCTCTAACAATACTTGTCATAATAAGAACTAAGTCATAATAACCCAGTAATAATCATCATACTAATTTATAAGACCTCTAACAATACTTGTCATAATAAGAACTAAGTCATAATAACCCAGTAATAATCATCATACTAATTTATAAGACCTCTAACAATACTTGTCATAATAAGAACTAAGTCATAATAACCCAGTAATAATCATCATACTAATTTATAAGACCTCTAACAATACTTGTCATAATAAGAACTAAGTCATAATAACCCAGTAATAATTATCATACTATTTTATATGACCTCCAGCAATGATTGTCAAAATAAGAACTAAATCATAATAACCCAGTAATAATTATCATACTATTTTATATGACCTCCAGCAATGATTGTCAAAATAAGAACTAAGTCATCATACCCCAGCACTAATTATGATAATTTTGTAATATCTTCAACAACAATAATAATTTTAAATATTCATTTTCTAAGTATTAACTATTATCATACTTGAAGTAATAATTACCATACTAAGTTATCATAACTCCAGTAATAATTACCATACTAAGTTATCATAACTCCAGTAATAATTACCATACTAAGTTATCATAACTCCAGTAATAATTATTGTACTAAGTTATCATAGCTTATACAATGATTATCATGCTAAGTAATGTAATCATACCTCCAGCAATAATTATCATGCTAGGTTATCATACCTCTAGCAATAATTGTCACACTAATAAGTCATTGTACCCCCAGTAATAACAACAACAAAGAAAGGTACAAGTATTGGCTTAAGTTTGTTCTTGAAGATATTAAAACCTGAGCTTTAAGGAATTTCAGTGTTCAGTGGGATAAATAATTTAGATGTGAAGTCTTAGAGTAACCATCTTTGATAGCAAAATGAAGAAAAGCTGAATAATTATTATAACAATATTTCAGAGATTTCTATGAAAAGAATGACATAAACAATTCCCAGGCTTGATTTGATGGTAGAAAACAAACATTTTGGGATTATGAAAATAGCAACAATTCCCATTGAAATTGGTTCCCAAGGGACAATTCTGAGATCCCAAAGATCCTCAAATTAGAACAATGTTTTGCTGGATAAGATGAGAACATCTAGCAAAATTCTGACAAATTTAGAATTTTAATACCATTGAACTCAACTTTATCCACTAGGCAATGTGTTCTTGAATATGGCAACAAAGATGAGGACAACAGTCTAATCAATGTAAATAGTTTAAATAATCATGTGCATCTATTCTGGGTGTTTAAGCACCAGAAGATAGGCAGATTTTCATCCTGATTCCAAAATGGCATAATATATCAATTTAAAGCAAGTGTGGCTCAACTAAGAGAAGTCTCAAACACACGGACAGATGAATGGAGGGACGGCTGAGTGGACAGAAAAAATTTACTCTTTATTTAGATAGACTGGCAAACAGACAGAATTATTTCATTAATATTCAGTCATGGGTTTAGTGTTCTCAGTCATCATCATCACCATCATCTGTGTACTGTGTCTCTTCAGAGTGTAGGTGATCATGGCCCTCCACTTCTCCCTATCACTTGTTGCTCTTAATATCCATTTTCCTGTCATTACACTCAATCCCCACTCTGCCATTCATCTGTTCAAATCTGTCAGGTATGTCATGCACTGCTTTTCCTTGTCTCTCTTCCCTCTATTTGTCCTGTGAGCATCAGGTTCTCCAAGCCCTCATTCCTCATTCTTCATCTTCAATATGCCTTGTCCCTTCAGGACATAGGCAATCATGGCTTTCCATGTTTCCCTATCCCTGGTGGCTCTGAGCACACCTTCTCCTGTTACACCATGCAATCCTCGTTCCATCATCCACCTGATTAGGTCCTTCCAATATGTCATCCGTTGCTTTTCCCTGTCTCTTTTCCTCTCTATCTGGCCTGTTAGTATCAGATTCTCCAAGCCCTTCTTCCTCATTGCGTGTCCCAGGAACTTCAGCTGTCTCTTCTTGATGCTCAGTATAATTTCTTTTTTGTTTCCATCATTTCCAAGACCTCATCATTGCTCACATGCTCGATCCATGATATTTGCAGCATCCTTCTGTAGAACCACATTTCAGTTGCTTCAAGTTTTTCCTTCATCTTTGATGGTATTGTCCAGCATTCACTGCCATATTGAAGGACAGACAGCATGTAGCAATCCAGTACTCTCTTCCTACATGTTCCAAAAACTTCAGTTATCTTTTCCTGATGTTAAGTATCACTTTCCTTTTTTTGTGTCCATTTGTTCTAAAACCTTGTCATTGCTCGTGTGCTCTGTACATGGTATCCTCAGAATCCTTCTAGAGCATAATAACTGGAAAACATAGTATAAAGCTGTAAATTGCTACTGTTTATAAAATTTCTTTTTCTTCACAGTGCTCACTTGGCTCATATATATATATATATATATATATATATATATATATATATATACACTATAGTCATCCACAGACAGATCTGTTTTGCTGTATTACAGCTCATCAATACGGCTTAGACTCCGGTCGCTTCCTAACCCAGGATTGAAACCCGACCAAATTGGTGCCAGTCGGTGATTCTACCCCTAGGCCATGAGCGTCCAGTAGAAGAAGGCAGGCTATATATGTGTGTGTGTGTGTGTGTGTGTGTGTGTGTGTGTGTGTATATATATAAATAAAGAGAAGAAAAAAAATACCATTGGTGACACATTTCATCCCTACGTTTTCCTTTTGTCTTTATTTATATTTTTCTTTTATAAATTTGCAATAAAGATACACACACACATACACACACACACACACACACACACACACACACACACACACACACACATACACACACACACACATATATATGAATTAAGATAAAAGAAAAACTAATGTAACCCAATATATTTCATCCAAAAGATAAGTATTCCTTTTGTCTTTATTCATATTATCTTTTTTACAGATTCATATATACATATATATATATATGAATAAAGATATGTATATATGTGTGTGTATGTTGTGTACACATATACCTGTATGTATGTATGCATGTATACATGTGGATGGGTGCATGGCCTAGTGGTTAGAATGTTTGCTTTCTAACCAAGAAGCCCAGGTTCAAATCTCGCCATTGTTGATTTGTCAGGAAGGTGACTTCTCGATTTCATCAGCCTGGAAGAGGTGATTTCAGCATGCGGCAGCTTTGGAAAGTGTCTGAAAACCATACCACGGATTAACCCAAGCCTTGTGAGTGAAATTGAGTGAACGACTCTTTTTGAGGAGCTGTCAATGGTTGGGCTTGCTCAAAGTCACAAGTTATCATGACCGAAGGTTTGAGCGTCCTGGTGTTGTTCAGACTTTTATTCATTCAAAATAACGCACTCTCTCCCAGAAACTGTAACTAAAATCTGATCAGCATAGCTGTAGTATAAACCACAGGTAGGCACTGTGGTGTTGAACAAACACAAGTGTACCTGAGCAGGCGTCTGCAATGGGGATTAGCTAGCTGCCCTAGTAGACAAGTATCATCAAATACGAGTGGCTAGCCATCATGCTTATATGTATACCTATCTATCTATATATCTATCTATCTATCTATCTATATATATATATATATATATTGATTGTTTAATACTTAGTTTTTGGTCCTAATAGGGTTAGACCAGTACACAGTTGTATTAAAAAGTGTTCTATACAATTATATTGTAGAACTTTTGAATATTTTTAATTTTTAAATGAGTTATTTCGCTACCTTGGTTTCTACCATGGGTGGTGTCTTCAGGCGATTTTTAATAACAATTGCCTGAAGGCACCACTCATGGCAGAAACCAAGGTAGCGAAATAGTTCGTTTAAAATATATATATATATATATATATATATATATATATATATATATATATATAATCTACTGACCTATCAGTTGATATAAATACATATTCATTCATTCATTCATTTTTTATTATGCAGTATATGTTCAGTCACTGATATGGTAACTGTTTTATTTTTTTATCGATGTTTAATTGCAGCTAAAATCAAGTGAAATGCTCCTATTCAGAGCACAGTCGACTTCCCTTGATCTGGTCAGCATAATCCAAAGTAGCATTCCACTTATAACAATTTCTAACACATGCAATATCCGATGTACAAATATCTTACATCTGAGTCTATCCTATCAACGATCTTATATCACAGTTTTTTTTTCTTTCTCTTCACCATTTGTCTTCTATCAATAAAATTAAATCTATTAATATTAAGGCATTGTGTAGAATGTCAGCTGCATAAGGTTTCATAATGCCCATCAATGCTTTCATAATAAAACTGGTATTAACCAACCAATAATGGTAAAATTTTCAGGTTGTTTGTTTTCTCCCTCGATGTGGCAATCATTGCTCTCCACAATTTCCTGTCATTTAAAGCTCTTAATAAATTTTGTCTTTTTGCTATCTCTCCTAAAACCTGTTCCATTATCCATTTACTCAATCTTCGCAGATTGAGTTCTATAGATTTGCAACCAGTCTATCACAGAAACTAATAGCAACTTCTTCTTCTTCTTCATGTGCCGTGTCCCTTCAGGACGTTGACGATCATGGACTTCCACTTGGCTCTGTCTCTTGTTGCTCTCAGTAATTTTTCTCCTGGTATCTCTCCCAAGCCTCACTTTGTCAACCATTTGCTCAGACCTAACAAGTACGTCTCACACTGCTTTCCGCTGTCTCTTCTTCCATTTATCCAACCTGTGAGTATCAAGTTCTCCAGGTCCTCCTTCCTCATTATGTGTCCTAGGAACCTCATTTGTCTCTTCTGCTCAGTCAGTCACATCTCAAAAGACTGACTGAGCGTATATCATGTATGGCACTTAACTGAGCATATCACGTATGGCACTTAAATGAGCATGTATCATGTATAAAAATAATTTAAGACTTAATAGAGTGCATTAATCAAGATGTCTGTTATCCCTGTAGACTCCTAGTGGAATACAGGACCACAACCACACTACAATAGGACCATAACCTCGCCACACTAGGTGTTACTGCTGTGGTTTGCATGGTAAGTAGGTTTTTTTATTGCAGTGTAGAGTTGCTCGACCTCACACTAACTCCCAATTATTCTCAGAACACTCTCATCAACCCAACCCTCATTCTCGGTATTCTTACCCGCCTATCACCCACCCTCTGACATTTCCTATATTTAAACCATTCTCGGTATCCCTACCCACCTATCACCCACCCTCTTACATTTCCTATATTTAATCATCCTTTCTCCACTCTATGTAGCCCCCTGTGCAGTAGTGGCAGTGACATGCCTTGCTCGGGGTGAAATGCTTATAAAAAAATAAAAAAAAACTCAACTAACTTTTCATTCAAAGTTTTACTTCTAGAGTGGTCCAACTAAAGCTAGAAGGTCTAGCTGGAACCCTAAAAGGTGTTACCACCCTTGGTCAGGGTGGACCTAGGAACAACTGCAATTAAGAAGTGGTTCTATGCTTCTCAAAACCTACCAATCAGAGGCCTTGCTGCCAGATGCAGTTTATTGTCATACCCAGGACCACTCAGTTAGTAATTTTACTTAAATGTTCATACAGCTTTTCATCCTGGCAACCATTATGCTATCCGTACATTCCTTAACCCAGATGCTCTTCATTATTACTACTTTGTATGAACAGCACTAGAAGACTTATTCAGTATGTGCATATAAATATCCAATGTCAGTCTTTTCATTGGCGTTTACGTGACAGATAGTCAATGATGAATTGTAATGTCTTCAGGTTTGCTGCTTTGTCTGTATAATATTTGAATCATGTATTTTGACCACCACTGAAACCAATCACCTGCTTAACTAACCAACCATCCTTCTGTTTGGAAATACTGTGTTGGTAAAGCAATAAATGAAGTTATGAAATCTCAGACCAAGGCCAGATTGGTACAGGTGAACGTAGATATTTCTGGAATGTTTGCATCTATCTTTTTTTACTTTTTTATTGATCAGTGCAGAAAAAAGAAGCGAGCAAAAATAGAATTCTGTGTATGACAGTAAAGAACATAAGATCTTAAAATGGTTCGGGAAATTTGTGAAGGTTCCTTGTAGAAGGGATAAAAAAAATAGACCATGAATATATTTATAAATGTTTTATGAGTCATATTCAAAAGCTCCCAGTTTATTTTTAAACAAAATCCTCTTTTACTATGTGCCAGGAATTTTTAAGACTTTTTAAGGCTCTCCACTACTACCTAACTTTTGTAGCTAGTAATAAGGTTTATCTTTTCCCTATCTTCCCTGTCCATCTTACTTTCAATATGTAATGTTAGAAACAAATTCTTCAAGCCTTTTTTTCTCATTATGTTTCTTAGGAATTTCAAGTATGACTTATAGGGGCTTAGTTATCTATTCCTTTTCAGGTTTGTAGTGGGAGTCCGTTCTAGGGAAGGGTAGTTGTATATTGTTGCAGGCTAACGGAATTTGGCCTTGTTGTAGATAAGTCATAAAATGATTATAAAATCAAGAAAAGCAAACTGAGTTGAAAATTAACATTTTATATACACACATATCAATTAATGATGTTTTTACAATTAAAGTAATACTTGAATATAGGTCTAACGGAGGTTAAAATGTTCATGGCAATTAATAAGCTGAAAGAGATTTAAGGCTTAGGAATATGGGGAGCATGTATATGAGGAATGGCTTTGATATATTTGCTCCTTAGGTCAGTAAATAGTTTAGAGACAGGGGAAAAGGAAAGAGGCAAGTGGAGTAGCCACTTGACTTAAGTCAAGGAGATATTGATTACACTCTTCCCTTTTAGGTCTGCCTGCTGGGGTCTGTCTGTATCTGCTTTTTATATCTGCTTTTTGGATCACAGCAGATCATTTAGGATTTCACACTTGTATTTGATTCTGAGCTTCCCATTGGTTGATAAATAAAATTTGTGTAGGCTCGTGAAATGGAAATTTAATATTTGATTAATTTTTATTTTTCAACCGGAACATCTGCTCGAACAAGGTTGTGCACAGACAACTTTTGGTCATTTGCTTTCTGGTCGTTATAGAGCACACATCCGGCCCCTCGCTTTGCTCGGTCAGTATCACCACAGATTAACTGTTACAAGGATTCATTTATATATAAAAAAATAATATTACTGATGTCTAAAAAGTTATAGTAAGGGATTTTATTGAGTCCTATTTGTTATTACAAAAAAATTTTAATTCATGAAGTAGTTGTTAAATAGAGAAATTAGGAATATAACCTTTTGGAAGATTGTAGAATGTTCAAGTACAATTGAGGGAATTCAAAATGTTCTAGAAATATGCAAATTAGGTGTTAGACCCTATAAAAATAAGTTTTGGGAAGAGAATAGTTAGCTGTTAAATAATAAATTTGCTGACATTATCTCTAAGAAAAGTTGCCAACCAACTAAAACCTGAAAGAGAACCTCATGGAACAAAAAGGGTAAATAGATTTTTTTTTTACCTTTTCATTAACCATACTGGAAATGATTCTTCAGATATACATTTAAGGATTTCCAAAAAGTATAGTACTTAAGCTACTTTGCTAATTTTACTGGTTAGATACTCACCCTTCCTTCTCTTTCGTAACACTTCACCTGTCATTAGTAAACTCTACGTTTCTGTTTAGAATACAAAAAATAGTAAATTTTGTATATATATCATTTTGTGTTTGTCATAAATTAAATATTTGTATGTGATTTAACTCTGAGTTTTGGTCAATCAATTTTTTTTTCTTTTGTTACTCTTAACACGAAACACTAACTGATTCTAAGAATAAGTGTCCTTTCTGTTTTCATTTTTCTTAAAACTTCCATGTTGCTCACATGTTCAGTTTAGGATATTCTCAGCATCCTTCTGTAGAATCACATTTCTATTGCTTCAAGTCTCTTCTTCCGAGTCTCTTCTTGATGAGGTAAATTCTTAACAGGTAAATGTCAGTTTTACAAATCTCACTAACATTTTTTGCTTAGTTTGTGTGATTCCAATATATGAGTATTGGGTGTGGGCTAAATAAAGGCATCTATTCAAAATTTTAATACCTGATTTTGTTGACGCACTGTATAGTAGGTTTTGTTGGGCACCATCTGTAAAAAAAGAGCACCATGATGCAATATAGTCTTCTAGAAATTTGGAAACGGAATGCTGTACTGCTTGACATTTGTGCTGGAATCTCCAACAACTATCCAGTCCTTACTTTCCAGTTTTGATAGAGTTCCAAAGTGTCCCTGAGTCTTTGTGGGAGACAAATTATTTTCCACCCTGCAACGCCTCTCACACAGATGGGATATAGTGAGCCTCTCACTCCTCTATTGCTACTGGCACGGAAAGTGCTTGGATGAACTATATTCCTTGGCGTGGCCAGACGTAACCTTCACTGCTAGGACAAGCCATGCCATTTATATTGTAGCAAGCCACTCATGTTTTCTCTGTACTCTATCGGTGAGAAGTAAATTTCACTAGAACAGCTTCTTCCTGTGAACTACAATCTTAACCTATTCAACCGTTATCTTCCCCACCTATCCATAAGATATGGAGATGACATACAGAGTGTGATTGGTAAATTGTCACCACTTTATATTTCTAATTTTACACATGGGTTGCTTGTTTTGATTTTGATGACTGCACAGTATAGAAGGGTCAGTTGGGCATGATTAGTGAGAATAACTGCATCATGAAAATTTACTTTACCAGAAAGTTGGAAATAGCATGCTGTACTGCTTGGCATTCATGTTGGAAGCTCCAATACAAACATTTCAAAGAGTGTGGGTGTCAATCTGAGGACAGTGCAGATTCAGAAAGAGTTGGGTGAGTTTCATGGTGGCTACAATGGTGTTTAGAGTGATTATTAGGGATGGCAATGTTATGCTTCTGTTTATATTCTTACAGAGCATTGGACTCAAAATGAGGGCCTACATCAAGTTCCTTGAAGAGATAGTGCTAATCTGACTAAAGAGGGGGGCTGCTGGAAAACCCTATGTTTGGCCACAGGACTCTGCACCATTCCACACAAATATGAGAACCCAGTTACGGCTGTCAGACAATTTCTGTGACTACAGCACCCCTTACATCAGGCCACCTGACTCCCCAGATTGCAACCACCTTGATGTATAGGGTGCAGTTGAGTGAGAGACCAACAAAACTCCTTGTAATAAACTCTTGATTCCTTCTTTATTCAATAAATTTGAGGTCCTCACTACCACAGCAGACAAGGTTGAATGCTTTGCCAGTAAATTTTCTTCCACCTTCACTGCTAGGAAGGTTGGGTCACTGTGTTGGGCCAGGAGGTTTTTTTCCGCCTGAATCCGTCTTGCATATATACAACTCAACCTTCCGTCCATGTATAGAATACTACTGTCATATATGGTCAGGTGCCCCTGCTGTTCATCTCAGTGTTCTTGACAGGCTCCAAAGGAAAATTTGTAATGTGATAGGTTCCAACTTGGCGGCTCAACTCAAGCTACTTTCTCACCGGCGGGATGTAGCTTCCCTCTGTCTATTCTACAAATATTTTCATGGCTTCTGCTCCAACAAACTTAAGTCACTGGTGCCCCCGTCACAAAAGTTTACTTGTTCAACCAGACTGGCAACAAGGTCCCACCCATTTACAGTTAGATCAACCAAACGCAGTCAACAATTCTACTCCAGCAGCTTCCTTTTTTGCACTTCCCGCCTGTGCAACTCCCTTCCATATTCTTGCTTTCCTGACGGCTACAACTCCTAGGAATTTAAATGCAATGTCAATACCTATTTCTTATCTACTTGACTCCAGTTCTTTCTACATCACCCTGTATATCTTGTTCTTTTCCTTTCTCTCTACCTTTGCAACTGTCTTCATACCTGTGTTCCCATTCTTCTCTTGCCCTTTCTCTAACACACCATGTAATTGGTTCGTCTTTCTTTTCACTCTCCTCCTATCCAAACTTTTACTCTTATTTAGCCTGTTGTGCATCACTGGTGGCACTGCCTTGCTTGGGATGAAATGATTAAAAAAACACTTGATTTGTCTCGAGTACCCACACCCAACTTCCTATTTGGAACCGAGGCTCAGCTGAGTGATGTATACATAAACCTGTCCTTGGTTTCTAATATAATTTCTAAACTTGACTCTCATAAATCTAGCAGAGGTGATGATATTCCAATCATTGTTATAAAGAAATATGCTCCCGAGCTCTCTCCTATCCTCTCAAAACTATAGAACTATTGCCTTGCTGCTTCCTGTTTTTCTGCTTGTTAGAACTTCTTCTCTGTAGTTCCTCTTTTTAAAAACTCCAGAGATCCCTCTGGTCTCTCTAATTATTGCCTTGTCAACCTCTTGCCAATCTTTGGTAAAGTGTTCAAGGTTATTATCAATGCTGAAATGGTTCATCATCTCACATCCCACAACCTACTCTCTTACAAGCAGTATGGCTTCTGCTTTGTCAGGTCTATCGCTGATATGCTAATGACAATCACTGAATATATATACCAGGCTCTTGATAAGAAAGGCAAAGCTGAAGCTATTGCTTTGAATATCTCAAAAGTGTTTGACAGGGTTTGGCATGATGTCTTCTGTGCAAGCTAGAGGGCTACAGTATTTCTGGACATCTGTTGAATTTAATCACATCATTTCTTTTTAATCATGAAATGGAGGTAATCTTGAATGAATATACTTCAAGACCCATTTATATTAACATGGGTGTCCCTCAAGACTCTATCCTTGGTCCAGGGCTTTTCCTGATCTCCATCAATGATCTTCCTGATGTAATCAGTTCCCAAGTAGGCATCTAGCAGATGATACCACCATTTACTGCTTTTTTTTTTAATCATTTCACCCCGAGCAAGGCAGAAATGCCACTGATGAGGTGGGGGCTACTTAACTGCAAAAAGATTAATTAGAAAAGAGTGAGGAGTACAAACTAGTTAGAAAGGAGCAATAGAAAGCTGAGAATGCAGGTACGATGACAGATACATAAATGGAGAGAAAGGGAAGGATATACAGGAGTGGGGAGAGAGCTAGTGTCCAGTGGTTAATAGATGAGTATTGACATTGCATTTAAATTTCTGGAGGTTGTAGCCATCAGGAAAGCAAGAATATGGGAGCGAGTTCCACAGGCGGGAAGTGCGAGAGAAGAAGCTGCAGGAGTAGAATTGTCATCTGCATTTGGCTAACCTAACTGTGAATGGGTGGGACCCAGTTGCCAGTCTGGTTGTACGTGTAAACACCTGTTGAGGAGGCACCAGTGACTTAAGTTTGTCTGAGCAGAAGCCATGAAAGTATTTATAGAATAGACAAAGGGAGGCCACATTTTGATGGTGGGGAAGTGGCTGCAGTCGAGCTGCCAGATCACTACCTATCACATTACAGACTCTCCTTTGGAGCCTGTCTGTCTCAATAATAAATCTGTCAAGACTGACTGTAAAAATTACTAATGTGATGATGAAGGGTAGAAGGAGAAAGAGAAGGGGAAGGAGAAGAGGAATAAAGAGAAGGCGGAGAATGAGATGGAGGAGAAGGAGAAGGAGAATGATTGCTAAGATTTAAATGGATGCTTCATATCACATCTCCTACAGATGAAACATTAACTTTCTAGGAACCATGTCCATATCTTATAATCGAATTTTGTAGCAGACATTCTGATTGTAAAAGGAAGATGCAAGATAACAACCAGAAAAAAAAAATATATATATATATAGATATATATAAAAGAGCCATGCAGATATTTTTTTGGTTGCTTGATCTATTTAAATTTCTTTTTCTTGATTTTCATCCCCCAACAATATATAGTGAAAATTTTTTCCACTTCATTGAAACCCCCCACCTTTGCCAGAATTAATTAGCTATAAAAATAATAACTATAGAGGGAATTCAGCATAATAATGCATGATAATATCTGAAAATTGTACTCCCAAAATGTAGGATGCAAAGTCCCAAAGGCATCTAATTATTTGTATTTGATGTAAAAACAGAAATAATGAAGAAATATTTGTCTATATTTCTGAGATGAGGTAGTATTTACACTATTTACATTATTCAAACTATTGTCCTCATTTTCATTGCCATTTCCATGATGTTTCGGCCATTCATTGCTCCAGCCTTCATCAGAAGTGGCTCAAAAGTAATGAGAATGATATACCCCAGTTATTGTAATGAAGGTTTTGGTTCAAAATTCCTAGCACCTGAAGAAGACTGGGAGCGTATAACAGCAGAAATGTTGTGGAAATGGCAAAGAAAATGAGAACAATAGTTGGAATAATGTAAATAGTGTGAATTACGACCTAGAAATAGACAAAAGTTAATGTTTTGCATTCTATTTCATTCTTATTATTTGATTAAAAGTTGCAGTTTTCTTAGTAGTTCCATTTTAGAATGTTTGAAAGATATAAAATTTTTTGTTCAAGTCTAGCCAGTTGCTACTTCTTAATTTTAATATATTTGTTGTTTTAGTGATAAAAGAATTTACAGACCCAGAGTGTAGCAATGAAAAGTAGCAAAAATAAAATTGACTAAAACTAGTAAAATAATAGTAATGAAAATGCTAAATTTAAAAAGCCTAAATAATAAAGAATAGTATTAAAAACTAAATAAAGAATAGTATTAAAAACACCGGGCACCTCGGCATGGTGTAATCGTTAGCAAGCTTGTCTCAGTAGAATCATTATAACTGAGTAGTGAGTTTGATCCTCACTGGGTACCCCCTCCTTTCAGCCTTGTGTCACATCTAAGATACACTTAGAAAATCACCTTCCTCCAGGTTTGGGGGTTGGGTGCAGGGCTAACAACCCTGCCTCATAAAAACAGTTTGTTACAGAAACAGCAAAAATGTTGCCCTACACTCCATTGGGTGTAAAGGAAAAAGTTCATTATTTATTTTATCAATAAAAAATACTGGATGTGCCTTGGGGTGCAGTGGATATTGGCTTGGAACGACAAATCGGGGAGCCAAGTTTGAATTCCAGTTGAATTCCTAGCATTCACTTACGCACAAATACCCTTGGTAAAGATATTAATCCATCTCTTCCATCCAGTTATGGGTTAAATAACAGGACGAATTGGGTACTATAGCCTTGGCTGGCAACCAGTCTACCACAGAAACCAATAGCAACCTACTGTGGGATAATCATCTGCCCAGTCAGTCATGTCTCTTTTGAGACATGATCACCCAAGCATGTATCACATATGGCACTTAACTGACTGAATAAAAACACAAGGCAAATTCATGGATTCATAAAACACTCGGAAACTGGCTGGGGATGATTGCTCATTGACAGGAATCATCTGATAATTTTCATTGTCCCAAAAATCCCAATGACACCATGAATAAACATCAATAAACATGAAGAGTGTACTGACCCAGGTTTTTAAGTTAAAAAGAAACAATTGTAAGAAAAAAAAGAAATGATAAAATGAAATTGCGAAAAGATAAATTTTCTGTGAATCAGTCAGTTAAGTGCCATACGTGATACACGCTTGGGCGATGATGTCTCTTTCAATCCATGACCGACTATGCAGAAGATTGCCATTTCTTTCTGCAATAGACTGGTTGCCAACCAAGGTTATAGAATCCAATCTGTCCTGTTATTCAAGCTATAGATGGGGTAGAAGAGACATATTAATACATTTTCTAAAGGTATTTGCACATAAATGAGTGCAATGAACTCAACTAGAATTTGAACTCCACTCTTTGATTTCTCCTTTCAAACTGATATCTGGTGCACCACAAGTGCATTCCCTGTATAAGTTCTAGATTATTCTAATATGAGTGTAATCCTACCATCAAAATAATGGCAAAATATTTGAGAGGATTATATATATATATATATATATATATATGTACAAATAAATATGCAACAGTTTTCATTATAATAGAGAGGATATATATATATATATATATATATATATATATATTACAGAAATTAAGGAAGATTAACAAAACTTGGTTATAAACAACTGACAATTTGAAATGATTTGTTTGAACATTATTTTTCTATTTATCGATACTCGTATTTAATTAGATATTTTATGTTTAATTAAACAGTATTGTATATTTATATCTTCTGGCCTGATTGTTTACAATAAATTTTTATTACAAAAATGTGTGTCATTAGGCTTGATTAAAACCTTGTTCAGACTTATGGTCATTCATGGTCGAGAGGTCTAAGACGTGCCAGATCACATGGTATCTTCCCCTATGTGGATAGGGGTTGCAGGTTCGAATCCTGCCGAATGACACACATTTTCGTAATAAAAATTTATCGTAAATAATTGGGCCAGTAGATATTTTTTTTTTAATCATATCACCCCGAGCAAGGCGGTAACGCCACTGATGTGCAAGGGGCTATGTAATAGTGGAAAGATTGGAAAAGAGAAAGCCGGAAACCACATCCTAAACAGGGAACAAGGGATGAGCCTCTTAACCTGTTCAATAGACCTGTTCAATAGACGTGGGTGGAGTGTGAACTGGGCGATAGATAGATC
This sequence comes from Ascarosepion bandense, assembly GCA_037127315.1. NCBI lineage: Eukaryota > Metazoa > Mollusca > Cephalopoda > Sepiida > Sepiidae > Ascarosepion > Ascarosepion bandense. The sequence continues at coordinate 290,970 of JBBBDQ010028980.1, forward strand.
TATCTACTCCAATTATATAAATATATAATACTGTTTAATCAAAAACAGAATATCTACTTAAATACGAGGATTGATAAATAAAAAAATAATGTTCAAACAAATCATTTCAAATTCTCGGTTGTTTATAACCAAGTTTAGTTAACCTTTGTTAATTTCTGTAACATGTTTACATTTGTTGACATTATGATACATTTCAGAGCAGATATGGTTGTTTTGATGAATCAAAAACTGTGTTATATAGGCTTGATTAAAACTTTGTTCAGACTAATGGCCATTCGTGGTCGAGAGGTTTAAGACATGCCAGATTATATGGTAGCTTCCCCTATGTGAATAGGGTTCACCGGTTCGAAGCCTGCCAAATGACACACATTTTCATAATAAAAATTTATTGTAAATAATCAGGCCAGTAGATATAAATATATTATACTGTTTAATTAAAAACAGGATATCTACTTCAATACGAGTATCAATAATTAGAAAAATAATGTTCAAACAAATCATTTCAAATATATATATATATATATATATATATTCTTCACCACTCACATAATTATTCCAAAAAAATAAATTAATAAGGCACTGTTAAAGAGTGAAATAAATTATAGTTTATAACGACTTCAGATAATGTGTTGAGTTTTCCTTTATAATATTTCTCTGGATAATATCCATTCTGCTTTCAATAAAAATCTATCTCTTAATATTTTATATTAAATAGATCTTTTTGGATTATCCTCTCCATTTATGGACTGGACATCATTATCTATCTATCTATCTATCTATCTATCTATATATATATATATATAGTCATCCACAGACAGATCTGTTTTGCTGTATCACAGCTCAGCAGTACAGTTAGACATCCGATTGCTTTTTACCCAGGATTGAAAATCTGACCGAATTGGCGTCAGTTGGTGATTCTGCCTTTGAGCTATGGGTGCTCTGTAGAAGGAGGCAGTCTTTTTAGCATGTATATTATCATTATACACACCCAATAGCCAGAGTGCTCTAATCCATTACTGAATGAGCAATATATATATATATATATATATATATATATATATATTGTAACTTCATTACAATGGTTTATAAAAGCATTAAATTGCTATCCAAAAATTTAATGTTTTGGAACATTATTATTCTTCTTCAGATGAGATTTTAAATTGTGAAAAGTTTTCACCATTTGTTTTAAAAAAAGAAGAAAATAGGAAAAATAAAAAAAGGGAAATTTATAAAAGGAAAAAAGAAAGGCGAGTAAAAAAGAAAATGGAAAAAGCAAAAAGAAAAATGGAGAGAATAAAAAATATAATAGAAAAAAAGAAAAAAGAAAAAGAAAAAGAAAACATTTAAAAATGAAGAAAATAGGAAAAAGAAAAAGGAAAATTTAAAAATAAAAAAAGAAAGGAGAGAAAATGAAAAAGGAAAATGAAAAGAATAAAAAATAAAATTAAAAAAATTAAAAAAGTAAAATGTAAAAGAAAATAAAAAAGAAAAAAGAAAAAATAATTTAAAAAAGCAAAAATGAAAGGATAGATAAATGGAAAAAGAAAAATGGAAGAAGAAAAATGGAAGAAGAAAAATGGAAAAATGATAAAATAAAATAGAGAAAAAGGAAAAAGGAAAATGAAAAAGAAAAGATTTTGTAAAAAGAATACATGAAAAAAGAAAAAAAAAGTTTTAAAAAAGGTTAAAAGAAAGGAGTGATATATAAAAAAGCAAAATACAAAAATGAATAAAAAAAAACAAAACAAAACAAAACCTACCAATCCTGATTGCAGTAAAAGAATGAAGACGTATTGATGAGAGTAAATGAAAGTGATTTTATAGCAGATGGACACTTTTGTTCAACTATCCAGGGTCTTTTTAAATATCAAAGTTTTCAAATGGCACCTCTGTGACATACCAAAGTTAGGACTAATTCAGTGAAGTGCCTGTATGGTAGAGAGGGTGGCACCTCTTCATCTGCGTTTGTATTGATTTCTTGCAGAAAGAAGAAAAATAAATGACAAAAGATAAAATCGTAAACTGGCTACAGAAACTCTTGGGAAATTCCATTCTAGACTCCCCCAACCACAGAAAACAAAACCAAAAACTATAAAATATACACTCAGGTAAAGTAACCTAATTTCTGTGGAAGTGGGTTTCATATCGTTTCTTGACTACCACAGCAAATAAACTGCAAGATACAAGTATTTTGTTTTCTAAAATTTTTCAGGCATTTCTAAATCTAACAATGTGTCATTGTTCTTGCCAACAGAAGATTTCAGCCAATCTATTCTGTAGCCTTCTACAGGGTCATAGGCACAATAAGGAGATTATAATCTCCCCTGCATAAATGTCTCCCCTGCAATATGTGGAATGTTAATGTTTCTTTCTCAAAAAATGGAAATAATTTTTTCTGTTCAAAAAGCAACAAAATAAAAACACTTATTTCGAGGTTCTTTTTCACCCTATGTCTACCCTATGTGAAAGGGTTATCAGAGAAAATACAAAGGATCTGTGGTCTATATAACATCAGATAGAAAAATAAGGTGTAGCTAACCATATATGGAGGGAGAAAGGGGATCCTCTCCTCCAATAGAATGAAGTTGTGGAGGGAGAAAGGAGAACCTCTCCTCCAATAGAATGAAGTTGTGGAGGGAGAAAGGGGATCATCTCCTCCTACAGAATGAAGTTGTGGAGGGAGAAAGGGGATCCTCTCCTCCAATAGAATGAAGTTGTGGAGGGAGAAAGGGGATCCTCTCCTCCAATAGAATGAAGTTGTGGAGGGAGAAAGGGGATCATCTCCTCCTATAGAATGAAGTTGAAATATTAGATAGATAATACCACTAGAAACTACGTAAACTCAAGAAATCAGAGCATATAGTAAGCAAAAAAAAAATCTCCTAAGCCAGCCAAATATAGAAATGAATACAATATAGGAACCAGTAATACAGATTACTAGAAAAAATCATTAGCATCAAAGATTGCAATATGAGCTCTGGTAAAAAATGCTAGAAAAAATTATTAGCATTAAAAGATTGCAATATGAACTCTGGTAAAAAAAAAAAATCTTTTTACGTCCCAGAATTTCACATTCTGTTGTCCTTAAGAACACATGACTAAGTGGATATAAATGTTAATTTCGATCTAAAGAGTTGGAAGTTCAATCCCAGGCTACAGCAGTGATGAACAAATAACTTTAATTGGAGTAGATAGACTAAACTATCGCCCGGTTCACACTCCACCCACATCTATTGAACAGGTGAAGAGGCTCATCCCTTGTTTCCTGTTTAGGATGTGGTTTCTGGTTTTTCTCTTTTCCAATCTTTTCACTCTTATGTAGCCCCCTGCGCATCAGTGGCATTTTCGCCTTGCTTGGGGTGATATGATTAAAAAAAAAAAACTTAGATGAGTTAAGTTAAAGGGAGATAACTACGTAGCTACCTGAAGTGGCATTGAACATGGAATAAGAAAGATATATCCCAGTTATTGTAATAAAGTGTTCGGTTTGAAATTTCTAGAACTTGAAGAAGGTTGGAGCATACAACAACCAAAATGTTGTAAACATAGCAGCAAAGACGAAGACAATAGTTCAAATAGTGTAAATACTTCCTCATCTTAGAAGTATAGACAAGTTCTTTTCAAGTTTGCTTTTTTTCTTTCAAATAAGAAACTTATTTGAAGTGTGTTGTGGTGCAGTGGATATCGGCTCGGACCAAGAAATCGGGGAGCCAAGTTCAAATTCCAGTTGAATTCATTGCATTCACTTACACACAAATACCCTTGTGAAAGGTATTAATCCGTCTCTTCCTTCCAGTTATGGGTTAAATAACAGGACAGATTGGGTTCTATAGCCTTGGCAGGCAACCAGTCTATTGCAGAAAGCAATGGCAACCTACTGCAGGATAATCTTCTGCCCAGTCAGTCATGTCGCTTTTGAGACATGATTGCCCAAGCATGTTTCACGTATGGCACTTAACTGACTGATTTGAAGTGCTAAAAATTTTTAAATGTTGACAGCCTTCTTCAGGTGGTAGAAATTTCAAACTGAACCCTTTATTTTGATCACTTGTGTATATCATTCTTATTCCATGTGTGATGCCACTTCCGGGTGCCATGTAGTTATCTCCCTTTAACTCAATTCTATAAGTTATTTGTTCACCACTAAGTTATTTATTCAGCATGTATTAAATTCACAGCTATTTGGATGAAGTCACTGGAACTAACCAACTCCTATATCCACTGGGTCATGTGTTTTTGTGTTTGAAATTCCTTACACCTGAACAAGGCCGGAGTGTATAATGATTGAAACATCATAAACATGGTAATAAAGAGAAGGACACCAGTCCAAACAATGTAAATAATGTAAATAATAGCTCATCTCAGAAGTATAGACAAAGAACAGGAATTCTCATTCACTTAGGTTGTCTTAATAACAGGGCTTAAAATAAACTAGCTACATCTTCTGTAGAGGAGTATCCCCCATTTACAATTTTAGTGGATATTTGTAGATTAAAGTATAAATCTGATTAATGTTACTTTTTTAGGACTAAACTTATTTATAAATGAAACTGTGTGTGTGTGTGTGTGTGTGTGTGTGTGTGTCCATTACCTATAGACTCCAAAATGGCTGAACTGATTTTCTTGAAAATATACACAGTTGTACTATAAGTGTCTGCGAGTGTTCTTAGCTAGGTTTTGTGTCAAGGTACGCCTGATAAATATCGAAAATCGATAATAAAGAAAATCGGGTTATAGAAGGATTGGTCCGATTTTAATCAAATTTGATACACTCATAGACAAAGACATAAGAAATGATATTCAGAAGTTTCAAGGTTGCAGTTCTTACAATAGTGCAGAAAATTGATAATATATATATATATATATATATATATATATATATAAGGCAAGATGTTTGAATGTGTGCCTGTTTATCTGCCTGTATGTCTGTATTTTTTTCAGCCTTTTTATTTAAGTTTTTGATTTGGGTTTGGCTCTAAGTAGGTATAATTGTAGTTCTTAGTCTCAGCCATGATACCATTTACTCAGAGGACTTATTTAGCCATCGAAATTCAGTTTATGATGAATAAACTTATTTGATATTGATACCAGGAAATCAAAATTTGAATTACATCCATTCATTTTTCTTTCAGTCTACAGTTTTGCTTTAACTGGAAACAACAATTGCTTTTTAGTCTTTCGTGCCAATGTCCAAAGATTCTGAGTTCCAGGACCATGGATTAGTTTTAAAGCTTTCATAACACCCGAGCAACATCGGGCTATACTGCTAGTATGAGAATAAAGTGGATCTGTGTCTACCTTTTTGACTTTAGTATACACAGAAACCATTGACATTACTCTGGGATCCCATTCCTTTTTCATCTTTATGTGTCATGTCTTTTTAAGACGTAGGCAATCATGGACTTCCACTTGTCCCTATCCCTTGTTACCCTTAACATTTTTCCACTTGGTATCTCTCCCTTGTCCCACTAACCACTTGCTCATGTCTTGCACTGTTTTCTTCTGCAGCTCTTTCACTTTATCTGTCTATTGAGTATTATATTCTCCAAGCCCTCCTTCCACATTACATGTCCCAGAAACCTCAGCTGTCTTTTCCTGATGTTTTCTTTTTGTTTGCATCCTCTTTGAAACCATGTCATTGCTTCCATGTTCAATACCAGTATCCTCACCATCTGTCTGCAAAACAACATTTCTGTTGATTGAGTCTTTCCTTCATCTTTGATAAAATTGTCTAGCAGTCACTCCTACCTTGAAAAGTAGACATCACATAACAATCCAGTAATCTCTTCTTTGTTTCCAATTAAATTTTCCTGTCTCTCAATACTCTGCTTAGGTTTTGGAGTGTATTCTTGGCCATATCAATACACCTTTGGATCTCAGAGTCACACTTTGCGTCTGCTAGAATATTTTCCATACATACATCAAAATATATTTTTAAAATTCTTTGCCAATTTGCCCTAGATATACAGGCTGCAATAGGTCATGTTTGAAGATTGCATTCAAGCATGACCCATTGCTTGAAGGTTGCTTGAAGATTGCATGAAACAAATTACCACCATTCCATGTTGAGCTCAGTATCCACTGTTATATATATATATAACATAGTGATGATCCATGTATACTGTCTTAATGTATAGGAAAAACTACTAAAAAGTTCTAAGTTTAAAAATGTATTTTTTTGACAGTATTTATTTATTTCTATTATTATATTTGATATTTCAGACAATCCTCGGCCTTTCATCAGAAACAAATGATTTTAAAATTTAAATTAGAAACGTTTTCGCAATGAGCGTTCATCCGAGAGATTGTTTACATCACGTGACGCAGAAAGTGACAGATCTTTTTTAATATTTGTAAACATAAATCTATCTTTAATAATACTTGTAAATGTTGTTTTAAAGAAAAATTTTTTAAGTGTATCTAAAAAATGTTTAACTATTTAAATATTTATAAAGATTCAAAACCCCTAAGTCCCTATGTAACCCTAGCCTGTATGTATTTAATTTTAAAATCCAACAGAAAGAAAGAAAATACTGGATTTTAGAATTAAATACATACAGGCTAGGGTTAAATAGGGACTTAGGTGTTTTGAATCTTTATAAATATTTAAATAGTTAAACATTTTTTTAGATACACTTAAAAAAAGTTTCTCTAAAACAACATTTATAAGTATTATTAAAGATAGGTTTACATTTACAAATATTTAAAAAAATCTGCCATTTTCTGCATCACGTGATGTAAACAATCTCTCGGATGAACGCTCATTGCAAAAACATTTCTAATTTAAATTTTAAAATCATTTGTTTCTGATGAAAAGCTGAGGACGATTTGAAATATCAAATATAATAATAGAAATAAATAAATACTGTCAAAAAAATACATTTTTAAACTTACTTTTTAGTAGTTTTTCCTATATATATATATATATATATATATATATATATCCACTGTTATATATATATATATCTATATATATATATATATAGATAGATATATGGTCTGTCCTTGATATTCAGCATTTTTTGCCAATAAATATACCATAACTTAAAACAATATTTTTATCATATATATATATATATATATATATATATATATATGATTAAAATAGAATAATTCAATAAACCCTTGATGAGTGGATATTACCATGAAACTTTGACATTAAGAGAAAGACAGGTATGAAAAATTACAGTCAAGTACTTATTCTGTATTTTTTAATAATTATAATAATAATAATGATGATAATGTATATATATATGTAAATTATCATTATTATTTAAAATATTTTATGCTCTCATGAAGATTGAGCTCTCTGGAGAAGAGAATTTTAAAAACAGTTACCACTTCTGTGTTTTACGTGTTACCCCTCAGCAATGAATTGAGTTCTTTTGGTGACTGGTGTGTATATACACCGCTTATATAATATGCTAAAATGTCTCTTCTCTCATTGTATGTGCCTATGGCTTAGGGAGTAGAGACTCTGGCTGACACCAAACCGATTGAGTTTCAATCCTACCCAGAAGCAAGTAGATGTCTAACCACACTAATGAGCTTTGATAGAGCAAAACAGACTTGTATGTGAATGACAAATATATATATATATATATATATATATATATATGTAGGTTTCATTACACTGCTTATATACAAGACGTTAAAATTTCCCTTCTCTGATGCCATGCGCCGATGGCTTAGGGAGTAGAGACTCCGACCGACACCAAATCGGTTGAGTTTCAATCCCGGCCAGAAGCAAGTGGATATGTCTAGCCACACTGATGAGCTGTGATACAGTGAAATGGGCTTGTATGTGGATGACTAATATATATATACAGGTTTCATTAAAAATGACAGAAACGGTTTTATGATTAAATTCTTCATGTAATTTTTCATGTGATATTATGATTTCTCTTTTTTTGAGGACATAAATTATATAAAATATATACATTCATTTATATGCAAAATAAAAATCCACACTCGGTAATGGTTAAAAGTATAGCCAAAAGTGCTTAGTTTAACAAAACGTTTGAACAACTTTTAGATATGTCTTCAAAGGCGCATTCCAGAAGCTGAGTAAAGTATTAAGAGACAGGAAAATTTTGCTAGAAACAAAGAAGAGAGTACTGGATTGCCCTGTAATGTCAGTTCTTCAATATGGCAGTGAATGTTCAACGATGAAGGAAAAACTTAACTCAACTAAAATGTGGTTCTACAGAAGGATGCTGCCGATATCATGGATCAAGCATGTGAGCAATGATGAGATCTTGGAAAGGATGTAAATGAAAAGGGAATTAATACTGAGAATCAGGAAGAGACAGCTAAAATTCCTGGGACATCCAATGAGGAAGTGGGGCTTAGAGAACCTGATACTAACAGGCCAGATAAAGGGAAAGAGAGACAGAGGAAAACAGCATGCAATGTACTTGACTGGCCTGAGCGGGTGGATGGCAGAACAGGGTTTGTGTGGTGTAACAGGAGAAGGTGTGCTAAGAGCCACCAGGTATAGGGAGATGTGAAGATCCATGATCACCTACATCCTGAAAGGACAAGGTACATAGAAGAAGAAGAACTAAGTAAATCTAAAAAAGTAATATGAATTGCAGCAACGAACATGAAGGTAATTTCTGAAAATCCAAAACATTGGAATAATTTTAATATCATTTTTTACTTTTACTTTTAGTTTTAATTATAAGAAAATGACTTGGCTCTAAAAATAAAAATTACATTTTCCTATTTAAAGCAGGTTTTATTAAGTCTATTATTGTTGTCCAAAATTCACTTTAATTTTATTTTTATTGATTCCTGCCAACAGAAAAGTTTAAAATATTTTATAAAGAGTTTCTCCAGAAATAAATAGTGCTTATAGAAATATGAAATTCAACAATAGTTAGTCAATTTAGTATTTATTTAAGTAGATTTTGTACAAATATTATACTTTAATTGAAATATAGTGGAAAATGCATTCTGTACAAAATGGATATCTTTTGCCTGTCAACATAGTTCAAAAGTCAAGTACCATATTTTTGGTGACATATTTTTACAATAAACTTTATCTTAAAATCCACATGTCTCCTACACATGGAAGGTGTGAATAATATATATATATATATATATATATTTAATTATTATTACAAAAATATATGATACTAGCATTAAATATAACACAAGAAAACATCAATATATTTTATTGTAGCCAAAGGCACATTAATTATAAGCAGGATAAATTATATATATGTGTGATAGAATAAGTAAAAAACAGTAAGAAAAGTGTTTTTAATCTAACATTTTTCAATTTATTAGGTGAATTTGTGGTGAATTCAGGATTAAAAGTAACTCTCTTCTCTTCACTTTTTTACAAATTTCTTAATCCAATGTGAAATCTAATTTTGGCCAATAGAAAAAGGAATGACTCTGTAGTGAAGGAAAAGAGACGAAGCCAAATTTTGCGATCCGGTGTCAATTATTTTCTAACCAATGAAAGGACATGATTTACAAAACTGACAGTAGTTACTAAGCCAGTCTAAAAAAAAGTTATTTGATATATATATATAAAGTGGAATCAGCAGATGGGAGCAGAAATCAGAGATGACACTGCCAAAATGTGACAAAAGAAATTTAAATCCGCTGAGCCGGACATATGGTCTTGTCAACACACATTCATTCTCTCTTTTCTTTCCTGTGTGCTGTTCTCTTTTATCTCTTCTTCATCCTCACCATCAACAAAAAGAAGAAGAAAACAACAACAACAGGACACTTCAACTGACTCCTAAAAACTAACATCCGGTAAGTACAATTTTCCTTTATTGCTTTACCTTCCTTTTCAGTTTTTTCCTGGCCATAAAAAGAAAGAAAGGAATGCAGACTTTATTACTACACTGTTAATCCTTGCATACACACATTCGTGACCTACAACTAAGAACTCTGGATTCATTTAACTTCTGTACTACACTTTCTCTTTGAACATTTTCACATTTAATAATTTCACTTCCTACAAATTCTTATTCTGTTTTGTAAATAAATTTCCACTTTAATATACAGACAAAACACTTTTATTCTTCCAAATTTGATGATGATAATCATAAGTTGTCAGAAGTTTGGTTATGTTTGGCACAAGGCCGATTTAGTAAACATGCTCAAGCTCCCTACTTCAAATTTATTTATCTTCCGAAATTTGTTTACAAGACATAAATTTAAATTAAAAAAAAAAGACAGTATATCAGAATGTTGAGTGGGGCTTGATTCCATTGTTCCAATACACATCATGTGTAATAAAGCAAAAGATGTTCCTTTTAAATGTAAGTTTATAGAAGTGCTTGCCTGTTTATATGGCTTTGTGCCACATGTAATAATGTCCCAAATATTTGTTTTAAATGTAAATGTGTATAAGAACACTTGTCTGTTTATATTTATCTGTACATAATGATACAAGTGTCTTCTTCTTCTATGTGCCCTGTCCCTTCAGGATGTAGGCGATCATGGCTTTCCACATTTCCCTGTCCCTAGTGGCTCTTAGCACGCATTCTCCTGTTACACCATGCAACCCTTGTTCCATCATCCACCTGATTAGGTCTTTTAAATATGTTATCCGTTGCTTTCCCTTGTCTCTCTTTTCCTCTATCTGGCCTGTTAGTATTAGGTTCTCCAAGCCTTTCTTCCTCATTGCATGTCCCAGGAACTTTAGATGTCTCTTCCTGATGCTCAGTATTAATTTCATTTTCGTTTCCAGCCTTTCCAAAACCTCATCATTTCTCACATGCTCTATCCATGATATTCGCAACATAAGACAGATAAAGACTATCGTTTCCCTCATCCCACTTTTTTTTACCTTTTGCCACGTATTTCTGTATTTCTTGCTTCTTCAATAATTATGTGTTTCTGGCGTTGGGTTTATCTCACTACTAAGTAATCTTAGCGCTCAATCGGTGGTATTCAGTTGACAGTGTTGAGTTTTCCAGCAGCGGTAAAAAATATACTTGTGTCGTCCAAGAAATTTTCAATGAATCTATTTCATTGTGTGCCATGTCCCTTTAGTACGTGGGCGATCATGTATTCTCACTTACCTCTATCCCTTGTCGCTTTTAATATTTTTCCTCTTGATATCTCTCTCAAACCCAGCTACGAACTCCATTTGTTCAAGACCATCATATCTATCTCTTATATATCTCTTCCTGATGCTCAGTATTAATTTCCTTTTTGTTTCCATCATTTCCAAAACCTCATCATTGCTCACATGCTTCATCCATGATATTCGCAGCATCCTTCTGTAGAACCACATTTCAGTTGCTTCAAGTTTTTCCTTTCAAGTGTCAAGTGTATTAAAACAAATGGACAGTTTTTAAAAATATATGCATGAGAAAATCTGGTTAAATGTTTGAATGTTTGTGTTAGTATGTTAGTTTGGGTGAATGATAAAATGAAGTACATTTCTGTTTAAATTTATAACAAAATAATTATATAGGAAGAAAGTGTCAATACCAATACATATGGTTGAAAATGTATCTCCATGCAACAAATGTAACCGTTGAATGAATTGTGTTACTAAGATCACATGACCATAAATATTAGTATATAAAGCCCTCAGATAGAAGTCTGAGTGTGTTCTGTACTGAGTGTTAGCACAAACTCTAACCTTATCAGACTCTCTGCTTCAGGCAGAAAAGAATCCAGACATGGCTCAGCTGAAGGGTGGAGTCTCATCTAGGGAAAATTAGACTTGGTGCTCGACACTGCCATGTGCAGGGTCAATAGGAAATTTTTACCCAGGCTTTAGGTTTTGAATTCTCGACTATAAAAGAGCATTGTGCCACATTCTACCTCAGTGGGGAGGCAGATAAATACTGTTCTGTGTTGTGCATCATTCCAGTGTTGTGCGTCATTGAAGAGATTGGTGAATTACTTGAGAGAATTATTCCGAGAGCATTATTGTGTATCATTTGAGGGATTCATTTAGTACATTGACTTTCCGCAAAAATATCAAGATAACATAACTCACTAATAGCGAGTTACCAAAGTTCCCTTCAGATAATAATAATAATAATAATAATAATAATAATAATGTTACAAAATCTAACGTCATAAAAGTGGTGACGAAGATCTCATTCTGAACTTTCACGAGGACTACAGAGGAAAAAATACATATCCTACATGTAGTAATTGAAATATTCAGTGGACTACAAGGACAACTGACAAATTGAAATCAGTTATGTTTCAAATGTTGACACTGTAAAAGCAACAGCAAGAACTACAGTTTCAACAACAAAAAGACCAAAATGAACTGCAATTTCAGTTACAAAAACAACAAATGTTTTTTGAATTGTTGTTTAAGAAAAAAACAGAGGGAAAAACATCTGATTCATTCACTCCAGATACTATTGCAAATTCTATTAGCAAATTTGTATATAATCAAGATGAAGGAATAACTTTTCAAATGTATTACAGAAGATATGAAGAGATCTTCAAAAAGGATTGTTCACATTAGAATGATGAAAAGAAAGTCCAACTATTATTGAGCAAATTGTTTCTTGCTGAACATGAAAAATAGATAAATTTTATTTTGATGAAATGACCAAGTGAGAAAAAGTTCGAGGAAACTGTAGGGATATTATCAAACATTTTTTGAAATAGAACCTTGTTATTTAATGCACGGTGGAATTATCTAAACCTAGTAAAGTGTGACGATGACAATTTTGTCACCTACGCAGGAGTTGTCAATTGAAAATGAGAGAAGTTTAAGTTAAATGTGTTAATTTCTGACTCATTTAAATGTCTGATATTTATTCGGGGGTTAATTTCAAGTAAGGATGCGGATATAAGATATAGGATTCTGACTAAACTACAAATGGAATCAAAATTAACTCCTTAAAAAATAGCTGAAGTGTTTCAGCATATGGCAAATGTAATACTTGACACTGCAAGAGTTTAGGAGAAATAGTAAAAATACAATAAAATACCTAATACTTGCCACAGTTGTTTTTTAGAAACAAAAAATGCTACCAAGGTGAAAAATTAGGACATAAGAGGAACTGTTGCAAATTCAAAAAATGGAAGAGAAACAGAAAGTTTGTCAACAAAGTAAATACATTGGGTAAAGTTGACAAGTGGAACAAAAAATAAAGTCTTCTACCCTGAATTCATCATAAAAAATTGGTTTTGTGGAATTTGTAAATATCAAATCCAGATCGAGTATCCTTATCTAAAATTCCAAAATTTGAAAATCTCCAAAGTTCAAAATTTTTTCAGGTGTTGACCTGACTTGCCACAAATGGAAAATTTCAGAAAACACTGGAAATTTTCTTAGGTGATGTGCAACCGGTGTAAGTGACTTCATCTGCCCTGGGTAGGGGTTCCCCAAGCCAGCTGTGTACTCTATGTTGGTACCAGATTTTTGCTAACAATCTTCACAGCCATACCTTTATTTATGAATCACCAGGTATTTTTGCTCAGTAAAGATATGATTCAAAATGTGAAAAAACTCTGCAGATACCTATATGGGCAGTAAAAAGAAAACAAATGTAAGACTTTATGTTTATTAATATCACAGAAAGTCAAATGATTGGAAAAACTAGACAGAGGTGTTTGTGTGAAGTGTTTGACTGAGGAGTTTGGTGTTGGAACAATAATCATACTCGACCAAAGGAAACTGAAGGAGAAATTATTAAAGTTTTATTCTGAAAGTGATGATCAGAAATTAATGAAAAACAGAAAACATTGCACAGGGACAAAAATTATGATCTTGATCATGTATTGATGGCGTAGATTCATCAGAATTGGATCAACATATTCCATATACTGGAATGCTGATTTTGAAAGAGGTGAAAATCTCTCATGATGAACTGAACATTGAAGGAAACTGAATATTCAGCAGGCTAGTTACAGAAATTTAAGTAAAGGCATCACAGTAAATATTTAATGGTGTGTGATGATGAAGATGATATAAAATCACTTTCAGGATATATGTATAAACTGTGTTATGAAATATAAAAGGATATTGTGTTTATGCCTGGGTTCTGTTCTCAAACTGCACCAGTTTATAGATGTTATATACAAATACAGTTCCGTCAATTAAATGCCATACATGATATATGCTCGGGTGATCATGTCTCTTTTGAGATATAACTGACAGGGCAGAAGATTTTCTCACAGTAGGTTGCCATTACTTTTTGTGGTAGAGTTGTTGCCAATTAAGGCTACAAAACCTAATCTGTTCTGTGATTTAACCAATAGCTGGAGGGAGAAGAGATGGATTAATATCTTTCCAAAGGGTATTTGTACATAACTGAATGCAATGAATTCAACTGGAATTTGAACTTGGCTGTCCAATTTCTTGATTTCAGCCAATATCCACTTCGCAATACATATACACAAATTAAATAGCCTGTATTCCAAAGTCTTATAAAAAACTAAAAACTGAAGAATTCAGGTAAAGGATTCTCAACCTGTACATCAAATACCTCAGTATATGGATCAATCACTTACACACAAATACCCTTGGGAAAGGTATTAATCCGTCTATTCCTTCCAGTTATGGATCAAATAACTGGACAGATTGGGTTCTATAGCCTTGTTCGGAAACCAGTCTACCGCAGAAAGCAATGGCAACCTAGTGCGGGATAATCCTCTGCCCAGTCAGTCATATCTCTTTCGAGATATGATTGCCCAAGCGTGTTTCACATATGGCACTTAACTAACTGAATAAAATAGTTAGAGACATGATTAAGGCGTCTACTGGGCATAAAGTGGGGGATCAATATTATATTGTTATGAAGTAATAAACTCATCCCCCACTAATTATTTCTTAATAATATAATACATCACTTCCCCCCTCTAGCTATGAGTCAAATAACAGGACAGATTGGGTTCTATAGCCTTGGCTGGCAACCAGAAAGCAATGGCAACCTACTGCGAGATAATCTTCTGCCCAGTCAGTCATGTCTCTTTCGAGACATGCTTGCCCAAGTGTGTATCACGTATGGCCCTTAACTGACTGATGGATCAGTCATGAGAGATTTTTATAGAAGATAAGGAAAATGAACATATATTAGGTTGTGCAAGGTGTAGTTTCAATCAACATTACAAACTGCAAACAAAACAATATATTTCTCAAAACACTCAAGTCATGTTATGAAATTGCCTCATCAGATCAAGAGGATGTCATGCATGGCATCAAGCTCATTCAGAAATATCTAAACTGTCAGCTTTATACAACCACTTTCCCAGATTGATAATTCAAAATGGCTTTGAGTGAGTGAAGTATACAGAACTTGAGGAAGTGGGTGCATTTTCTTCAAACTACATCAACTGGTGCTACAGAATCACAAATAAAGAACTGAACCAGATAACAGAAAGCACATCACTTGAGGATTTTCAGCAACTGCAACAACTAAAATGGATATCACATATAGCTTAAAGAGAGAATAATGACATAATCAACATGTTGAGATTCCATACAACCTCAAACATAAGGCAAGGAAGGACATTAGGCTTGAAAGACCAATAACAACTACTGAACTTAAGACACTGACTGCTTTTGTCAATGAATACTGAATGTTTCCTTACATGAAAACTGCTAATATTACCATTATGATTAGAGATGGAAATAACAGATACTACACTCTGATCTCAGCCTGATGGCCAGTGGGGGAAGAAAATAGAATGACTTGAACATTAGTGGTGGCTCAGTTAATGATGTGGCCTTGGTTTTAAGACCACTCAAAAAAAAACACGAACACAACAGATTGGGTTAAATACATATATTGACAACAAAACAAAGTACAATACAACATATAATAAATACAGATAGTCAATCTAAACTTATTTATAAATTGAATTTTGTCTGTGTGTCTGTGTGTGTGTCTTTGTGTATGTGTGTGTGTCCGTTACCTATAGACTCCAAAATGGCTGAACCGATTTTCTTTAAAATTTACACAGTTGTACTATTAGCATCATCTGAGAGTGTTTTTAGCTAGGTTTTGTGTTGAGGTACCCCCGATAAATATTGAAAATTGATAATCAAAAAAATCGGGTAATAGAAGGAGTGGTCTGATTATAATCAAATTTGATACACTTATAGACAAAGACATAAGAAACGATATTCAGAAGTTTTAAGGTTGCAGTTCTTACAATAGTGCAGAAAATCAATAATATATATATATATAAGCTTTCATTGCACCTGAGCAACGCCGGGCTATACTGCTAGTCAAATATAAGCGCTTAACAGAGTCTTGAAGTATTGCAATAATGCTACTACTACAGTTACTTGACTTAGTGATATTTACCCTTCTCCCCCACTTGAGAGAGATGTGACACAAGGTCTTTTTTAATGAGGGGAACCTGAGTGCGTACACCCAAGTACTGGTCAAAACATTACCTATTCACCGTGGTGAATAGGTTCAAAACTGGTCTTAAACTGGTCATTTTGGACTGAAGGCCGGAGGCCCAGTTACTCGACTTAGTTCCCCTGCCAAGTACTGTCTCCTGGCATAAATAGAATCTGGATGAGTTCACACTGATATGTAGGTAATGCTCCCACAACAGTTAATGAATACCAAATTTTTCTTTACAAGGAAATGTTTAATATTACCATTATTATTAGAGATGAGGGTATGGTACAAGGCTGGTTTAAAGTGAGGAGCCCAAAATCATACACATGTGCTAAAGCTAATAATTGCCCAGTAGGTAACCAACATCACACTGGCATCAATATTCTGCTGATCTGCAATCTTTGGCATAATGAAGTAGGTACTCAAGTATTTATTGTGTTCTGTCCAAATAGAAAAATACAGTTGAGAGATAAAATATAGTTTTCCCACCTGAAGGCAGATACTACACATTGATCTCAGCTTGATGGCCAGGAAATGAAGAAAAGTGTGAATCATGTAGCACTGACTGATTGGTCAATGAATACCAAATATTTCCTTATAAGGAAATGGTTAATATTACCATTGATATTAGAGATGAGAAGAACAGGTACTACATTTTGGTCTCAATTTGATGAGCAGGGAATGAAGGAAAGTGTAACTCAAGTAGCAGTGGCTCATTGTTCAATTGATAACAAATATTTTCTAATAAGGAAATGGTTAATATTGCCATTGCCATTATAGATGAGAAGAACAGGTACTACACTTTGATCTCAACTTAATGAGCTGGGAATGAAGGAATGTGTAACTGATTGGTCAATGAATACCAAATATTCCCTTGTAAGGAAATGGTTAATATTACCATTGACATTAGAGATGATAAGAATAGGTACTATACTTTGGTCTCAACTGGATGAGCAGGGAATGAAGGAAAGTGTAAATCAAGTAGCAGTAGCTCATTGTTCAATTGACGCCAATTATTTCTTCCTAAGGAAATGGTTGATATTACCATTGCCATTATAGATAAGAAGAACAGGTACTACACTTTGATCTCAACTTAATGAGCCGGGAATGAAGGAATGTGTAACTGATTGGTCAATGAATGCCAAATATTCCCTTATAAGGAAATGACTGTTTTATTTTTGCTGTTAACATATGACTGTAGTAAACAACTTACTCTCCAACAGTGGCTATTCCTTATCAACTTGTGTATATCTGTGTGTGTGTGTGTGTGTGTATATCTGTGTGTGTGTGTGTGTGTGTGTGTGTGTGTGTGTGTGTGTATGTGCATTTATAATAGGAAAGGATTATTATAATTTGTTAAAAGACTAAAGTATTAATCTCCTGTACGTTCACTAACCATGTTTAAAAAGATTATCGAAAAATGTCCCAAAAAGGATTTCTGCTTTACTAAACCCGGAAATATTGGGAAAGTGGAAAAGAATGACAGCTGTAGAAATTCTTGGTTAAGACTCTTAGCCAAGATTTGGTGTCATGTTTCATAATTTCCAGAAAAATGTTTTTAAGCGGTTTTTGTGTTCATGCTAATCTGTGGATTAGTGCAGCAAAAAAGAAAAAGAAGAAAATATTGTAATCTCTTAGCTGAAGAGTTCATTTCGTTTAGAGTAATTTTATATTTAGACTTCTGTGATATTTTTTATTACCTTATTAAATATAAAAGTGAGTTGGTGGCTCTTAAGCTACTGGTTCGATGAGCAACACCCACCCTTGGCAATTTATCTTTCATGCTACACTGTTATGGACTTAGAAGAAGTACAACTACTAATAGATTACATTAATCTAGCAAATATTTGCAGCATAGCATATAATAAACAGGAAATACATTTTTTAAACACTAGTGTTTTCTAATTTGTAAAACCTTAATATATATATATATAATTATTTAATTACTTAATTTTGGTCAAAATAAAATTAAACAGTTGTACTAAAAGTGTTCAATACAATTATATTGTTGAACTTTTGAAAATTTTTCATTTGGTAATGAATTATTACACAATCTAGTTTTCTACCATTAGGTGTCTTCAGGTAGAAACCTAGGTTGTGTAATAACTTGTTTACCACAATATATATATGTATATATATAACAAATATATATTTACCTTCCTGAAATGAATTGTGTTCTTTTGGTGACTGGCGTGTGTATACATTGCTTATATATAACATGCTAAAATTTCCCTTCTCTGATTCCATGTGCCTATGGCTTAGGGGTTATCAACTCCAACTGATACCTAATCGGACAAGTTTTGATCCCAGCCAGAAGCAAGTGGATGTCTAGCCGTACTGATGAGCTGTGATACAGCAAAACAGGTTTGTATGTGGATGACAAATATATATACATATATATATAAAACAAAGAACTATAAAAAAGTTGATATGAACATAGATAATTTAGTTGATAATTTTAATACTTTTAGTAAAAAAAATTACAGATAAACTGAAAATAAGTGACAGAGTAGCAAAACTCGTCACAAAGGAGTATTATATCACCATCAAAAATTACAAGGAAAATTTTAATACAAATCTTACTATTAGAATGATAAATCCCACGAGACCTGAGATAGGAAAAATTAGTAAAATCATACTTGAAAGAGTAAATAAACAAATTATGGGATACCTTTGATTAAAATTATGGAAGTTTAATACTGATGTAACAAATTGGATTTATCATATAAAAGAAAAAAAAAGCAACTGTTCTTTTATCCAATTTGATATTGAGGAGTACTAGCCATCGATATCAAAGAAACTACTTGCTACAGCATTGAAATTTGCCACTGTTTATTTGGATATATTGGGGGAGGAGAGAAATATAATAAAGAATGCAAAAAAATCTGTTCTCATTCATAAAAAAGAAAAATTAATTCCAAAGAAGATAACTTTAATATAACTTGGGTCACTATGTCGATCCAGGATGTTTTTTCCGCCTGAATCCATCCTGCATATATATAAGTCAACCATCCGTCCGTGCATGGAGTACTGCTGCCATTTATGGTCAGGCACCCCTGCCGTTCTCCTCAGTGTTCTCGACAGGCTCCAAAGGAGAGTCTGTAATGTGATAGGTACTGATCTGGCGGCTTGACTGCAGCCACTTCCCCACCGTCGAAATGTGGCCTCCCTTTGTCTGTTCTATAAATACTTTCATGGCTTCTGCGCGGACGAACTTAAGTCACTGGTGCCTCCTCAACAGGTGTTTACTCGTACAACCAGACTGGCAACTGGATCCCACCCATTCACAGTCAGGTTAGCCAAATGCAGACAACAATTCTACTCCTGCAGCTTCTTCTCTCGCACTTCCCGCCTGTGGAACTCGCTCCCATATTCTTGCTTTCCTGATGGCTACAACCTCCAGAAATTTAAATGCAATGTCAATACTCATCTATTAACCACTGGACTCTAGCTCTCTCCCCATCCCCGTATATCCTTCCCTTTCTCTCCACCTATGTATCTGTCATCGCACCTGCATTATCAGCTTTCTATTGCTCCTTTCTAACTAGTTTGTACTCCTCACTCTTTTCAAATGAATCTTTTTACAGTTATGTAGCACCCTGCTCATCAGTGGCATTTCTGCCTTGCTCGGGGTGAAATGATAAAAAAAAAACAAAAAAAAACTATGGGATCTTTAGACTCTGCTAAGTCTGTAAATCTGGTTGGCTTATTTGTGCTATACAATCTTACAGCCTATAAGGATATAAATACTGAAGATATTGGATTATATATGGATGATGGCCTTATGACTGTGAGGAATGCCACAAATTTTAAAATAGATAAAATTAGAAAGATAATATTTAGAGAATTTAAAAACCATAATTTAAAAGTAACTATTAATATAAATATACAAAAGTAGATTTCTTTAACTTTAGATGTAACTTTAGATTTAGGAAGGTATATATCCCAACATAAAAATCAAATGAAAATCCTTTATATATCCACCCAAAATCTAACCCTCCTCCATTTGTTATTAAAAATGTATTCTCATCCATAGAATATAAAATTATTAGAAATTCCACAAATGAAGACATGTTTAATAAGCATAATAATGCCTTAAATGTGGATGTGTGTTGTGGTCTAGTGGATATCAGCTCAGAACATGAAATCGGGGAGCCGAGTTCAAATTCCAGTTGAATTCATTTCATTCACTTACGCGCAGATATCCTTGGAAAAGGAATTAATCCGTCTATTCCTTCCAGTTATGGATCAAATAACAGGACAGATTGGGTTCTATATCCTTGGCTGGCAACCAGTCTACCGCAGAAAGCAATGGCAACCTACTGCGGGATAATCTTCTGCCCAGTCAGTCATGTCTCTTTCGAGATATGATCACCCAAGCGTGTTTCACTTATGGCACTTAACTGACTGACTGAATGCCTTAAAAAAACAGTGGGTATAAAAATCCAAATATTAAATATGTAAAATAGAAAATCAACCCCTTGAAGAAAAAATAGGAATAGAAATATTATTTGGAATACACACTCTTTCAATCAAATGATTAGTAGTAAATTGGGAAAAAAATTCCTTGCTTTGATTAAGAAACACTTTTCAAATAATAATCCATTAAGTAAGATTTTCATTAAAAATACCCTTAAATTAAGTTATTGTTGTCTGAATAATTTAGAAAAAATTATAAAAATCATAATATTTTTAATAAAAATGTAAACATAATTGAAAATAAAAATAACCTAATAACTGAAATTAATAATTTGGACAGTAATAAATGTAATTGTAGAAAATCTATAGATTCTCCTTTGGAAAACAGGTGCCTTACAGAATCAATTAATTACCAATGTAAAATTTCTTCTGTGGAAAACCCTAGTGATATAAAGATTTATGTGGATAGTACTATAAACTTTCTGAAAAAGCGATTTTATCAACACATGTCTTCATTCAATAATAATAAGTACAGAAATAGAACATCCCTATCCAAATATTATTGGTATCTAAAGGAAACAATTAAAATACCCATCTTAAAATGGAAAATTTTTTAAAAAGCTAGAATATGTAAGTCTTTAAATGACCCATACCCTTTGTATCTATATGAAAAACTATATATTATCAAATTTAAAAATAACATCTATGAAATAAATGTAATTAAATAAATATCATATATAAACATTGCAAAATATTCACCTCAGAATATTGATAAAAAACATATTTATTAACTTGCATATATCTAATAATTTGTTATAGAAAATAATAATTAAATAGATATTAAAATAATTAAATTGATATTTAAATCTTAAAATAATTAAATAGATATTTAAAAGATTGTATTATGATATTAAGAATTGTATTTGAATATAACAATAATAAAACAGATTTTATATAAAAAGAATAAAATGATATTAAAAAAGTGTTTAATAAATAAATGGATATTAAAAATGTTATTTATAAAATAAAAGTTTTGAAAAATTAGAATGAAATGCATTCTGAAGTGAAATAAAAATAGTATATTAGACTCAAAAGTCCCTTTAAGTTAGATCAAAAATAGAAAATGTTTTCTTTCTTTCTTTCTTCATCTCTTTTCTTTTTTCTTTTTCATTTTAGAAAATGTTGATATATAGAGAAAGCTGAAAGAAAAAATTTTGTCACAATAATGGATACATCAATGGAAATAGGGTCTAGACAGGGGTTTTAAAAATTGAGTTGACACTTTGGCCATTAAGACTGAAAAAAGAAGAAATGTATTCCCCAAAAATATAAACTTTTTTTTCAAATTTAAAGTGAATTTCTATTCTGATTAGTTAAATTGAACACACACATGAATTTTTATGTCTTCCCATATCTACAAATAACAGTCATATTGTTTCTTATATCTAAATGAAAATCATTTTCACAACAATGAGCTAACATTGCCTGATGAAGTAGAAATCTCTAAACAGAAATTTTTGTGTCACAATGTATTTTTGATTAAAAACAAATTTAATTATATGATTATATTATACTCTACAATATTTATATATTGAACACTTTTATAAAAAAAAGTACATGCCCAAGAACTCTTTACTTGGTTTCATATATATATATATATATATATATTGCAATTTGGTTATTACAAAGGTTTATAAAAGCATTATATCACAACACAAAAATTTTCATGTTTCTGAACAATACTGTTCTTTTTCAAGTGATATGTTAAAATAAATGGTGAAAAGTGACATCCTGCTTCCTTTTGTGACCAAAATCTTCAAACACTATAGTTATCAAATTCTCATTTTTTATTGAATAATATTGACACATCTAAAGCATTTTCTTTAAATAACCATGAATTCATCTTATATTTGCAAAATAAATCATTTTCACCATTTATTTTAACATATCATCTGAAGGAGAACAGTATTGTTCTGAAACATGAAAAGTTTTGTGTAGTGAAATAATGCTTTTATAAACCATTGTAAAAACCAAATTACTTTATTAAGATCTACTCTGCATCAAGGACTCTTTATAAAAGTAAATGCTTGAACAGTGGGTTTTAATCTAAGTGTTCTTTCACTTTTTTATAATATATATATATTATATACAAGGTTGGGCAGAAAAGTTCAAAGGCTATCTATGAAGGAGTGATGATACAAGTGTGAAAACTTGTATGCATTTATTTCAACTCTTCTTATTAATATGTGTTGTGGTGCATTGGATATCGGCTTGGAACGAGAAATCGGGGAGCTGAGTTCGAATTCCAGCCGAATTCATTGCATTCACTTACGCGCAAATACCCTTGGGAAAGGTATTAATCTGTCTCTTCCTTCCAGCTATGGGTTAAATAACAGGACGGATTGGGTTCTATAGCCTTTGTTGACAGAAAGTAATGGCAACCTACTGCAGGATAATATTCTGCCCAATCAGTCATGTCTCTTTCGAGACATGATCACCCAAGCGTGTATCATGTCTGGCACTTAACTGACTGACTTATTAATAACTCATTGTTTCTCTATTCTTTGGCCCTATCTGACTATCATCTCTTCCTCAACATGTAAAGACACATGACTGGGAACCAGTATTGCAGTGATGATGATGTCTTTTTTTAACCAACTGGATGAAAGCTTCATTACCAATGGGGTTCCAAGTATAGCAACACATTGGAAGAAGTATGTAAACCTCAATGAGGATTATGTTGAAAAATAAACCTCTGTTGGTCACATTCTGTTGTAGTGGAATATCCTGCTACCCATCTGATACAGTAGGATGGACTCATCCATCACTTATATGAGAGTTATAGCTATTGATTAGTGAGGATTATATATGGTAGTGTATATTGCAGTAGACTAATCTCTCAGTGACACTCTTATACAGTATATTCTGGTGTGCTCTATGACATCCATATTCGGTAGTTTATTACTTGAGTGCAAGTCAGTTCATGAACTTTTCAATTGACTCTAATATATATAGTCATCCGCAGACAGATCTGTTTCACTGTATCACAGCTCATCAGTACGATTAGACTCCGATTGCTTTTTAACCCAGGATTGAAACCCGACTGAATTGGCGTCAGTTGGTGATTCTACCTCTGGGCTATGGGCGCTTGGTAGAAGAAGGCAGATTTTTTAGCACATATATTATCATTATACATGCCCAATAGCCAGAGTGCTCTAATTCATTATTGAATGAGCAATGTGTACATGCCAGAGTAGCTACTGTTTTTCAAAGACTCCCATTCTTTCAGAGTGCTCAATCAGGGTGTGAGAGTGTAAATAGTCATCCACAGACAGATCTGTTTCGCTGTATCACAGCTCATCAGTATGGTTAGACATCCATTGCTTTTACCCAGGATTGAAACCCGATAGAATTGGTGTCAGTCAGCAATTCTACCTCTGAGCTATGGGCACTCGGTAGAAGAAGCAGACTTTTAGCGTGTGATGTATCATACGCCAGTAGCTAGAGTGCTCTAATTCATTACTGATATATATATATATATATATATATATAAAGGGATACAAAAGATAATTATCTCACTTTGGCCAATAGGAATTCACGTGGTTTTGTGATGTCACTTCATATTGTATTGAAAGCAGTATTTAGTGATCTTCCAGGAGTCAAACAGAGCAATTGTATTTTTTAGCCTAGGTTTCTTGGCCTGTTCAGGAGCTAAATCTGCCTCCCTCAATCATCCTATGGTAGCATATTCCTTTGAAAATATATCTGGCCCACAATCCTCATGTTGAGAAAACCCATGACCCACTGTTTCCTGTTTGCAGAATATATTCCTGCTTGCAACATAGCAGTTGAATCTAGCCCACTCAAAGCAGGAATCCCAAATATGGATTCTCCAGAAACATTGAAGAATCTCTGCCAAACTCAATTCCTATTGACTCTTATTACACATAAGATTATCTTTTTTCATTCTATTTTCATTCTGCTTGTTGTGTGGATATGTGTTATATTTCCCTGAATAGGGAAACATATAGATATATATATATATAATTTTGTGTATGACTTAGCTGTATAAAACTTTCTCTGAGAACAAGGAATGTGTATCATTTTCTTTTCGTTTCAGCCATTCCATTATGTTTATCTAAACTTATTTATAAATGGAACTTTGTGTGTGTGTGTGTGTGTGTGTCCATTACCTATAGACTCCGAAATGGCTGAACTGATTTTCTTGAAAATTTACACAGTTGTATTACAAGCATCTGTGAGTGTTCTTAGCTAGGCTTTGTGTCGAGGTACTCCCGATAAATATTGAAAATTGATAATCAAAAAAATCAAGTTACAGAAGGAGTGGTCCGATTTTAATAAAATTTGATACACTCATAGACAAAGAGATAAGAAATGATATTCAGAAGTTTCAAGGTTGCAGTTCTTACAATAGTGCAGAAAATTGATAATATATATATAAAAGGCAAGATGTTTGTGTGTGTGTCTGTTTATCTGTCTGTATGTCATTTATACAAATCCACAATTTTTATCTGATTCTCACCAAACTTCACACAAATATTCTTTAGGCTGAGTCTGAGCTCCAGGACCATGGATTAGTTTTAAAGCTTTCATTACACCCAATCAACGCCGGGCTATACTGCTAGTATATATATATATATATATATATATATATAGTCATCTGCAGATAGATCTGCTTTGCTATTTCACAGCTCATCAGTATGGTTAGACATCTGATTTCTTTTATCCAGGATTGAAACGTGACCAAATTAGCGTCAGTCGACAATTCTACCTCTGAGCTATGGGCAAAGGATATATAAATATATGTATGTGTGTGTGTGTGTGTGTGTAGATGACGAATATATTATGCTCTCATTACAATTAAGCTCTCTAGAGAGAAAAATTAAACAAAAACAGTTACCACTTCCACAGTTTATGCATTACTCTTCGGTAATGAATTGAGTTCTTTCGGTGACTGGCATGTGTATACTCCGCTTATATCATCATCATTTATCCATCACACCCAGATGGTGCATAGGGCAGCAACTTTTTATTGCTGTCTCTGTAACAAACTGTTTTTTTTATGGGGCAGGGTTGTTAGCCCTGCACCCAACCCCCAAACCTGGAGGACCAGTGGACCATTCTTGGTCCTTATGTTTACAGCACCTGGTATTCCCAAATGGTCACCCATTTAAGTACTGACCGGGCTCAATGTTGCTTAACTTCGGTAATTGGACGGGAACCAGTGTATTCAACATGATATAGCCATAGACCTGCTTATATACAACATGCTATAATTTCCCTTCTCTGATTCCATATGCCTATGGCTTAGGGGTTAGCGACTCTGACTGACACCAAATCAGTTGAGTTTCAATCCTGGTCAGAAGCAAGTGGATCTCTACATATCTACAATGTTTTGGCTATTGTGCATGCTGGCCTTCTTCAGGTGATAGATGCATGAATTTTGAATGGAATCCTTTATTAATCCACAGGGGTAGACTGTTTTCATTACATATAACGTGCTTATTTTTGGATATCTGAGTTTCAGTCAATTCCCTTTAAAAACTTGACTCTTCAAGTTTCCTCTGCTGTGGCCAGGTATGGAACTCACAACTCTTTGGTTTAAGTCACGTTTTGGATTACACAACCTTGGAGATATGTAAATAGTCACAAAACCTCATCTCACAAATATAGTGTTATTGTGCCCTATCTATAGGAATAGACTCTTCCTCCATCAATACAATATTAACCTGCGTGACTTCCGGGACACAGCTAGGACGCAGCTGTGATGCAGCTGTGACGCAGTCAAGATACAGTCTAGACATAGTTTAACTACACCATTTGGACTTACACTTCTATTTTCTTGATACACGCTTGGGTGATCATGTCTCGAAAGAGACATGACTGACTGGGCAGATGATTATCTTGCAGTAGGTTGCCATTACTTTCTGTAGTAGACTGGTTGCCAGCCAAGACTATAGAATCCAATCTGTCTTGTTATTTAACTCATAATTGGAGAAAAGAAATGGATTAATACCTTTTCCAAGGGTATTTGTGCGTAAGTGAATGGAAGGAATTCAACTGGATTTCAAACTCAGCTTCCTTGATTTCTCGTTCTGAGTTGATATCCACTGCACCACAATGCACATCAGCATTTTAAAGACTTATTGTATATAGTGTTATGTTTTCTAATACACTGTTTGAACCTACCTTCTTGTTTCCATGTCTTTCTTCCTGGCCCAAACAGGCCACAACAACAACAACTTGGTAACAAAGATTTCACCACGACAACTCCACAAGATATAGACAGATGTATATGGATATACATATATTTTTCTTTTTAATTCTGGTTTCTGGGTAGAATCTGAACATAGAATGTCCTATGTAAAATATGCATCCTTATCTTGGTTGTTTTTATTTCATTATTTTGGTTACTTTACCCTGATATTTTTGTAACATGTGTACTGTATCTGGTTACCTTTATTTCATCCAGTTGTGTCATTTTCCTTATTTTCTTTTGTCACATCTAGTGGAGCTTTGGTCTTCAGCAAGATGCTGTTCTGTTTTCTTCACTGAGATGACATTGCATTACTAGACTTTGAAATTTTTAAAATTTTAATCCTATAAACAACCCATGAAGGTGCCAATTTGCTCACACCTTCAGTCAGCAATTACGCATTACATGTTTTTCTGACATAATCATACAGTGTATTAGTTTGAAATTTTTAGCAAAAATGAATGAAATGGCCACTGAATCTTTTTGCATGCTAGCTGAAATTTATGGGAAAGAGTGCATGCAATGACATGCATGTGCGTTTGAATGGCATAAGATATTTTTTTGACGTCAGGAGGATGTCAAAAATGATGAACATTGTGTATAGTAATTCATGTCAAGTACTGGTGAGAATGTTAAGGACAAAAAGTAAACAAGTGATTTTAAATGATCACAAATCCAGCATCAGAATGAATGCAAAAATGATCTCTGTTAATAAATAATTTTCTTCTTCGATGTAGGTAATTTTGCCTCTCCACAACCTCCTTGGGATATTTAGCAGCATTTCTACTTTTACCAAAACTTTCTACCCCACTAGTTCTGCTATACATTCACAAGTCGGTAACCTTCTGCATTCCCCTATCTATCTTCTTTAATATGCCCTGTAAGAGTTAAGTTTGGCAAGCCTTCATTCCTTATTATATGTTCAAGAAGTTCCAGTGATCTCTTTTTCATTTTGAGGATGTTACCATTTTCTGGGATGTGCACTGTGGTGCAGTGAATATCAGCTCAAAATGAGAAATCGGGGAGTTTGAATTCCAGTTGAATTTGCTGCATTCACTTACGTGCAAATACCCTTGAGAAAGATATTAATCCATCTCTTCCCTCCAATTATGGGTTAAATAACAGGACAGATTGGGTTCTATAGCCTTGGATAGCAACCAGTCTACCACAGAAAGCAATGGCAACCTACTGCGGGATAATCTTCTGCCTAGTCAGTCATGTCTTTTTCGAGAAATGATCGCCCAAGTGTGTATCACGTATGACACTTAAATGACTGACCATTTTCTTTAAGACTTCTTTATTGCATAATTCACTCTATCCATGGAATTCTCAGTATCCTTCTGTTAAATCATTTTTTTTTTTTTGCCACCAGTTTCCTCTTCATCTCTGAGGAGATTGTCTAGCATTCACTGCCATAGAAGAAAATTGATATTACATAGCAATTCTGCACAATTTTCTTTGTTTCTAAAAAATGTTGGCAAATTTACACAAATCAGTTAAACATCCACAATATATAAATAGGTAAACAAATGATTTAGGTTTTCTTTATGATTTTTATTCTTTAGAAATAAGTACAATTTGATTTTATTCAATTACATATTAAAAATAAGTAGAATTAGATTTTATTCAACTATGTATTAAAAATAAGTATCATTAGATTTTATTCAATTGCATATTAAAAATAAGTACAATTTGATTTTATTCCAATGTATATTAAAAATAAATACAATTCATTTATATTCAATTGCATACAAAAAATAAGGACTATTATATTCAATTACTAATTAAAAAGAATACAATCAGATTTTATTCAATTATATATTAAAAATAAGTACAATTAGATTTTATTTAATTACTAATTATAAAAAGTACAATCAAATTTTATTCAATTATATATTAAAAGCAATGGCAACCTACTGCTGGATAATTTTCTGCCCAGTCAGTCATGTCTCTTTTGAGACATGATCACCCAAGCGTGTATCACGTATGGCACTTAACTGACTGACATATTATAAAAAGTACAATCAAATTTTATTCAATTATATATTAAAAGCAATGGCAACCTACTGCGGGATAATTTCTGCCCAGTCAGTCATGTCTCTTTTGGGACATGATCACCCAAGCATGTATCACGTATGGCACTTAACTGACTGACATATTAAAAATAAGTACAATTAAATTTTATTCAATTACATTTTCTCATTTATTTACAATGACTTGTTGCCACATATCAGGCAGCTTTTTTAACATCCTTTATTAAAATTCTGCAGGTTTTGATCTGAGACTTTTTGATGACCCCATTGAAAAAATATTTTTTGCCACAAAAGAGTTATGCAGCATTAAAAAAAGATAGTAGTCATTGTGGGTGAAAGATCTTCCAAAATCTTTCTTGAGTTATTCTTGCTGCATGTGGCCTTTGGTTTGTATTGGAGAAGAATAACATTTTTTTCTAATTACAAGTGCAGTGAATCTTTTTTCTATTTCAGGATATTTTTTGATTAAACAAAGACAAGTTACAGCTGCTGGATGTATAAATGTGCATTTAGTTTTTCATTGTATCTTAATAACTCTAAATGAATAATAAACCCAATGATCTTGAACAGTGTATTGTCTTCCATAGTCTTCTTTACAAAAGTTCTGTGCTGACAGTTTCTTTGCTCAGACTTTGTGGAACTATTTTCTGGATATTTTCTGGATATTTTCTTCTCAGTTAACTTTGAGGTTCAAAAATTTAAATGCAATGTCAATTTTTATCTACTATCTTCTTAATTCCAGTTCTTTCATTGATTTCTTGCTTTTTAATTTTTTTTAAAAAATTTTGTAATTCTCAGTAACACCTTGAATCTTAGTGCCTTTATTGTCTAGCTTGGAGTGAAATGATTAAAAACGAAAAAAAAAATGTTGCTAGGGCGCCGCTCCTATTTGACTACAAATGGACTGTTCCCATTGCTATATATAGCAATGGTGGATTCTCTACAAGGGGGTCGTAGAGAGTCACTTGAGAGTCTCTAATGAGTTACTGAAGAGTCAGTGCGAGTCAGTGAAGAGTTAGTCACACTTCCGGTGGCGTACCGGAAGTAATCACGTATACACACATCTTACGACGGTTTGGGCTCTTGTATCTTTCTATTGTAAATATTACTAATCACTTCTGTACATACTAACCGTCTTTCTGCGGAATACAACTTATATTCTGATTCTGTTATTGAGTTATTCATTTATACTTGGCGACATAACAAACGTACAATTATATTTTATTTCATTATATATTCTCCAATATTTGCAGTGACCTGTTATGAAACAGGTATCTTTTTGGTGTGTTGTGGTGCAGTGGATATCAACTTGGAACGACAAATTAAGGAGCTGAGTTCAAATTCCACTTGAATTCCTTGCATTCACTTGAGCACAAATATGATTGGGAAAGATATTAATCCATCTCTTCCCTCCAGTTATTAATAGGACAGATTGGGTTCTGTAGCCTTGGCTGGCAACCAGTCTACCGCAGAAAGCAATGGCAACCTACTGCGAGATAACCTTCTGCCCAGTCAGTCATGTCTCTTTCAAGACATGATCACCCAAGCATATATCACATATGGCACTTAACTGACTGACTGACCTCTCTGGTACCTTTTGATCAAAATTCTGCAGGTTTTGATGCGTAAAAGTTCTCCATGATTTCTTGAATCTGTTTTCATTTAGAGAAAGTTTTCCTAATCATAGAACTTTGCAGAATTTAAAAAAAAATAATCATTTGGTGCAAGGTCAGAGAAGTACAACAGATGAATTAGAAGAATTTGTCAGAGCGCCAAAACTTTTTCTGGGTTACTCTTGCCGTATGCTCTCTTGTGTTTTGATGGAGAACAAAGCATTTTTTCTATTGACAAATACAGAGTGTTTTCTGATGAAACTTTCATAAACATGTTGTTGAGGCCAGTACATTGGTGTTATATATATGTAAATATAAAGTGGACATAAAAAAAAGATCTTCTTCTCAAATATGTGTATCCATTTAAAAAATAAATGTTTAAACAAATCAATTAAAGAACAATAAAGTTCTTTACCTAATAATAGAAAATGTATCACTGAGGGACATTCAACAACAGCAACAATGAAAATGAATGGCACAATTGGAGACATCAAAGATGAAATAATGACAATCAAGATGTTATCTTTCCACACAACCTTAAACCAAAGTTTAGAATGGAAATGACCGATATGAGCAAGAACAATAACAGAAGTATATTTTCCTGAAAAGTTGTTTTAAGAGAAAAATTTCCTAAATTCCAACTGAAAGAAACGTTAAATGTTCAGTCAATAAATTTTGAATGTTTCTTCACAAGGAAATGGCTAATCTTACAGTCAGTCAGTTAAATGCCACGTGTGATACACGCTTTGGTGATCATGTCTCTTTCGATACACAACTGACTAGGCAGAAGGTTTTCCCACAGTAGGTTGCTATTTCTTTCTGCAATAGACTGGTTGAAAACCAAGACTATATAACCCAATCTGTTCTGCTATTTAACCCATAGTTGGAGGCAGAAGAGATAGATCCATAAATTTTGCAAGTGAATACAAAGATTTCAACTAGAATTTGAACTCAGCTCTACTGATTTTCATCCAATGCCAATATCCATTACACCATAGCACACATCCGATGGAAGCATTGCTGCTAAATCTGCACTGGAGATGCCCAGTTCTCACTTGTTAAGTGCAGTACACGATACATACTTGAGCAATCATGTCTCTTTTGATTCATGAAGAACTAGGCAGAAAATTTTCTGTGGTAGACTGGTTGCCAACCAAGGCTATAGAACTCAATCTATTCTGCTATTTAACCCATAGCTGGAGAGAGAAAAGATGGTTAATACTTTTCCCAAGGGTGTTTGCATGTAAGTGAATGAAACAAATTAAACTGGAGCTCAATCTTCGATACCCCATTTCGAGTCAAAAGACATTGTCCCACAAGGCATATCATTAAAACTCAGTAAATATACAATTAAATCCTTTTTATTAAACATTAACAGCAATTCAATTTATGAATAAAGAATTGTTCCTTGGTTCCCATTTAATAAAATATTGTATGTTTTCTTATTATTTACCAGTTTTTAGTGTTACAGTTGCACATAGATCAGCTTACCTCCAGAAAATGTCAGTTTCTGATTAGACACAAACCTCGATTAATGCATGCAGAAAAAGACGTAACTAAATATGGAAAATGTGACCATTTTTATTGTTTTTTTTTATTTCAGGTTTTAATTTCAAACTCCAGAGACTGAATATGTCCTAGAATTTGAGAAGTGTGACCATGCTAACATGTTTTTTGAATAAAATGGCTACCCTCTCCAATGTGCAATGCACACCTTCATCACAGGGGAACAATGATTGGATATACTGCACAATGAATGCTATGAAAATTTTGCAGTCTAATGTCAGATGCCTTGATACTGATGAATCAATTTTGTGTGAAAGAATAATAACAACAGGAACATGAATGAAATCTAATCTAAACTTATTTATAACTGGAACTTTGTGTGTGTGTGTGTGTGTGTGTGTGTGTGTGTGTGTGTGTGTGTGTGTGTGTGTGTGTGTGTGTTACCTATAGACTCCGAAAAGGCTGAACCCATTTTCATGAAAATTTACACAGTTGTACTATAAGTAGTAGTTTTTAGTCTCAGCCATGATACCATTTACTCAGAGGACTTATTTAGCCTTCAAAGTTCAGTTTACAACGAAAAAACTTATTTGATATCGATAGAAGGAAATCAAAATTTGACTTACATCCATTCATTTTTCTATCAGTCTGCGGTTTTGCTTTAACTGGAAACAACTATTGCTTTTTAGTCTTTCGTGCCAATGTCCAAAGAGTCTGAGCTCCAGCACAATGGATTAGTTTTAAAGCTTTCATTACACCCGAGCAATGCCAAGGTATACTGCTAGTCAATAATAAATCAAATTCAAAACAACAGGAAAAAAGAATTAAAAACAATGGTGATAATAATTACTGGTTAATGTCAGGGATGACAAAGATTGTTGTAAGTTGGGGATCACCTTTGTCTGGGCAGGTAAGCTAGTTAAACTTGAGTAAATCTCTCTTCTAACTCACCAGGTAATTTTCTGTTAGCTATTGTTGTTTGCCAGTGATGAAACATTTGGTGGAAATAGTTTATGATGAGGTAAGCATAGGAAAGAGTTGATTCGTGGTTTTTCAAAGGATATTTGTATGAAACAAGTGATAACAGTCACATCCAGAATAGGTAAATTCTATTTATTGGTGTCTTTGATTGACAAAAAAAACAAAAAACAAAACAAAACAAGTAGGCATGATTGGGTGGAAAAGATGATATATTGGGAACTATACAAACAACTAACATCTGACTATATAAAAAATCTTATAAGTACAGATAATAATCTGCCTTAGAGTATAAAATTACATGGAATTCTCTTAGACTACACTACCAACTCTAATTATTCGGCCACCCCAGTTTTTTTTTTAAAGAAATGATGTATTTCATACTATTTTTTACTATTTATTGCCAAATAAAAATAGAAAGGTTCTTTTTTTTATTATTACTTTGCAAAATTTTACAAAGCACGGAAGCAAAGATGAACTTGTCTGAATCATCCTAAATTTTCTTCATTCTTTCATTGATGAAACTGCAATATAGGTAATTATTAGATATTTATAAATTCATTTGATGCACATGTTATTGTGCAATATTAACAAAAGAACCATTTTATTTTCATTTACAATTATTCACTTGACAATAAATATTAAAAGATAGTATGAAATACATCAATTTTTAAAACACTGGGGTGGCCTAAGAATTATGGAAGGTAGTGTAATTCAAAGAGATTAGTGAATTCAAGTAAAAACAAGACATTAATTACTGTCTGAATTTCTGAGATGTGGAGTTATTGTTATTTACACTATTTACAAGTCGACAATTGTTGACCAAATCACACCTACCACAGATTAAATCCTAAGAGAAGACAAAAGATGGATAAGTATCTCAAACTTTCAA
>JBBBDQ010028980.1:330000-475000 GCA_037127315.1 Ascarosepion bandense
ACATCAGAACTATTAAATAAATCCATAAAATTTAATAATTATTTTGCATTATTGAAATTTTTTAAGGTAAGAATATAAAATTGGGTATTTTACTAAATTACACTGGCTCTTTACTGGCTCTTGCATTGCAAACATGGTGAAAAATCTGTGATGTCATTGGAACTTAGAAAATTGATAGTCAAGTTACGTAATGAAAATAAACTCTCGATTTCAAAAAGTGTGGGGAAATTTAAAAGTGCTATTTATAGTATTTTAAGAAAATTTGAGAAAACTGGGTCCTGGCAGGTCTAGGAAAACTACCACAAGGGGAGACAGATGGATTGGTAAAGAATCAAAACAGGATCAATTTGTGACAGCCACTGCTATCTCTAAAAGAGCTAATGCTAACCTTGGCATTAAAATATCAAAGCACACTATTTCCCAAAGACTTAATTAATAAAATAATCAGGCCATTAAAATAAATATATAAATATACCATTTGATTTAAAAAAGAATATCTACTCAAATACAAGTATTGATTAAAAATAATGTTCAAAGAAATAAATTAAATCTGTTAGCTGTTAAAACTGTTTCATTAATCTACAGGACTTTCAGTAACATATATATATATATATATATATATATATATATATATATATATATGCTCTCACACCCTGATTGAGCGCTCTAAAAGAATGGTAAACTTTGAAAAAACAATAGCTACTTTAGCATCTGCACATTGTTCATTCAGTAATGAATTAGAACACTCTCAATACTGGCATATGAATACATAGTATATCACACACTAAAAGTCTACCTCCTTCTACTGAGTGCCCATAGCTCAGAGGCAGAATCGAATTTGCAGTACTGAGTAAAAAGCAATCAGATGTCTAACCATACTGATGAGCTATGATATAGCAAAACAGATCTGTCTGCGGATGACTATATATATATATATATATATATATACATATATACATGTTACAAATATATATATATATATATATATATATGAACAGAGTCAATGCAGCCTCAAAATATATGTTTCCTTCCTGTCATGCGTATGTTTCATTTGAGCACTGGCTCAGTTCATTTGAGAGGCAAGGCAGTGTTGACTCAGTTCATTCTCTTTACTACCAGTAATTAAACTTTACTACCACTTACTTTACTACTCTTGCTGCATGTTTGCTTTTTTACAGTGCCTTATTATTTTATTTTTTTGCAATAATTATGTCGTCAAGGAGTGAAGAATATATATAGTAGCGTGCAAAAAGATCAGAGCGATGTTAAAAAAATAGTCTAAACAAAAGTAAAAATTAATGTGAAAAGAGAAAAAATAGTAGGGGCATATATCTGTTCCTATCTCTATTAGTTTTTATCTATGATGGTGTACTGAAAGATTTTTGGCCAGTCACACAGATTTCGAAAATTAGTACAAACATTTCAGCACATCATCCATCTATCTATCTTATTCACTCTGCTCATATCGGTTTATCTGTCAATATATCTATCATTTTCAAACAATTCATATCTATTTATTTATCTATCATTTTGTCTTTGTTGATATCTATATATCAATCAATTTATGTATCATTTTCTCTCTGTTGATATCTATTATTTTCACTCTCTTCATATCTATCTATCTATCTATCATTTTCACTCTCTTCATATCTATCTATCTACTATTTTCACTCTCTTCATATCTATTTATCTATACCCTTCTATTTATCTCAATCTATCTATCTATCTATTTATCTATCTATCTATCTATCTATCTATCTATCTATCACAATCTCTTTCTATCTATCTATCTATCTATCACAATCTCTATCTATCTATCTATCTATCACAATCTCTATCTATCTATCTATCTATCACAATCTCTATCTATCTATCTATCACAATCTCTTTCTATCTATCTATCTATCTATCTATCTATCTATCTATCTATCTATCTATCTATCACAATCTCTTTCTATCTATCTATCTATCACAATCTCTTTCTATCTATCTATCTATCTATCTATCTATCTATCTATCACAATCTTTCTTTCTATCTATCTATCTATCTATCTATCTATCTATCTATCTATATATCTATCTATCTATCACAATCTGTGCATATCTATCTATCTATCTATCTATCACAATCTGTGCATATCTATCTATCTATCTATCTATCTATCTATCTATCTATCTGTCTATCTATCTATCTATCTATTTTTTCTGTTTTTATCTACCTGTCTGCATAAATAATTTTTCTCTAAAAGCTTTCATGTATAAAGGCATAATTGCATGAAAAAATAATTACATAATGTATATAATCACTTTTCAACATTCAGTTTGTAGAAATACTTAATTTAAGTGCATTTTGTTGTGTAAATAAAACTACATTCTCTCTAATTGAGTATCATTGAAAATAAAATATGTTCCCTGAAATGAAAAGAGGCAGAATATTTTTCCTTTCTTAAAAATATTGAATTATAAGTGGGTGGCTCTTTGATTTGAATACATATACATATTTCATTTCCGCTTTCATTTACTCTGGTAAAGTAATTACATGCAATTATATAATTAAAACAATAAATATAAAATATACATGCTTAGTACCCATAGAAATGGGGTGGGATATTTATATAGCGTTTCTTGTCGCCTAATGTTTAATAGCACATATAATCAAATCAAAATGACTGAAGCATTTTGTGTCCATTTTGCACTAATTCTCTTGAGAAAGTCATAAATATTCTTCTTTACCACTAGCTATCTTTTATATATGCACTAGCAGTATAGCCTAATTCATGGTCTTGGAGCACAGACGCTTTGGACGTTGGCATGAAAGACTAAAAAGTAATAGTAGTATCCAGTCAAAGCAAAACCATAGATTAAAAGAAAAATGAATGGATGTAAGTCAAATTTTGATTTCCAGTATCAATGTCAAATAAGTTTTCCGTTGCAAACTGAATTTGGAGAGCTAAATAAGATCTCTGAGTAAATGGTATCATGACTGAGACTAAGAACTACAATTATATCTACTTAGAGTAAAACCTGAAGCAAAAACCAAAATAAAAGAGCTGAAAACCTGATTTTGATCAGACCCGATAGGATATCAGGGTATCGATTTCTAGTATTAGAGTCAAATAAATCATCCAAAGAGGAACTAACCTAAGTAAGTCCATGAAAACTTATTGTGCCTATTGAGAGTAAAATTGGAGAAAATGAGCCATATTGATGGCTGAATATCAGTTTTTGATCAGATTCGATAGAATATTGGGGGTATCAATTTCCGATATCAGGGAAAATGAGACGTCTGAGAAGATTTACTAATGTTTGAAACTAATAACTATAATTTTACTAAGTTAGAGCAAATTCTGCAGCAAGAACCTTGATAAAAGGGCTGAAATTCTGATCTTGATCAGACCTGATTGGATATTGGGGTATTGATTTCCGATATCGGGGGGAAATCAGAAAAAATAAATAATGACCTGACTGGAAGTATAAAGAATATTTGTGTAAAGTTTGGTGAGAATGAGAATTGAATAAAAATTGTGGATTTGTATAAAGGACACACACACACACACACACACACACACACACACACACACACACATCTTGCCTTTTATATATATATTATTGATTTTCTGCACTATTGTAAGAACTGCAACCTTGAAACTTCTGAATATCGTTTCTTATGTCTTTGTCTACAAGTGTATCAAATTTGATTAAAATCGGACCAGTCTTTCTATAACCTGATTTTTTTGATTATCTATTTTTGATATTTATTGGGGGTACCTTGACACAAAACCTAGCTAAGAACACTCGCAGACGCTTATAGTACAATTGTGTAAATTTTCAAGAAACAGATACACACACACACACACATGCACACATACACACACATAGTTTGTGGTGCAGTAGATATTGACTTGGAATGAGAAATTGAAGAGCTGAGTTTGAATTCCATTTGAATTTGTTGCATTCACTTATGTGCAAATACCCTAGGGAAAGGTATGCATCTATCTCTTCTCCCTCCATCTATGAGTTAAATAACAGGGCAGATTAGGATCTGTAGCCTTGTTTGGTAACTAGCCTACCACAAAAAGTAATGGCAGCCTACTGCAAGAAAATATACTTCCCAGTCAGTCCTGTCTCTTTTGAGATATGATCATCCAAGAGTGGCTTACAGTCATATCACGTCGAATGCACCGGTTTCCATTCAGTCACTGAAGTTAAGCAATGTTGAGCCTGTTGAGTCTGTCAGTATTTCCATGGAAAGTCTTTAGACAAACTACATCCCATAGTTCTACCAATTCTAACCTTCATGGCTAAAACCTGCCATGCCACACACATTGTGGCAAATCACCCTCATTCCCTTCATATTCCATTCTTGAGATGTAAGTTCAACTCCATCAAGTCCTTCCCATGAATTGCTGCTCTATGGAACCAACTCCCAAGGGGATGTTTTCTTGGTCACTACATTCATAATCTGTTCAAGTCTTGGGTTAACCATTATCTTTCCAATATAATCTCATAAACTGTGCCTTTTACTCTGTATCTTTATCTCAAATGGCTCTAGGGCCTTGTACAATCAGTATACATCGTGATTGATTGCATCAGGAATGGTTCTTGCTGCTGATACTATGTAACATAACCTGTCACATATTATTTAAAAGGATGATAAACATTGACAAAAATAATTACCTTAATATGTTCATGTTTTAATTTAGAGCTGCTCTTCTTGGGAACTACGTCTTCTTAAATGTACTGCGTTCATTTAGAACATTGATGATCATGTCTCTTTGCATTTTTTTTTTCATTGTGGCTCTTATTTGTTGTTTTGCCAAATTCTGCTCTGTATCTATCCACTCATACTCACCAGGTAGATTGTGCCTTGCTTTTCTTTGGCCCTCTTACTTTCAATCTGTCCTGTGAGTATTAAATTTCCCAAGCTCTCTTTCCTTATTAGGTGCCACAGAAATTTTAACTGTCTCTTCCTGATGTAAAGCATAAGTGTTCTTTTTGCTACATTTGTCTCAAGAACTTTGTCATTTGTCACATGCTTATGTCCATGATATTTTTAAGTCTTTTCTTCATCTTTGAGGAGATTGTCCAGCATTCACTACCATATAGGAGGATCAAAATGTCACAAAACAGTACTTTCTTCTTTTCTTTACTTCTAATTAAGTTTTTCTATTTCTTGATACTCTGATTAGCTTTAGGAATACATCTTTGGCTATACAAATGTGCCTTTGGGCTTTTGCCTGGCTCTTTCTATCCATCTTAAAAAATTTTGCAGATATTTAAATTTTGTACTTACTTGATTTTAGTATCTCTGATTTATAATTTTCATTTTGGGATCACATCTATTATTAACAACCATACATTCTATCTTCATGCAGTTAGTGTTTAGTCCTTTCTTCAAGCTTTCTTTTTGATTCCATTTGTCTCTAGAACTTCATCGTTGCTCACACGTTTGATCTATGGTATTCTCAGCATCTTTCTGTAGAACCACATTTCTGCTGCTTTACCTCTTTTCTGCAACTGTGAGAAAATTGTCCAGCATTCACTGCCATATAGAAGAACTGATATTACATATTTCAATACTCTTTTCTTTGTTTCTAATGAATTTTTTCTGTCTCTTAATACTTTGCTTAGCCTTTGGAAGGCAACTTTCACTATTTCAGTAATGTGGAAGCATATTAATGAAGGATAGAAAGCATAAAGTTTGTATCTTACAAAAAAAAAATAAATGGCTCGGTGTTGTGGAGTTATTTTTGCAGTAGAGGCTAGTATTTGTGCTAAAGTTGGTTCTAATAGGTTTGACGTACAAAACATTAGGAACTTGATATAATATGTATTATGCAGTGTAATCTTGCCAGGTCGCTGACTACTTTTGTATTCGACTGTTGACTACTATCATCCAACATTGACTGACCCTCATTCCTCTTATTACTCCTACTTAAATGAGGTGGGAGAGTCTATTTACTATAGAATAGGTGTGTTTCACCATAGAATCTGATTGTTTTAGCATTTGCTGAGCATTAGTGTGAAGTGAGAGCAACTGACTTAGAAGGGATTTGAATATGAGCTATTTTCCAATCATGAAAACATGATGCTAACACCATATCCACATTGTCTTATAAATTCCATTACTAAACAATGATAGTATATCTGCATCTCCTTTAATTATCTTGTACAATATGTGACAGATGTCAGCTGTGTGTCATTTTTACCAGGGATTGCACTTGCAAACTCTGTAACTACAATGTTTAATAAATAAAGGAAGGTTGATAGAGCATCGCTGAATATTCTTTATCTATCTATGATAGCTAGCTAATCCCCATTGCAGACACCTACTCAGGCATATTGTGTTTGTTTCTGCATGCAGAGCCTACCCGTGGTTTATACTGCAATTATGTTGAGCAGACATAAGTTACAGATTTTGGGAGTGTTAGGGCGCCGCTCCTATTTGACTACAAATGGACTGTTCCCATTGCTATATATAGCAATGGTGGATTCTCTACAAGAGAGTCGTAGAGAGTCACTTGAGAGTCTCTAATGAGTTACTGAAGAGTCAGTGTGAGTCAGTGAAGAGTTAGTCACACTTCCGGTGGCGTACCGGAAGTAATCACGTATACAATCGTCTTACGACGGATTGGACTCTTGTATCTTTCTATTGTAAATATTACTAATCACTTCTGTACATACTAACCGTCTTTCCATGGAATACAACTTATATTCTGATTCTGTTGTTGAGTTATTCATTTATACTTGGCGATATAACAGGGAGAGATAGCAATATCTGTGTGGAAGAGCAGTTTGCTCTACCACCCTGTCTTTGTAACTTGGGATTTTGGTCTAGCACAGCCATCAACAGCCTTTAAATTGTTCCATCTGCATAATTTCAAATTTTAATTGTGTTTTAGTATCTCCAAATTATTATTTGCATGGTTGGTTTTTTTCTTGCTTTTTTTACAACCTTCTGTTGCAATTACTGCAGTTTCCTTTCTGTAACTGCTGTCGATACAATTTTATCTGGATATCTGATGTCATTAAGATTGTGATCACTAATAATTAATCCTGTTAGGACCTTTTACTCTCTCAGGATTGTTTATTTGCTGAATAATAGCAATTTAAGATTAGTCACTGAAGTTATCAAAAGATGGAAAAAAAGCTATTGTCTTTGAAATATTTACGAAAATTCAAAAAAAATTTCAAGCTTATTCTGTCTACTGGTAACGATATGCTAATCTTTAGTTTTGCAAACATTATTGTCTTTTGCTAGTTTAGACTAGTTTTTAAAAAAATTTGTTTCACTCATGTTCAGTGTTGTGTCTTATTTAATATTTGCCTTTCAGATTTTTTACAATAGTTTCTAACAGAAATAGATTAATGTTTAATTTAAAATGTAATATTGATTATTGATTTTTAATGTAAAATATTGCATAGCATTTTATTTCCATCTTCCTCCCTGTTGCTGTCTGTTTCTCTCTTTGTCTGGGTCCTTACTTATTTTTTTTAAACTGAAGATTGGTTGGTGAAGTTATCAAAAGATAGGAAAGTTTTATAATTTGCTTGAAGCATTGCGTATATTAAGTGTATAGTTAGGTCTTGAAGGCTGTCACAATGGGTTTAGTAAAATAAAGGAAGGTAAAGAAGTTGTTGGGTATTACCTATTTATTATAAATTATTATTTCAAGATTAAAATCTCATCTTCAGACTGGCAGGAAAGCTTGTGTCCGAGTTCATGCCTTTCTATGAATGGTCATTCTTGGCTGCTGCTGCTGTCATTAATTGTAGTGAGTGCTTGTGTGTGTGTGTGTGTGTGTGTGTGTGTGTGTGTGTGTTTATGGTATATATATATATATTTATATATATATATATTTATATATATATATATGTGTGTGTGTGTGATTGATAGCTGGGACCTTTTTCTGGTTTGATGATATCAGTCTGCTTTAATATGTGGTTTACCTAAGTAAACCATAAGTTTGACTTTTGCCAAAGTGGAAGAGGATTTGTTTTATTACTGTTGTTTTATCTATTGGCTTTATCTTGTGTGTGCGTGTTTGTGAGCGTGTCATGTGTGTGTGTTTATGTACGTATACTTCTTGTATCTTATTTGACTTTATTTTGTTTATTTATTTATTTTTTTAATTATTTTGTTTTATTTATTTATTTATTTATTTCATTTTATTTTATTATTTTTCCCTTTTGTGATCCTTTTATATGTATATACCTATTTATGGTATCATGTGTCCATGCGTGTGTGTATATATAGATATATCATATTACAAAAGATGGCAAAAAGAGTATCGTATTTGAAATATTTACGAAAATTCAAAGAAAATTTCAAGCTTTTTCTGTCTACTGGTAACAAAATGTTAATCTGGGGAATCCACATAATCTTTCTCTACATGACTAGTCATTCGAACTTAGTTGAAGTATGAACTTAATATTTATATTCTTCCATCCCACATTCTGTTCTTAATCGTTCATTTTTTTTTTTTTTGCATGGGATGTTAGCAACTTGGTAGGATAAAAATTAAGCTTACAAAGGGTGGAGGAATTCTTAAGAAGTCAATGGCCACCTAACTAGAGGTGGTGTTTTGATAAATCACCATGGAGAAGGCAATGGGATACCACTCCACTATCTATCCCATGCACAATCATGGCTTTTCAAAATGAATATATGAAACCCAACAGCATGAAGTGGGTTAATTCCAAAGAAAGTAACTCCACATCTGGTAAGGATTGACATGGGTGACAGGTGTCACCTGAACGCCATCCAGCAATTGTTAGCACCAACCACGTTAAGGGGACACATTTTTCTAAAGTTTGTCCCTTGCTTCGGAAGAAATGACATGAGCAATAGGTGTGTCTGGAGCTGGACCGTTACCCTGTAACTGTGCACAACAAAGAAAAAATGACCCTAGGAACATGGAATGTCAGGACACTCAACAATTGTGGTTGACTAGATAATGTCCAGTAGAAAATGAACTGAATTGAACATCAACATTCTGGGCATATGCAAAACTAGATGACTAAATAACGGAGACTTCAGCAGCAGCAACCACAGGATTATATATGCTGGAGATAAAAAAAATGTAAAAGAATATTGTCCTGAAAATCATGTTAAGTAGTCTCATCAGATTTGTTGAAAAATGAAAGAAAATCCATAAATAAAATAAAAATAATAATAAAAAAAGAAAAGGAACCAAAAATTGTACTCTCTCACTTGGCTTTGCTACATGCCTATTAGGTGGTACTGTTTAAGTCTATAAAATGACAAATATTTCCAACTGGTACTGAACTCTTCTACCAGTTTGGTCAAAGAAACAGAATATTGTCCAGAAAATCATGTTAAGGAGCCTCATCAGATTTGTTGGAAAATGAAAGAAAATCAATAGATAAAATAAAAATAATAATAAAAAAAGAAAAAGAACTGAAAATTTTATTATCTTATTTGGCTTTGGTGGTGCTGTTTAAGTCTATAAAAAGATAAATAATTCCTTCCTTGCGCCAAGAAAATCTTACAAAAGTGAAAATATCATCATTTTTTACCATTTGTAACACTTTTTTATTAATGTATTTTTATAACTGTGTGTCAGTGGAGAATTAATTATAATCATTCGGCTTTTTCTTTCTAATCTTATCTCATCCTTTGTAACTATTTTGAGGGGGTATTTGCTTTGTGTTTTTTAATTTTTAAGATGCTGCAAAACCAAAATGGTAATCATCAGAACCCGCTCACATCCGAGACCAGGGATCATCATCCCTTCTCGCCTTATTCCTTTTCTCTTTACTAGTGGCAGTGGTGGAGATGGTTGTAAATCAAAGAGAGTTTAAAAAAGCCATTAATGTGAATTTGATTTTTGGGGGCAACACTGCATGACAGTGAAGCCCAGATACTTGGCCAGAAGCATCTCCCTCCTGGATCAAAAAAGATTGAGACGGGTGAGATCTGGCAAACCTGGTTACATTGGATCATGTTTTTTGATTCTTGGTCTGCCAGGGTCAGCTTTGGTTATGCCAGCCCAACTGGCGCTGCCCTCTTCCACCAGTTTGACTAAAGAAACAGAATACTGTCCTGAAAATCATGTTAAAAAGCCTCATCAGATTTGTTGGAAAATAAATAAAAAAATCAATAAATAAAATAATAATAATGAATGATAAAAAAAGAAAAAGAAAAACATTTTCTCATAATGCTAGAAGTTTTATTATCTCACTTAGATTAGCCAAATGCCCATTAAGCAGCACTGTTTAAGTCTATAAAAAGACAAACATTTCCTTCCTCTTTCTTTTATATCTCTTGCTCCAAGATGTAGCAGGACATAGACAAGGATGTCTGTGTTAGGGAATGTGTATTTACTAGATCCACTGATGACTTAACTCTCTTTCCAGCTTTCAAGGTAGAGAGTTTGCATGTGTTT
The DNA here is from genome assembly GCA_037127315.1 of Ascarosepion bandense. NCBI lineage: Eukaryota > Metazoa > Mollusca > Cephalopoda > Sepiida > Sepiidae > Ascarosepion > Ascarosepion bandense. Next base: position 340,410 of record JBBBDQ010028980.1, read on the forward strand.
TCCAAAAATTCCCCTCTGAAGTAAATCAACCTTTTCCTTGGTGGTTCTAACCCAGTGCAATGCTGATTTGAGCTTGGCCATTATACTCATGGTTAAACCTCCAATAGTAAAGTAAGTATAACTTACTTTGGTTATACCAACTCGGTAAAAGGCTGACTTAATCTTGATCAGTAACGTTTAATCATTCTTACTTATCCTTACTTCTGTATTCGAAAAATTAAACATCACTTTGGAAAGGATCAGAAAAAGAAACTTTCTTCCATTTCCCAACACATAGCATTCAAATGTAGTTTGCTAACTCAGCAATGGTGAAGTAAGTTTTACTTTGGTTGTTTCAACTCAGTGGAAGACAGCTTGAACATTTTAACTGTTCTTATCTTAAGTTGTTCTACAAATACTTTCATGTCTTCTGCCCGATGAACTTAGCTCACTGGTGCCCCCTATATATGAATTTACTCAAGCCACGATTAATGTCGCACCCTTCTACTGTGAAGCCAATAAAATGTAAATGCAAATTCTACACCAGCAGCTTCTTTTCTCGCACATCCAGCATTTGGAATTCACTTCCATTTACTTGCTTCCCTAACAACTACAACCACCAAGAATTTAAATGTAAAGTCAATAGACATCTTCTATCTCACTAACCTGCATCCTCTCTGTCATGCTCCTTTCTCCATCCACTCTACTCTCATCAATATTCTCATCCTTCTCTTACCAACTTTCTGACACCCCTATAACCTGTCACTCTTTTTCATAACTTTCATCCTATGTAACCCCCTGCAAGACAGTGGCAGTAAAATACCTTGCTTGGGGCGATATAATTATAAAAAAAAACTTTCCACTTGTGGAATTCCGTTTTGTTTACTTGCTTCCCCAACAGCTACAATCTCCAAGAATTTAAATGTAAAGTCAATAGTCATCTATCTTACTAACCTGCATTCTCTCTCTCATGCTCCTTTCTCTGTCTACTCCACTCTCATCAGTATTCTCATCCTTCTCTTCCCAACTTCCTGACACCTCCTATAATCAGTCACTCTTTCTCATAACTTACCTCCTATGTAACCCCCTGCAAAACAGTGGCAGTAAAATGTCTTGCTTGGGGCAAAAGGATAAAAAAAGTTTTCATAACAAAGGATAAACAGATAAACGGCTCATAGCAGAAACCCAAATTCTTGTGTGCTTCTTCTTTAATTGACTCTTTATGAACATTCACCCACCTATGATACACCATCTATGATATACCCACCTATGATACACCATCTATGATTCACCCACCTATGATACACCATCACAGAACCTTTAAATACCATGAGGTACAGATCTCATAAAAGCAACTTGAAATTCTATCTTGCCGGTTACACACCTATATCATGAGTGAAGTTATAAAAATATCTGTCTTTGTGAAGCTGTTAAAATTTTAGGGATTCTGACAGTGAGGATGTGTCAAAATAAACGTGATACAGGGTCCCGTATCAATTGGCAAAACAACATGAAACTCTTGACCACCTTTAATGGTTTCAAATAATCTTGTATCTCAACTCTTGAATGGATGCAGCGAATAATGGACATCACATTCAGAAATGAGTAAACTATCAGCTATATAAAACAGTTTTCTCAGATCAATAATTAAAAATGACTTCAATTAAATGAAACCTTAAGAAAGACAAGCCTCTATCATGTATCCATGTGATCACTAAAGTTAAGTTTTGTTTAGTTTAGTTATTTTATCAGCATATCTACCCTTTTAGGTCATTTAATACTGAAGAATTTGTTTGGTTTTTATTTAGTGCTTGTTGATCTTTTGTGAGTCTATTGCTGTCGAGATATAAGTAGAGGTGTTGCGATTTAATGTGTGATGTCTATATGCTATCTTCTTTTGCAACTATATTTTGTGATATAATTTTGTTGCTTTTAGAAATTGTAAAAGGCCATTTGGGTCAGCTTTGTTGAAGATGTTTTTCAGATTGTTTTTCAGATTGTTTTCTTGATAGTATCTTAATCGGATTTGTTCAAGATCTATGCAGCTTGTTAGCATATGTTTCACTTTGCAGAGTTCCTGACATGGAATGCAAATTGGTGCCTCCTCACCTTTTAGTAGGTGTGAATGGGTGACAGCGGTGAGGCCTATTTGACGTCTAGTCATTATTACTTCTTCTGTTCTTGACATTTTCCTATTGGAAATATTAACTTCTATCCATTCTTTGAGGATGGGTTTAATTTTGTAGAGTTTGTTATTTTGGAATAAAGTTGTTGATTAGAGGTTTGTAATCTGTGTGGGGTACTTTTATATCACTAATGTTGATGTTTAATGATCTTTTAGCTGCTATGTTTACTTTTTCGTTTCCTCTGAGACCAATGTCAGCATAAAATAATGTTTTTATTTTAGGTGATGAGGTTGATTCTTTGTAGAAGATTGATGATCAGAAGATTATTTAGATTTTTGTTTTTAGTGCCATTAACACCGATAATGAGTCTGAAAATATATTTGTTGAGGTTAATTTCAAGGATGAGGTCTAAAGCTAAGTTTATGGATGTAGCTTCAGCACTGAAAATTGATGTATTGTCTGGTAGGCATTTTTGGAGTGTGATGTTGTTAGAGATAACTGCACTTCCTGCTTTATTCCTGTCTTTAGCACAGTCTGTGTATACTTGTGTCCAGTTGGGATGTTTTTCTAGGATGTTATTTATATTATCGATAGAAGTTGAGGGATGTGAATTAGATTTGGAGTGTTTTGTTAATTCTAGAATGATTTCTAGTTGTTTTAGTTGCCAAGGTGGGTGTTTACGGAGTTTAAATTCGTGAATACTGCTTTTGTCAATTAGACAGTTTGCAAAGGAGTGTTTTAATTGTAGTCCGAATGTTTTTATGGCATTTTTAAAGTTAAGCAACATCAAGCCTGGTCAGTACCTAAACAAATCTGGGTGGCTATTGGCAGAAACCACACTCAATAGTTGGCTGAGGTTAATGATATTTGAGGTGGGATTATGCATGCTGAAGTAGTTGGCATATTTTTCAATCCTAAAGTTCACCAAATACAACTGAAGGTCCACTCACAGTTGAGTGTTACTGAACAAAATGTAAGATATGAACATATGGGAAGCTAGAAAGAAGTGAGTATTATAAGAATAAGGAAGATTGAAAGTGGAGGACCATTGATTTGAAGAGGTTAAAATTGTAGTGTTCAAAAAAGCATACATGTGGGAGCTTGTTCTAGAAAGTAGTAGTTCTCAGGAAAAAGTGGTTTGTGTGGATCTTCTTCCTTACAAATTGAATAAATGCAAGTACAAAGTGGTTAGCTGTAATGGGTTATTGGTAGATCTATGATTAAGACTAGATTTTTATAAACTTAAAATCAATAGCATTTTACGCCACAAAGACGTGAGAGAGATGCTCAACAACCTTGACATTTTTGAAAAAGACATTAGGATAATCCATAATCTATATTGGTAGCAAACTGCCTGTGTGCAGATAGGAAGTGAATTTAGCAGGTATTCAAAAATAGAAAGGATGTGTTTTCTCACTGGATCTATCTATATATATAAAAGGCAATATGTGAGTCTGTGTGTGACTGTTCCCTATGTACGCCTACATTTTTTCAGCTACACCATTCAAACTTTCTAGGAACACATATCTACAGGGAAGCCAGGTTGACACATACTTTTTGACTTTAAGTTCAGCAATTTTCCTTTTTTTGCACTTTTTGGCCAATGGAGCTGATTGTTTACATTTTCTCTGTAAAACAACTAAGATCTAAGATGGTTGCTAAATTACGTCACAGAAATCAAATCACATGTGTCAAACGCGACTAAAACATTTTTTTATTAAAAAAAGAAAAAAATGAGCCTTTATAATTAATTTTAAATCCGGTGTTTTAAAAATTCATTTGGTCAACAAAAAAAATGTGAATATTTTTCCCCGTAATTTTGAAACAAAAGAAATATTAAAAAAAATTTGTTTTTTCAAACAAAAACAAAATATGAAAAATAAGAAGTACCAATGGTTAATTTAATTATTTAAGTCTTTTTTTCAGATTTAATATTTCATACTTCAGAAAATTAAATTAAAAAAATAAAGCTTTTTTTTTCACTAAATATTTCATGCAGGAAATTAACTGTCTGTAATTTGTGTGGAATTAACGTTTTCCTCTAAAAATTAAATGCCTACATTTTTAAATATTCTTTGAAAATTTCTGAACTGAGAGTGTAATAATTTTTATATTTCTAATTTCAGTAAAAGAAAATAAATAATTTTTATTTTTATGTTAAATTCATTCAGTCAACAAAAAATGTAAATATTTTCCCTCGTAATTCTGCAAGAAAAACAAACACAATATTGTTTACAATATCACACAGAACATCGAATCATGTTTACGCAAAACAAAAAAAGGATTTTTTTAATGGAATTTTTGAACAAATTTGAAACAACAATTTTTTATGTAAATTATTTTTTTATATAACCTTGTTTTAAAATATTCTGAGTTGCACAGGCAACACTGGGCTATGATGCTAGTTCAACTTATACAGCAAAACAATTCTGAGAGAAATAAAATCCTTGCCAGGATTCATCATTGGCAGCCACAATCTCAACAGTACAAGATACGAGGATGACATGGTGCTGATAGTAGATACAGAAAGGAAAATGCAGGATTTTCTACAGAAGTTAGCAAAAGAAAGGAAGAAAGAACTGAACATAAACTTCAAGAAAACTGAATTCAAGGTCATCAGCAAAAAGAAAACCCCAAAATGCCAACTACAGATCAGAGAAACTAAAGTAAAACAAGTGAAGGAATTTAAATATCTGGGAAGCGTTCTGACAGAGGATGGAAGTGAGATCCAAAGACACATTGGCATGGCCAGGGATGCATTCTGGACGTTCTCATCAAGGATGAAGGAGAGGCTTGAGGTTGCAGAAATGTGGTTTTGAAGAAGGATGCTGAAGATACCATAGGCTGAACACGTGAACAACGATGAGGTGTTGGAGAGGGTGCAAATGAGAAGAAAACCAATACTTAACATCAGGAAGTGATAGATGAAGTCTTTTGGATACGTAATGAGGATGTGAGCAATGACGAGGTTTTGGAAATGATGGAAACGAAAAGGAAATTAATATTGAGCATCAGGAAGAGACAAATAAAGTTCCTGGGATATGCAATTAGGAAGGAGGGCTTGGAGAACCTGATACTAACAGGCCAGATAGAGGGAAAAAGAGACAGGGGAAAGCAGCAGATAACATATTTGAAGGACCTGATGAGGTGGATGACAGAACGAGAGTTGCATGGTGCAACAGGAGAAAGCGTGCTAAGAGCCACCAGAGATAGAGAGATGTGGAAAGCCATGATCGCCCACGTTCTGAAAGGACATGGCACATAAGAGAAGAAGAATGAGGAAGGCAGGTTTGGAGAATCTAATAATCACAGGACAGATAGAAAGAAAGAGATACAGGGGAAAGCAGCATGAGACATATTTGATAGGCCTGAGTAAATGAATGGCAGAGCAGGGATTAGGAGACATACCAAGAGGTAAAATAATGAAAATGACAAGAGACAGAGCCAAGAAGAAGTCCATGAATGCCTAAGTCCTAAAGAGACACGGCACATGAAGAAGAATTAATGGAAAATGTTTTTTTTTAGGAACCTATAAGTAAAACTGTCTACGGCTATATCATATTGAAAACATCGTTTCTCGTCCAATCACCGAAGTTAAGCAACATTGAGCCTGGTCAGTACTTAGATGGGTGACCATTTGGGAATACCAGGTGCTGTAAACGTAAAGACCAAGAATGGTCAACCGGTCCTCCAGGTTGGGCACAGGGCTAACAACCCTGCCCCATAAAAAACAGTTTGTTACGGAAACGGTAACAAAAGTTACTGCCCTACACACCATTGGGTGTAAAAGGATGAGATAATAAGTAAAACCAGATTTTTATTTTAATAAATAAAAATAATGGATTTTATGTAGTGGATTAGGATAACTGCTGAAGCATTATTTGTTGAAGGTAAAGCAAAAATAAACTAGATAATCAAAAACATTCAAACCAGTCAACATCTTTGTGAACATACGAGGTATACGTACTAACTTTTGCAGCGTTGAATCCTTCCTCAAAGTAAACTCACCTGAAATCTTAACCCGCTGTGAAACTAACCTTGACCCTTCTGTCTCCTCTTTTGAGTTCTACGTCCCTGGTTACCTTCACCTCTTTAGGAAGGACTTCAATGTCCATATGCATGGGCTTGGTGTTTATATCAGTGAACATCTCCCTCTAGCTAGGGTGATCTCTCTTGAATCTCTAGATCATTCTTAGATGTGTTTCTGTCTCTTCCTACTAAATTTGGTTAGCAATCTTTTTTAACTCTATTGCTCTGCCTCATCTCCCAACTGTTCCGTACTTGACAACATCTCCAATTATATTGATAAGGCCATTTCTTCTCATCCAATCATCCGTATATTTGTGTTTGGAGACTTTAATGCCCACCATGCCAAGTGGCTGGAAAACTCTGTCACATATTTTACTGGTGTCCACACTATGAATTTTTCAATCACTTTCCCTTACGCAAGGGGTAGATTTCCTTATGTATCTCTATAATAGCCCTAATGGACCTGACTCACTGCTAGATCTCTGGTTCACTTCCATCCCTGACTCTTGCAATGTCAAGCAGCTCTGCCCTATTAAAAACTCTGATCATGCAGTGGCTTTTGTTAACATTTCCTTCCACTCCAAGTACCCCTAAGAGCCTCAGATCAGAAGAATATCTTACTGCTACCAGTGAGCAGACTGGGGCACATTTCTCAATTTACTGTGTGACGTCCTTTGAAACAAAGTCTTTAGTCTTCCTGTTAAATACTGTGTGTCTGAGGAATCCTCTTGGGTTAAGGCTGGCATCAATGCTTTTATCCCAGTCGAGAAGTTGCAACTTAAACCCCATTTGTCTTCCTTGTTCTTCTCTGCTTGCTCGGCTGTTATTGCCCACCGGAATCACTTCTTCTGGCTTTATAGGAGCCACGCGTCAGAATGACACTGGATTCATCTGGAGTATCTGTACCCGACCTTTCACCCTGAACTGAAGCCCAACTGAATGACATTCACATTACCCCCTCACTGCTCTCTAACAAATTTCAAAGCTTGAGCCCCATAAAGCAAGTGGAGGTGATGGAATCCCAATCATTGTCCTGAAGAAATGTTCCCCTGAACTCTCTTCTGTCCTCTACAAACTCTATAACTACTGCCACTCTGCTTCTTGCTTTCCTGCCTGCCGGAAGTCTTCCTCATTGGTTCCTATATTTAAGAATACTGGAGAACCCTCAGACCTCCTTCATTATCACTCAATTAGCCTCCTACTGATTTTTGGCAAAGTGTTCGAAGCCATTATCAACGCTGAGGTGGTTCAACATCTCACAGCTCACAGTCTCTTCTCTGACAAGGCTGATATGCTAATGACCATCACTGAGTATATACAACAGGTTATCAACAAGAATGGCAAAGCTCAAAATGTTGTCCTGGATATCTGCAAAGTGTTTGATAGAGTCTGGCATGCTGGCCTTCTATGCAAGATACGAGGCTATGGTATAACTGGATGATTGATTAACCTAATCCAGTCATTCCTTTCAAATAGCACAATGAAGATAGTATTGAACAGATATGCCAGTCATTATTATCATATGAACGCAGGTGTCCTTCACGACTCTATTCTAGGTCCTACGCTTTTTCTGATTCTCATTAATAATGTAATCAGATCCCAAGTAGGCACAAACGCTGATGTTTACTCTCACCTCGTTCAAAAATCTGCTGGGGCTGACAAAGTGAAACTCGCTGCTGAGTTTGAAAAGGACCTCCAATCTCTTGTAGACTGGGGTAAGAAATAGCTTGTGAATTTTGATGCTTCCAAAACGAAGTTGCTATCTGTTAATCATCACAGACAATCACTCCTACTACCCATTAACATGGATCAGGTTAGTCCCTCTGAAAGAAAAACACTGCCCCTCTTTGGGTTAACTCTCTGAAAGACCTCAAGTTGAATGGCTATATCAACTCCATAGCTAAATTCACTGCTAGAAGGTCGGTTCACAGTGTAGGGCCAGGAAGTTTTTTCCAACTGAATCCATCCTGCATATATATAAATCTACTATCCACCTGTGTAATACTGCTGCCACATCTGGTCGGGTGCCCCTACTATTCACCTCAGGGTTCTTGACAAAATCCAGTGGAAAATCTGTAATGTGATCGATACCGACTTGGCAGCTCAGATGCAGTCACTTTCTCACTGGCGTAATATGGATTCTCTGTGTCTCTTCTACAAATACTTTCACGGCTTTTGCTCTGGTGAACTTATCTAACTGGTGCCTCCTATGCATGAATTTACCCAAGTTGCTCGACTAGCAACTAGGTTCTCACCCTTTTGCAGTAAAACTAATAAAATGTAACTGCAACTACTACTCTATCAGCTTCTTTTCATGCACTGCTTGCCTGTGAAATTCCCTCCTGTATACTTGTTTTCCTGACAGCTACAATCTCTAAGAATTTAAATGAATGGTCCATCGTCAGCTTCTATCTCTCTGACTCACATCCTTTGCTGCATGTTTTTTTCTCCATCCACTCCACTCTCATCAAACCAGAATTCTCATCTTTCTCTTACCCACTTCCTAACCCCACCTATAACCTGTCCATATTTTTCATCACTTTCCTTCTATGTAACCTGCACTCCAGTGGCCTTGCTTGGAGTGAAATGATTAAAAAAATGTAGAATCATGGTTTAAGAAACCAGAGCTCTATTGATTGTTATATATGAAAATTTTCCTATCTTTTTTTTTTTTTTTTTAATCATATCACCCCAAGCAAGGCGAAAATGCCACTGATGCGCAGGGGGCTACATAAGAGTGAAAAGATTGGAAAAGAGAAAAACCAGAAACCACATCCTAAACAGGAAACAAGGGATGAGCCTCTTCACCTGTTCAATAGACGTGGGTGGAGTGTGAACCGGGCGATAGTTTAGTCTATCTACTCCAATTGAAAAAAGATAAATAAATAAAATAAAAAAAAGAGTGAAATGATTGGAAAAGAGAAAAACCGGAAACCACATCCTAAACAGGAAACAAGGGATGAGCCTCTTCACCTGTTCAATAGACGTGGGTGGAGTGTGAACCGGGCGATAGTTTAGTCTATCTACTCCAATTAAAGTTATTTGTTCATCACTGCTGTAGCCTGGGATTGAACTCCCAACTCTTTGGATCTAAATTAACATTTATATCCACTTAGTCATGTGTTCTTGAGGACAACAGAATGTGAAATTCTGGGACTTAAAAAGTTTTTTTTTTTTACCAGAGCTCATATTGCAATCTTTGATGCTAATGATTTTTTTCTAGTAATCTGTATTACTGGTTCCTATATTGTATTCATTTCTATATTTGGCTGGCTTAGGAGATTTTTTTTCGCTTACTATATGCTCTGATTTCTTGAGTTTACGTAGTTTCTAGTGGTATTATCTATCTAATATTTCAACTTCATTCTATAGGAGGAGAGGATCCCTTTCTCCATCCACAACTTCATTCTATAAGAGGAGAGGATCCCCTTTCTCCCCCCACAACTTTACATTCAGCAAAAAAAAGTTTAATATTAATAAAATGTATTCATGATACTCTTTTGAAGATGTGAATTACTTTTTTCTTCTTCTTCTTCTTCTTCTTCTTCCATGTGCCATGTCCCTTCAGGACGTAAGCGATCATGGCCTTCTACGTCTCCCTTTCCCTGATAGCTCTTTTCTCCTGTTATCGCACCCAAACCTCGCTCTGCCATCCACCTGCTTAGGCCAGTCAAATATGTTATCTACTGCTTTCCCCTGTCTTTCATACTCTCTATCTGACCTGTGAGTATTAGATTTTCCAAGCCTTCCTTCCTCAACAAATGTTCAAGGAACTTCAGCTGTCTTTTACTGATGCTCAGTATTGATTTCCTTTTTGTTTCCATCCTTTCTAAAACTTTATCATTACTCACAATCTGGATCCATGATATCAGCAGCATCATTCTCTAGAACCACATTTCAGTTGCTTCAAGTTTTTCCTTCATCTTTGATGATATTGTCTAGCATTCCCTGCCATATTGAAGAACAGACATCACATGGGAGTCCAGTACTCTTTTCTTTGTTTCTAGCAAAATTTTCTAGTCTCTTAATATTCTGCACTGCTTCTTGAATGTGTCCTTGACCATGCCAATTTGCCTTCGGATCTCTGTGTCGCACTTTCCGTCTTTCGTTAGAACACTTCCCAATTACTTAGATTTTTGTACTTGCTTCATTTTAGAATCCCCCACCTGTAATTTGCATTTTGGGTGCCTTTGTTGCTGATGACCATACATTCGGTTTTCTGGTAGTCCTTTCTTTAGGCGTCTTTATATCTACCTTTTTTGTAGTTTTTTTTCTGTGTCAGCTATCAGCACTGTATCATCTTCATATCTTATGTTGTTCAGACTATGATCACCAATGATGAATCCTGGTATAACTTCTAGAGTTTTCAGAGTAGTCTTGCTGTACAAGTTGAATAAATCTGGTGAAAAAGACGTCCTTACTTGGTTTAAATCTGATTGAAATCTTAAGAGCTATGTAAAGGGAGTTTTACAAAGTAAGAAAAATGTTATTCTAGACACTGTGAATAAAGATGACAGCTCACAAAAATCAATGGATGATTGACTTCTGAAACTAGTTTCAGAAAAGAAAGCATATATTTTATATTAATGTTATCTTATAATTTTGTCGTAATTAAATGGTCATACTTTTGTTCAAATTATTTGTCTTTGCAAATTTTGAACCTGTTCTATAATTATACTTATTAATTACAGCGTATTGTTTCTTGAAAATTGGCCAATAACTTTGGAAATCTGGTAAAATTCATAAAGCTCTTGTCATCTACTATAATTTATATTATATGAAAATTTTCTTCAGTCAATCAAGTGCCATATGTGATACACACTTGGGGTGATCATGTCTCGAAAGAGACATGAGTGACTGGGCAGAAGATTTTCCTGCAGTAGGCAGCCATTACTTTTTGCTGTAGATTAGTTGCCAACCAAGGCTATAGAACTCAATCCATTCTGCTATTTAACCCATAGCTGGAGGAAAGAGATGAATTAATACCTTTCCTAAGAGTATTTGCAGGTAAATGAAACTGGAATTTGGACTCAGCTCTCCAATTTCTTGTTCCGAGCCAATATTCACTGCACCACAAATGCACATTGTGGATAATAGCTGTGCAAAAAATTCCGTGGATTCCCTTAGTTTTGCAAAAACTTTAAAAAAATAAAGATGGCAAATAATGTGAGATATCATGTAGTTTGTCAGCAATTTTTAATCTTTTATGATGAAAATAAAGATATAGGGATCAGTCAATTAAGTTCCATGGGTGATACATGCTTGGGCATCTCTTTCAATCCATAATTGACTAAACAATATTTTCCTGCATCAGGATGCCATATCTTTCTGCTGTAGACTGGTTGTCAATCAAGGCTATAGAACCCAATCTGACCTGCTATTTAACCCATAACAGGAAGAAGAAATGACGGATTAATACCTTTCCCAAGGGTATTTGGGCATAAAATTTTTAACTAGAATTTAAACTCAGTTCTTTGATTTTTTATTCTGAGCCAATATTTGTTACAGTACAATGCATAAAGCAAAATATATTAAAGCAAATTTACATAAATCAGTATATACACATTGTTGTGGAGTAGTTTTTGCACTGAAAGTTATTGTTGTTGTCCTGCGGCCATGGCCGAGATAAAACTCACTACACCCCTCCAGTATTCCCTGTACATTTGGAAACATGGTGCAGTTTATAGCGAAATTCATAATCTTGTCAAATAGCTGAATACTTGATGTTTTGCCAGGGCTACTAAGGGTGTTTTTTAATGTGACACCAACACTAGATGGGTTGCCTCCAAGCCCCATCCTGTTATTTAACCCATAACTGGAGGGAAGTGATGGATTAATACCTTTCCCAAGGGTACCAGTGCTTAAGTGAATGCAGGGTACTCAAGTGGAATTCAAACTCGGCCCATCGATTTCTCTTTCCAAGCCAACATCCACTGCACCACAGCGCACATCCATCACTGAACGCATACAGCACCTGGTACTCCCAAGCGGTCAACCATCTAAGTACTGACCAGGCTCATGTTACTTAACTTTGGTAATCAAATGAGAACTGGTGAATTCAACAGGATATGCTGTAAGCACTAAAAGTTATAACCATGGTATGTCAGCTGCTAATCGACTTAATGCACCCAAATTGTTAGGAACTTGGTAATCTTCCACTGTAAGCTGGCTCCTTAGTATTCAGGTAACTGCCGACTAATATCAACTGCCTTAGTCCAACTATCTCCAAACTGGAACTAACTAATAGTTCTACTGAACTCCAGTAGAACTCTTATAAAACTCTCTAGAACTTCTAAGAACTCCTATGAACTTCCCAAGAACTTCTCGAGTTAACTTCCTGTTAACTCTTATTAAAATAGGAGGGAGAGTCCATTATCTGAAGAATAGGTGTGTTTCACCATAACACACACACACATATATATATATAGTCATCTGCAGACTAATCTGTTTTGCTGTATCACAGCTCATCAGTATGGTTAGACATCCAATTGCCTTTTACCCAGGATTGAAACCCAACCAAATTGACATCAGTTGGTGGTTCTAATGCTGAGCTATGGCCGCTCAGTGAAAGAAGGTAGACTTTAGCATGTTATATACAATGTAAACACACACCAGTAGCACCGATATATAGCCGATATATGTAGTATATATATATATATATATATATATATATATATATATCTGCTTTCCCGACAGCTACAATCTCCAGGTGTTTAAATGTAGGGTCAATAGACACCTCCTATCATCCTAACTCCCAATTATTCTCAGAACACTCTCAACTACCCAACCCTCATTCTCAGTATCCTTACCCGCCTATCACCCACCCTCTGACATTTCCTATATTTAACCATTCTAGGTATCCCTACCTGACTATCACCCACCCTCAGACATTTCCTATATTTAATCATCCTTTCTCCACTCTATGTAGCCCCCTGCAAAGTAATGGCAGTGACATGCCTTGCTCGGGGTGAAACGCTTATAAAATATATATATATGGTAAAGTTGTCGCCTGGATATTATGCTTAGTGGGTCTGGTTTCTCTGCATATGAAGTATGAAGTCACAAAAGCAGCTCAAGTAAGTTTTATTCTTACTTATTCCTTGAACTGTATCATTTTATTTTTTATTCATAACTTCAATCTGATGAACAAAATCAAGTTCAGAAATTGTTCAAGGAGATTGACTAGTAAAAGTTTTATAAAACTTGTTTGGATATATATATATATATATATATATATATATATATATATGTATGTATATATATATAAATATATGTATGTAAATATATATATATATATATATATATATAGTTATATGAATTAATAATATATATATATATATATATATATATATATATATATAGTTATATGAATTAATAATATATAAATATATATATATATATATAGTTATATGAATTAATAAATATACATATGGATATGCACACATGTATAAAAATATTATTCAGGTGTTAATAAAACACTGCTCAATGTAATATAAACAGAGCTATTATATATATATATATATATATATATATATATATTAATAAATATACATATTATCCTACATATGACAAAATGTATATTGATTAGTATATATTATTGTTATAGTATTAGCATACTGCAACTCAAAAGCTATTAAGATTTGGTGTTCAATACACCATTATCAGGCAGTGAAATGTGATTCATTTATTGGATCATGTATATTCATAAGGAAATTTAAAATAACAAAAATTAAACTTAAAGATAAAAAAGAACCATTCTTTTAAAATATAATAAACTTCCACCCCACTAAATCATTGAATATGGTGTCATGTTTTTAAGTTTAATTTTGTTATTTTAAATCTTCTTATCAATATACAATAATGGCCATAATTATTAGGCCACCCAAGTTTTTTTAAAGAAATGATGTATTTCTTACTATTTTTAGTATTTATTGCCAAATGAAAATAGAATGTTTTTTTTTGTTATTTTACAAAATTTAACAAGGCAAGGAAGCAATGAACTTGTCTGAATCACCCTAAATTGTCTTCATTCTTTCATTTGTGAAACTGCAATATAGGTAATTATTAAATATTTATAAAGTCATTTGATGCACATGTTATTGTGCAATATTAACAAAAGAACCATTCTGTTTTCATTTACAATTATTCACTTGGCAATAAATACTAAAAAATAGTATGAAATACATCATTTTTTTAAAACACTGGGGTGGCCTAAGAATTATGACCGGTAGTGTATATATATGATCTGGGAAATGAACCACATTTTACTGCCAGATGGGGGAGTATTGAACATTGAAACTTAATAGCTACTGAGTTGCAGTATGCTATAATTATAAAAATAATACTATGTGTCTATAAATTCTCTACTTCTGTATTGAGCACTTTTTATAAAAAGTAAACATTAAACTGTGGAATATATATCCATTAGTTTAAACTACTTAATATATATATATATATATATATATATATATATATATATATAATTTATACCACTTATATTATAATATGTTTCAATAGCAAGAAGGTAGAATGCTGAGTTGTTAGCAAAAAGAATAGCCTAACATGCAAATTACAAATTGGAGATAAAAAAATTAAACAATTTTTTATACTGTTCAGACTGTTGTCCTCATCTTTATTGCCATGTTTACAAGGTTTCACTCCGGCCTTTTTCAGATACTAGGAATTTTGAACCAAACCCCTATTTCGATCACTGGGATAGATCATTTTCATCCCCATAAGTTATTTAACTTATAGAGCTGAGTTAAAGGGAGATAACTACATGACATCAGGAAGTGGAACTGCACATGGAATGAGAATGATATACCCTAGTGATTGAAATAAAGGGATCGGTTTGAAATTCCTAGCACCTGAAGAAGGCAGGAGCATGCAATGGTCGAAAAGTTGTAAATATGGCAATAAAGATGTGGACTACAGTCTGAATAGTGCAAATAATGTAAATGCTACATCATCTCAGAAGTATAGACAAATACAAAAATTTTCACTCTATTCATATGTTTCTGTCATTTTCACTCTGTTCATATCTATCTATCTATCTATCACTTTCACTCTATTCATATCTATCTATCTATCATTTTCACTCTATTCATCTATCATCTATTTGCCTTTCACTCTATTCATATCTATCTATCTATCTATCTATCTATCTATCTATCTATCTATCTTTTTCCCTCTTTTAATATCTATCTATCTATCTATCTATCTTTTTCCCTCTTTATATCTATCTATCTATCTATCTATCTTTTTCCCTCTTTAATATCTATCTATCTATCTATCTATCTTTTTCCTTTAATATCTATCTATCTATCTATCTATCTATCTATCTTTTTCCCTCTTTTAATATCTATCTATCTATCTATCTATCTATCTATCTATCTTTTTCCCCTCTTTTAATATCTATCTATCTATCTATCTATCTATCTATCTATCTATCTTTTTCCCTCTTTTAATATCTATCTATCTATCTATCTTTTTCCTCTTTTAATATCTATCTATCTATCTATCTATCTATCTATCTATCTATCTATCATTTTCCCTCTTTTAATATCTATCTATCTATCTATCATTTTCCCTCTTTTAATATCTATCTATCTATCTATCATTTTCCCTCTTTTAATATCTATCTATCTATCTATCTATCATTTTCCCTCTTTTAATATCTATCTATCTATCTATCTTTTTCCCTCTTTTTAATATCTATCTATCTATCTATCTATCTATCTATCTATCTATCTATCATTTTCCCTCTTTTAATATCTATCTATCTATCTATCTATCTATCCATCTATCATTTTCCCTCTTTTAATATCTATCTATCTATCTATCTATCTATCTATCTATCATTTTCCCTCTTTTAATATCTATCTATCTATCTATCTATCTATCTATCTATCATTTTCACTCTATTCATATCTATCTATCTATCTATCTATCTATCTATCTATCTATCTATCTATCTATCATTTTCATCTATCTATCTATCTATCTATCTATCATCTATCTATCTATCATTTTCACTCTATTCATATCTATCTATCTATCTATCTATCTATCTATCTATCTATCTATCATTTTCACTCTATCTATCTATCTATCTATCTATCTATCTATCTATCTATCTATCTATCATTTTCACTCATTCATATCTATCTATCTATCTATCTATCTATCTATCTATCTATCTATCATTTTCACTCTATTCATATCTATCTATCTATCTATCTATCTATCTATCTATCATTTTCACTCTATTCATATCTATCTATCTATCTATCTATCTATCTATCTATCATTTTCACTCTATTCATATCTATCTATCTATCTATGTATCTATCTATCTATCTATCTATCTATCATTTTCACTCTATTCATATCTATCTATCTATCTATCTATCTATCTATCTATCTATCTATCATTTTCACTTATTCATATCTATCTATCTATCTATCTATCTATCTATCATTTTCACTCTATTCATATCTATCTATCTATCTATCTATCTATCTATCATTTTCACTCTATTCATATCTATCTATCTATCTATCTATCTATCTATCTATCTATCTATCTATCTATCTATCTATCATTTTCACTCTATTCATATCTATCTATCTATCTATCTATCTATCTATCATTTTCACTCTATTCATATCTATCTATCTATCTATCTATCTATCATTTTCTCACTCTATTCATATCTACTATCTATCTATCTATCTATCTATCTATCTATCATTTTCACTCTATTCATATCTATCTATCTATCTATCTATCTATCTATCTATCTATCTATCATTTTCACTCTATTCATATCTATCTATCTATCTATCTATCTATCATTTTCACTCTATTCATATCTATCTATCTATCTATCTATCTATCTATCTATCTATCTATCTATCTATCTATCTATCATTTTCACTCTATTCATATCTATCTATCTATCTATCTATCTATCTATCTATCTATCTATCTATCATTTTCTCTCTTTTAATATCTGTCTATCTATCATTTTCATTTTCCAATTTGTCTCAAACACCCTGATAGTGAGAAATGAGACGATGGGTATAGTCTTTCTGTCTCATCTTTCAACTGATTAATCAATTATCTTATTCCCAATTCATAGTCTCCATAGACTGCTTTGGTAAGACTCCGCAGGCTATAAATGTTTCTGTAATATGAAGTAATGCTGCATTAAAATAAAAAAGAAAATAATACAGCTTATTCAAGGGAGACGCTTATTGGGGGTGAGGTGCTTATTGAAAATTTTTATTAGTTGGTCATGTTCTAATAAAAACAACCCCACCATATGAAGCTTCATGCCAGTCTATGATCATTATATATATAAATATATGATCATTATGTATATAATTTGGGATGAAAAAAGATGGGGATTTGCAAAGTGGTATGTGTTGTGGTGTAGTGGATATCAATTCGGAACAACAAATCGGGGTGCCGATTTCGAATTCCTGTTGAATTCCTTGCATTCACTTATGCACAAATACCCTTGGGAAAGGTATTAATCTGTCTCTTCCCTCCAGTTATGGGTTAAATAATAGGACAGATTGGCTGCAACCAGTCTACTGCAGAAAGCAATGGCAACCTACTGCACGATAATCTTCTGCCCAGTTAGTCATGTCTCATTCAAGACATGATCACCCAAAGCATGTATCACATATGGCACTTAAATGACTGACTGAATATAATAGTTGAAAACAATATTAAGACTTCTATTAGGCATAAAGTAGGGGATCAGTTTTCTATTGTTATGAAGTAATAAACTCATCCCCTACTAATTGCTACTTAATATAATACATCTCTTCCCCCTCTAGCTATGAGTCAAATAACAGGACCGATTGGGTTCTATACCTTGGCTGGCAACCAGTCTGCCGCAGAAAGCAATGTCTCTTTCGAGACATGATCGCCCAAAGCGTGTATCACGTATGGCACTTAACTGACTGACTGACGAAAAATGTGGATGTATGGTGGTGTAATGGACAGTGGCTCATAATGAGAAATCAGAGAATCAAGTTTCAATTACTGTCAAGTTCATTAAGTTCCCTCAAATACCCTTGGTAAAGCTATGAATCCATATATCTTTCCTTCAGATACGGGTAAATAGAAGGGAAAACTGGGCTCTGTAGCAACCAGTCTGGCAGAAGGAAAACTCTGTATTCAAACCAACATTGAGATTATATTGGTTGGATTATATAAGTCTATCTTGCCCAAGGCACACCGCTTACGGCCTATCACGTTGAATACACCGGTTCTCGCTCGATCACCGAAATTAAGCAATGTTGAGCCTGGTCAGTACTTAGATGGGTGACCGCTAGGGAATACCAGGTGCTGTAAGCGTTATTGACGGATGTGCATTGTGGTGCAGTGGATGTTGGCTCGAAAGGGGAAAATTGGTGTTCCGAGTTTCAATTCCAGTTGAACACTTTGCATTCACTTACGCACTGGTACCCTTGGGAAAGGTATTTATCTGTTACTCCCCTCCAGTTATGGGTTAAACAACAAGGCTAGGACTTGGGGACCCTGCTCTTAAATGCAAATCCTAATGAATCTTGATACTCGAAAAGAAAAATGTTGTAAAAATAAAATAACCTTATCTAAAATCATTGGTTATGACCTTAAATGATCCCATAAAGATTGATGGATCGTTAAACCTCGAAACAAACAAACAAACCAAGGCACACCAGTGTTGCTACGACCGTAATGCATTACGGCAGGGGCGGGGTCGTGGTAGTGACCGTGACTACAAAAATAACAGTAATTATTTTAATTTGCATTATTTAAATGTGGAATATTGTCCTCATCATTGTTGTTTTGATCACTGTTATGCCATTACCACCGACCTCGGACTTCATCTGAGTAACCTTCGGTGAAACTTTTATTAAATCTACAGGGCTAGATTTTTCTCGTTTTACTGCCCATATTGCAAGTTCCATCCGTGTTTAGGGCAATGTATACTTGGACTCAGTGGAATCGAGGCGAGCATTAACTGAGAAATACTAAATAAGAACTAATCGAGGTATCCCTGAACATGGGAAGCAAACCGAATACAATCTATCGCTGTAGATCAAATAACGGTTTTCAGTTCAAAATTATCTAAAGGTTATCTAGGTCAACAAACATCTGATGAAAACTGGACGACACAATGACCGAAACGTTGTGATAACAAAAAACAAAAACAAACAAACAAACAAAAAAAACATGGAAGCAATATAGTCCGTATAAAAATAGTGATACGTCATCATCCCAGAAATCCGTAAATTTTCATGACTATGTTAGAATTACGGGAGAGAAAAAGTGCAAGATATAGTTCGTTTTTTTTATGGACTTCCAAATCAAAAAAAGGTAGGTTTCTTCAATAACTAATTGTTAATTTGAGTTCAGTATATACATTTGCACAGAAATAATGCTATTTTGGATAAATTTGAAGGGGGGGGGGAAAGCTGTCGGGACCTAAAACGAAAATTTACCCAGAAATCTACAGAAGAATTATTTTAAAAATATTTTCAAGTTCTAACTCGAAGATTAGTCGATTTTGAAATACTCCCACCTTAATTCGGTGCTCTTGTGCTAATGCTTTTTACCAATGCTAGAAACATTTATGGAACACTGCTATAACTTTGGGACGTCGTCTGTAAAGTTTGTTTTGTTTTCACATTGACGACAGTGGATGTTTATGTCTCATCTGAGGGAACAAAGTCTTGTAACAAAAGCAAGTGAACAACTGTTATGTTGGTTTTATCAAAAGAACGCCCAAGAAAAACGTTGCGTGGATTTTGTAAGATTTTAACATTTAAAGTCTAAGAATAAATTTGTTATATTTCCTCATAAACTGAACTGCTTACCTTTATTATTCCTGCTCACACAACTGCCACCTTCAGTAGCCTTGTACCTTGAGTAGCTATTCCGCCTTGTATAGAGTCAAGATTAGTAAAAAGATAAATCCCCCCCACCCCCCCAAAAAAAACAAGACAAAAAAAACGATGTTTTAATAAATATTTTGTTAACACTCTTTGGTACAATCTTGACAGAAACCGTTCACCCTAAATATTTGGTCAATATGGCGTCGACGAGCTTCCTTGACTGCGCGGTAAAATGGTTCATGACCTTAAAGGTTGGCTTGTTGAATTTTAACCACATCGTGAGGATCTTCAGTTGACATTTCATCATACTTGAAACACGAATACTTAACGTACACGTTTGGGTTCAAACTATAGTTTTTTTCTTTAAAATCTCAAAACAATACAACCATTTTATAATCAGCCCCCTCCTTTTTCAAAAAAAGAAAAAGAAAAAAATCAGAGACATATACATCACTTTTTTAATCAGCCATCGCGAACTTTTCAGAACGTGCAAACGTCAGAAAATAAGCTGTAGGAAACCAATCAGTGGATGAATGATATAATCGCCATGTTCTTCCGAGATGAGTTCAATGAAGCACGCAAGATTCTCTACCTATAATTATCAGGAAGCGATCGACAGGTATCCGGACAACCTCTCTCTAGAGATTTTCGGACCATCCGTGGCCTCGATGTCACGTCGAATTGTTCCTCTCTGGTGGATATTAGGCACATATCCTATGTCTTTTGACACAACAGTGTATAAGTATATTTCGCATCAGACACTGAATTTTAAATAGGAAATACTTGTAGGCAATTAAGCTTTGATCAGAAAAAAAACCCAATGTGGTTGATTTTGTTAATATTTCAAAGCAGGCCTGTATAAACAGAGAAATATTATCAGCAACACATAGCTTCTGAAATAGATACTGATTTCCAGTAAATGACTGTTGACAAATTTATATTTATGTATCTATCTATCTATTTTTGATAGTTCATATATAAGTAAATTAATATCTATCATATTATTTCTCTCTATTTTCTTTTCCAATAAGCCCCAAGAGCCATCCCAATAGAGCGTTACAAAGTTAGAGGTAAGAATCAGTTTATGAGGATATGTTGGGAAGATAACGGTTAACACTAGATTTGAAAATGTTAAGATTGTAGTGATCAATGGAAGCAACATTTTGGCAGTCCGTTCCAGAAAGTCGTGTTTCGAGGAAAAAAGCTGAACGTACATCTCAATAATGAAATACAACGAGAATGAGGATCGTGCGCTGCAATGTACGTAGCAATGAAGAGTCTTATTTGTGAAAGTTAGAATTGGTAGAATTAAGGAATGTAGTTCGTCTGAACACTTTTCATGGAAATAGCAATAGAGTGGCGATTGCCACGTTTCAACTTTGGGAAAGAGTATGTATGGTGGAAAACAATTATCACCCACAATATCGCACATAGATTTTTACTGGTCGATTTGTTTGTATTTTTTGTTGTTCTCTATTAAGTTTTTTTTGTTATGTATTTATTTATTCATTTTTGACGAAGCACACTCTCTGTTAGTGTTATATTCAAAATCTACTGAAAAATATTTATATACGTTAATATATTCTTGGATTTGTCACTTAACTTGCCGAAACTTTTATATTATTTTTTTAATAATTTTCCCTCAAGGCAACACAGCCACTGAGACGCAATGGTTTACTGAGTGTGAAAGCATATGAGATGAGGAAAAACAGCGTTAAGGCGAGAGAACCACAAAAGTATCGGATAACGATTGACATTTGATTTAATTTCTTGACTGGAAAGCAAGAAGCCGAATAAAATCGAGACCGGGCCACAAGACATATACTGTAGAGGTTAGAGATAACATGAGCCAATTTAGGATCACAATGCAGATATACCAGGAGATCTGATTGTAAGAGATAAGGGCTACAGTTTACGAAGATGTGGAAAAGATAACAGCTGTGCTGTTTCTTATTTTATTTTTCACACACACACACTCAATAAAAATTAATTCACACCACGTGTATCTCAAAAAACAAAACAAAAAACAATTGCACGGGAATTCACTCCTTACCATTCCCTGTGGGGTCAAAAACAAGGACGGTGCACCCAAAAATTCGGACGTAGTGGAAAGCACACCACGTGGTCAAAAATATGATTTTTTGACCAATCAGGGCTCGACATAAGAAACACAATTTTTGATCTCCCTGGAGCTTCACCATTCAGATAAAAGGAAGGTAGAAACTCTCAACAGACCAGAGAGAACAGCGACCAGCTAACACCAAAAGGTCACACAGACAGCTCGCAGTATACACACACACACACAGAATTCAGCAGTTCACAAACCAGGCAGTATCACGTATCAGTGAATATTCTTTCACCCTCTCTTTCTCTCATCACACCTGCTACACATCGTCCTACCTTTCCCTCTCACAATTCCAGTTTCTTTCTAATTTTTTTTTACAGCTTTATGGACAATTTCATTTTTGTACAAAAAAATAATTCTTTCATTTTTTTTACGAAAATAAACAAAAGTTTATTTTACTTTATTTGTAGTGCATTTTTCTTTTTTATTATTTGTTTGAGGGTCTTCTTAGCTCCTCTACACAGCTAACTCTAGATTTGAACAGGTTAAGATTGTAGTGAGGGGCTTGCCACGTTTCATCTTTGGGAAAGAGCATTTAAGGTGGAGAACAATTAATCACCCAGAAGACCGCATATACGTATTTAGAACGTATCACGACTGGAAAATGAAAACTGGGCAGTTCCTGCTCATATACGTCAACAGTACTATAAATCTGGCCTGATCTAACTATTGTAAAGGTAGTGGATAGCAGCAGTAGTCAAGTACTTACTCGTGTGGTACAGGGAACTGACCACCTTTGCAGCATCTTTAGCGATGGATGTAACGAGCATGCGCGAAAGCGTCCTGGAACTGCGTGTGTGTGCTTTCGCCAGGGACACCTTAGAGTACCATAATGGACTCGAACGAGGACTATAAAAAGAGGACGTTTTCAGCCACGTCGGCAACTGTGTTTGCCGTTTGTTCGTTCGCGGTCGAGAGGCGTTCGTTCGCTTAGGTACGAGAGAAGTGTTCGATCGGGTGTAGCACCGCCGTGTGCGACAGCGTTTTTTTATACCACAATGGATTGAACGTACGAGTTTTATTTGAGATCTAGAGTGCATGTGCCCCAAGAGGCGCTGAACTGAAGCTTTATTGATAAGTATTTTAATGTCATTGTTTAATGTATAGACTATAGTTGTTCGGTCATGAATCTTATTTTTCCATCTGGTCCAGATCCAGATATCCCGTGACACATTAGAGTGGCAGGAGCACCATATGTATTATAGCCACAGTAGAAGTGATGTTTAGTTCGGTACTACAGCCTGACGGAGTCGAAATCACTCCAGGTCGGTTTGAATTCAGAGTTTTTCTTCTCATAGACGGGTTGTCACCCAAGGCTATAGAACCTAGTCTGTATTGCTATTTTACCCATAACATTCCCAAGGGTATTAGTACATAAATGAGTGTAATAAATCTAGGAAACATATAATAATCCATTATCATAATTGTCTTAGTCTTTGTTGACTAATATTTTATCTACAATACTTATTTTTAATTCTATCAAAATAAATTTGTTCTTATATACACGCTAAAAGGTCGGCCTCCTTCTACCGAACGCCCATAGCTCAGAGGTAGAATCGCCGACTGACGCCAATTCGGTCGTATTTCAATCCTGGGTAAAAAGCAATCGGATGTCTAACCGTACTGATGAGCTGTGATACAGCTGCGGATGACTATATATATATATATATATATATATATATATATACTACCGGTCATAATTATTAGGCCACCCCAGTTTTTTAACAGACATTCCCATTAATAACTCGCATTTTCTTTTGTGCCTTCTTGCAAAAAATAGCTAAAAGGCAGTCTGGTAAAATTTCGTCTGAGATGAAAAGACCCACAAAGCAGAAGTGCTTAATTGAATTGCTTGATGCAAAAGAAAAATTCCTCGAATATTTAAAGAGATCAAACATTGGATATGAACACTGTAAAACTGGAGCAAAATACACTGGCAATGATAAAAATCATGCTGAAAAACGTTTTATTGTTTACTCTATTGTGCAGCATACATCTACTTTAGTTGCCATGGCGATAAATAAGACAAAGTACATTCGAAAGGTACTTTATATTTGTTGGTCTTTTAGGGAAACATCCAGATCTAGATATCCCGTGAGTCGTAGAGGCACCATATGTACTACAACCACAGTAGAAGTGGTGTTTCTTTTGGTACGACAGCCTGACGGAGCCCATCCCTCTCCAGGCTAGTTTGGATTCAGAGTTTTCCTTCTAGACCGGTTGCTCTATACAACTCAGTATCTCCTGCTATTTTATCCATAGCTTGGGAAATGAGATGGATTCGTACCTTTCTCAAGGGTATTAGCACGTGAATGTAATGAACTTGATAGGAATTAGAACTCCAATTCCTCAATCCGAGCCGCTATCTATTATTCCACCATGTTTCTTTCCATGTTATTGATGATAAATATTCTCATAATATTAACTGTTTCTAAAGCTGTTAACTTTTGCTACGATAATAATATTGCTTTTGGTTTATTAAAGAGAACGTGCACTACCGGCCATAATAATTAAGCCACCCCAGTTTAAAGAAAATGATGTATTTCGTACTATTGTTAATATTTATTGCCAAGTGAATAATTCTAAATGAAAATAGAATGGTTTTTTTATTATTATTACTTTGTAAAATTTTACAAGGCAAGAAAGCAGAGATGAACTCGCCCGAATCACCCTAAATTTTCTTCATTCTTCTGTATGTTGTTAGACTAGGAGGTGCTCTTATTAAATATTCATGAATTAATTTGATGCACATGTTATTGTACAGTATTAACAAATGAACCATTCTATTTTCATTTACAATTATTTAGTTGGCAATAAATACTAAAAAGAAATAATATGAAATACATCATTTTTAAAACACTGGGGTAGCCTAATAATTATGGCCGGTAGTGTACATCAAACTTATAACAATCAACATTCCTAGTGAATAATTCCTGATTTATTTTTCACAAGTCTTCTAACGTTTAATGCCTTAAATATTGATGGTAAAACTTTATAAGCAATTCCAGGCAGTTTTAAATAAGCATGGCAACTGGTCCGACGAGATTTTTCCCTGGAATTGGAATTTACTCCCTACCCTTTTACCGTTAAACTAGTTAAACGTAATCGCCACTTCTACTCCAACAGTTTCTTTTCTCACACTTCCCGCCTATGGAATTCATTTCCATTTATTCGTTTCCCCGATAGTTATAATCGCCAAAAAAGTCAAGTGCAAGGACAATTGCCATCTTCTGTCTTCTTGAATCCCATTCACTTTTTATCATTTCTTCAATATCTGTCGTGAATTCGGTTGTTTGACACAAGGCTAAGTTAATAAACACTTAGTGACGTTATTTTTCGTGTCCCAAAATAACGTCACTTATTGCAAAATGGGTCTATCTGGTCCAGCACAACCGAGACAAGCGATGGGTTCAGAAAGGGCAAGAGACATCGTCGGTTCCAAAACAAGATAGATTCGGCAAGAAAGTCATGTTGTGCGTTTGGTGGAACTTTGAAGGAATCGTGCATTTTGAGTTGGTTCCGAATGATCAACCGAAAGCGCGCTTTGATGCAGCAGGACAATGCCAAGCCACACACCACCAGGAAGACCAAAGACAAGTTTGAAGAGCTGGACTGCGTTGAGGTTCTGCCACATCCAGCCTACAGTCCTGACTGTGCTCCATCAGATTACGGCATTTTCCCCTCAATGCAACACTTTCTGAAGGACCGCCGATTCGACTCGGTTGATGAAATCGAGGAAGCGTGTCAAGAATTCTTTGATTCGAAGCCGGCTGAATGGTACTTTGACCAGATTCGAAAGCTTGCAGATCGATGGTAGAAAATCTTAGAAAATGATGGTCTTTATTTTGGGCAATAATTTTTGTTGTTTTTGCGAGTAAAATTTCAACTTTTTGCAAGTGTTTTCTGGTAACCTTAGATTACTTGGCGAGTAAAATTTCAATTTTTTGCAAGTGTTTATGAACTTTTGGGACAACCTAATATTATATTCTCCCTCATTTAGAGGCATTGAATGCTTTTCTTACCTGTATGGGATATTTCGTGTGCTCTTTATGAGTCTTTGATTCCCCGTCATCACACGCAATTGAGCACTATGAAGAAATGGTCGACTTTAAAAACAGTAGCAACTCACGCATTTACGCATCGTTCATTCAGTAATGAATTTGAACACTCTCGGCTACTGGCGTGTATTTACATGATGTAAATCGTCGGTGATAGTGGATGTTATAATATTTCAGTTTAAACAACCTCTCTGAAGATGGCTCATGTGAGCCGAAAGCTTAGAAGAAAATCAATAAATAATTATCCAAATGTTGGAGAATTTTTGTCTTTATTTTCAACTGAAATTAAAGCAAAAATACGACGTTTAGAATGACTCATGATTAAACAGAATAGACATTCATTTTCTCTTATATTTAACAGCATATGTTTAGAAAATTACTTGCTGCTTCGATATACTAAATATATATAGATATATACTAATTGTATCTTAAAGACTTTTAAAGGTTTTTAATACGCACAAAACACAGACTGTTAATGTGGAAAAACGAATAAATATTTATATATAATATTTCATATTATTTGAGATTTTATTATAATACAACATTACATATTATTAGCTGTTAATAATCCATACTATAATAAGAGCCACGTCCGTCTGTCTTTTATAATTTTATATCTGTAACTTCTATACTATAATAAGAACCGTGTCGATATGTCACACAATTCAAACAATAATAAAATATGCAACATTGCCTTTACTAATAAGATATATAGTACTCTTACCGAATTCTCTACACTATCCTCAGATTGACACCCAAACATTCTGAAATATTCGTATTAGAGCTTTTGGTGCGAATGCCAAGCAGTACAGTCTGCCGTTTCCAAATTTCTGGTGGAATGAATTGCATCACAGGGATTCACTTTTAGACAGAATCAAACTGTTTCTACTATACTGTGCAGTCGGCAAAATCAAGAACAAACAACGCAAATGCGTGAAATTAAAATAAAATAAAATGGTGGCCATTTACCCATCTCACCCTCTATTTGTATTCGCTATCGATTTGAATCACATAACTATCAGGAAAGAATTGAGAGACTCAATCCTTTGCTTACCGCAGCTAAGATTCAGAAAAGACAGGAATCGGCTAATATGTCAAAGAAGAGTTCTGAATTTTGGCAAAGTGTAATCCTCTGGGACGAGTCAACCATTGCCCAATTCCTGCCAGGGAACGTATCTGGGTCCGACCTATTTTCAGCTAACTGTCAAACACAGTAAGTTTTCATTGATGTTCTAGAAGCGATGTGAAGCACTGTTTGTTCGGCCTCGGTAGAATGCACAGGCAATATTAACGTTGTCAATTATATTTTGATCCTTCAAGAAGGACTTTTCGCTAATCTTTTTTGGTCATCAAATAATAAAGGAAATAAGATATTTCATGTAATGTATTGTTCCAAGACATGCTGTGAAAGTGGCCCATTTGTGGCTAGAGCAAGATGGAGTTCGTGTTCTACCAAAAGCATGTGAGTACCCAGACATGATCCCCATTGAACATGAATAGACATATCACTGAGGCCACATTATGTTGCAGGCTGCGCCAGTCTCCATTCCTCACAGGCTGCAAATAGTGACCGACTGATTCTACTCTAGACCTCTCTCCTCAACCAAAACACCATGAAAAAAACAAAATACCAAAATCAAACCAGCTACTCGGAAAACGCCCAAACCTCTCTGTGTCACGTTCACTAACATTCGCGGTATCCGCACTAACCTTTCTAGCGTAGAATCATTCCTCCAAAATAACTCACCTGTTATCTTAGCCCTGTGTGAAACTAACCTTGACCCGTCTATCCCCTCCTCTGAGTTCTATGTTCCTGGTTACCTTCCCCTCTTCAGGAAGGACTCCAACGTCCATATGCATGGGCTTGGTGTATATGTCAGCGAACACTTCCCCCTAGCTAGAGTAACATCTCTTGAATCCCTGGACCAGTCTTTCATGTGTTTCCGTCTCTCACTTCTAAGCTCCGTTAGCTATCTCTTCTTCCTCTACCACTCCTCCTCCTCCTCTGACTGTTCAGTACTTGACAGCATCTCTGACAATATCGACAAGGCCATTTCTTCTCACCGATCTGCCCATATTTTCGTGTTTGGTGACTTTAACGCCCACCACACTAAGTGGCTCGAAAACTCTGTAACTGACACTGCTGGTGTCCACACCTTTAATTTTTCAATCTTCCAATCCCTTACGCAAGTGGTGGACTTCCCCACGCGTTTCTCCAATAGCCCTAACGGAAGGGACTCGCTACTAGACCTCTGCTTCATTTCCACCCCAAATTCTTGCACCACCAGACAGCCCTGCCCACTCGGAAATTCTGACCACGCCGTAGTTTCTGTCAACATCTCGTTCCACTCCACCCCTACCCAAGAAACCCAGACCAACAGAATATCCTACTGCTATCAAAGAGCAGACTGGGATTCGTTCCGTGACTTCCTCTGCGACGTCCCTTGGAACAATGTTTTTAGTCTTCCCGTCGAAGACTGTGCATCAGAGGTCTCCTCCTGGGTTAAGGCTGGCATCGATGCTTTCATCCCTGCCAGGAAATTTCAGCTTAAATCCCATTCGTCTCCCTGGTTCTCGCCCGCTTGCTCGGCCGCCATTGCCCACCGGAATCACTTCTTCCGGCTTTATCGTAGCCACGCGTCGGACCAAAACAGGCGCCTTTTCGCCTCAGCTCACATTAATACACCAGGAGTGAGAGTGTGCTAATTAATTACTGAATGAACGATGCGTAGATGCTAGAGTAGCTACTGTTTTTTCAAAGTCTACCATTCTTCCAGAGTGCACACTCGGGGTGTGAGAGCGTAAATAGTCATCCTCAGACAGATCTGTTTCGCTGTATCACAGCTGACATATATTTTAGAATTTTTTTTAGATATTCTACAATTTCATGGGTAATACGTATTTCGCAGCAAACCTGCTCGTCAGACCCAAATGATACAACAGTTAATATTCAAAATAATCCAGAAAAGTACTACACACAGACACTCACGTTCCCATATCTAGCATATATATATATATATATATATATATATATATATATATATATATATATATATATATATAGTGGGTTAAGCGTTCTAGTGAAATGTAGTTGTGAGTTGAAATAGATTAACTGACTTAGCCTCGTTAGTAGATAGCTCACTATAAGTTATAAAAGGGGTTATAAAACAAGAAAATTAAATTGAGTATAGAAACAAAATTTTATATATATGCATATATCAATTACGGTTTTTTTTTTTACAAATAAAAGGAATGTCTTGAGGATGAGTCCAAAGAACGTTAAAATGTTTATAACAGTAAATGCTGAAAAGAGAGTTTGTGCGTAAGTATGTGGGAGCGTTTGTTAGTTAGAAATATATTTGATGTATCCGCTGCGTTAATCGGGTAAGTAGCTGAGGGACAGCTCAGAAGAAGATGAGAGAGAAAGGAGGTGAGCATAGTAGATCGCTTGACGAGGACAAGGGAAGTGCTAATTACGCTCGTACTTTCTCAACTCTAGTGATGCATTCTGTGTCGGCTTTTTATTTCGTCTTTGTGTGTCCCAGCAGGTCATTTGGGAATTCACACCCGTATTTAATTCTGGGCTTCCCATTGGCCGATAAATAAAATTCGCGTAGGCTCGCGAACTGGAATTTGATATTTATTAATTTTTGTTTTTCTGCCGGAACATATGCGTGTAGCCGGGTGCGCAAAGACCAGTTTTGGTCATTTGCTTTCTGGTTCTCCGAGGGCAAACATCCGGTCCCTCGCTTTGCACGGTATCACCACACACACACACACACACACACACACACACACACACACACACACACACACATATATATAAATCAACTATATAAAAGTAGTTGAAAAAGATGACACCAAGTTTTATAAAGCCATCATCAATAAATCGGAAAACAAGATAAACAAAGAAGCAGGAGATATAGTCCCAAAACTAAACCAGTAAAACAACACCATTAGATACAGTTTCGGAATAAAGACAACTGTACACTTACTAACAAATGCCTGACCAGCAACACAGTGTACAAAGCTAACGTAAAAATACTGAAGAAAAGAATTACATAGGAGCCACCGAAATATTCTTTAAAGAAAGATAAAAAAAAAACTCACAAGATGTCATCCAAAAAAACAGAAAGATACACAATCAAGACAACCATATCAAAATATATATAAACGTAAAAAGAAAATAATATTCCCACCAGAATTAAATGGGAAATCATGTTGCTCATGTCGTTCCTTTCCGGGCGAGGGACCTGTTTCGAGTAAATGTATCCCCTTTACGCCGTTGATGCTACAAGAACTCCTACAGAAAGTCACTGACGAAATTGGAAAGAACTATATATAAAATAAAAGATAACTGAATGCATGGTCACTAGTAAAAAGAAAATTCCAAAATAACAACTACCGGTTGGGGATACTAAAATCAAGCAGGTACAGGAATTGAAATACCCGGGAAGTGTTCTGATAGAGGATTGAAAGTGAAACACTGAGATCTAAAGACGCATTGACATGGCCAAAGATGCATTCCAGAAGCTGAGTAGAGTACTGGGAGACAGGAAAATTGCAATAGAAAC
The DNA here is from genome assembly GCA_037127315.1 of Ascarosepion bandense. Classification (NCBI taxonomy): domain Eukaryota; kingdom Metazoa; phylum Mollusca; class Cephalopoda; order Sepiida; family Sepiidae; genus Ascarosepion; species Ascarosepion bandense. Next base: position 371,197 of record JBBBDQ010028980.1, read on the forward strand.
AAAGAAGCAAGTAATAGATTGCTATGTAATTTAATATGGCTGCAAATGTTGGACAATCTCATGAAAGATAAAGGAAAGACTTGAAGCAACTGAAGTGTTTTTCTCCAAAAGAGTGCTGAGAGTATCACGGACTGTGCATGTGAGCAATGACGAGGTTTTGGATTGGATGAAAATGAAAAGGAAGCTCATGCTTAACATCAGGAAAAGATAGCTGAAGTTTCTGGAACATTTAATCAGAAAGGAGGGCTTAGAGAATCTGATACTCACATGTCAGATAGAGGGAAAGTTAGACATAGGAAAGCAACGTATAACATACTTGATGCTTTTTCGTTTTTTTTTTTTAATCATTTCACCCCAAGCAAAGGCATTCTACTGCCACTGTTGCGCAGGGGGTTACATCGGGGAAGGTAATGAGAAAGAGTAGTTAGTTGTAGGAAATGTCAGGAGGAGGGTAATAGACGGATGAGAATACCAAGAATAGGGGTGGAGTAGATAGAAAAAAGAGCTTGAAAGAATGGATGCGAGTTAGTGAGATAGGAGATGTCTATTAACCTTACATTTAAACTCCTGGAGATTGTAACTGTCGGGGAAGCAAGTATATGGAAGGGAATGCTGCAGGCGAGAAGTTTGTGAAAAGAAGCTTTTAGAGTAAAAATTGCGGTTACATTTTATCGGTTTCACTGTAAAACGGTGGAACCTAGTTGCTAATCTAGTAGCTTGTGTAAATTCATACCTAGGGGGCACCAGTGATCTAAGTTCATTGAAGCAGAAGCCGTGAAAGTATTTATAGAAGAGGCACAGGGAAGCCACGTCACACCGGTGAGATAGCGGCTGCAGCCGAGCTGCCAAGTCGGTATCGATCACATTACAGATTCTACGTTGGATCTTGTCAAGAACCCCGAGGTGAATAACAAGGGCACCCGACCAGATGTGGCAGCAGTATTCAATACACGGGCGAATGGTAGATTTATATATGTGCAGAATGGACTCAGACGGGAAAAAACTTCCTAGCCCTGCACAATGAACTGACTTTTTTAGCAGCGGATTTAGCAGTGGATTCTATATAGTCATTCCACTTGAGGTCTGCTGAGAGTGTGAGTCCAAGGAGGCGTAGTGTTTTACTCTCAGGGAGGTTAGCTTGTTCCATGCTAATAGTGGGTAGGAGCGATTGTCTATGATAGTTAATAAATAGCCGCTTCGTTTGAAAGCATTAAAATTTACGTGCCATTTCTTAACTCAGTCCACTACGGATTGGAAGTCCTTCTCAAGCTCGGCAGCGAGATTTGCTTTGTCAACTTCAGCAGATTTTTGATCGAGGCGAGAGTAAACGGTGGTGTCGTCAGCGTACATGCCTACTTGGGATCTTATTACTTCGGGGAGATCGTTACTGTAGATCAGAAAAAAGCGTAGGACCTAGAATAGAGCCTTGAGGGACACCCGCGTTCGTATGGCAGTTTTGGAGGGCATGTCCGTTCAATACTACCTTTATTGTGCGATTTGAGAGGAATGACTGGATTAGGTGAAACAGTTGTCCAGTTATACCATAGCTCCGCAGCTTGCGTAGAAGGCCAGCATGCCAAACTCTGTCAAACACGTTGAAAATATCCAGGGCAACAGTTAGAGCTTCGCCATTCTTGTCGAGAGCCTGGTATATATACTCAGTGATGGTCGTTAGCATATCAGCAGTAGACCTGGCGAAGCGGAAACCATACTGTTTGTCCGAGAAGTGTCTGTGACCTGTGAGATGCTGAACCACCTCGGCGTTGATAATGGCTTCGAACACTTTGCCAAAGATCGGTAGAAGGTTGATAAAGCGGTAATTAGCGGGGTCCGAGGGTTCTCCAGTATTCTTAAATATAGGAACTACAGAGGAAGACTTCCAACAGGTAGAAAAGCAAGAAGCAGATAGGCAGTAGTTGTAGAGCTTAGAGAGGACAGAGGAGAATTCAGGGGTACATCTCTTCAAAACTATGATTGGGATTCAATCACCTCCGCTCGCTTTATGAGGGTCAAGCTTAGAGATTATGTTAGAGATCAGCGAGGAGGTAACATGGACGTCATTCAGTTGGGCCTCAGTTCTAGGTGGGAATTCGGGTGTAGATACTCCAGACGAATTCAGTCTCAAATTGGTGGAGAATCTGCAGGCAAAACATTCAGCCTTGTCCGCTGAAGAGGTGAGGACCTCAAATTCATTGACTAAAGTAGGTATTGAGGTTTTACTGCTGTTAAGCACACGTTTACAGAGTCGCCAGTAGTTTTTGATGCCAAACTTACGAGTGATTGAAAAATTCATGGTGTAGATACCAGCAATATCGGTGACAGAATTTTGAAGCCACTTGACCTGGTGGGCGTTAAAGTCACCAAACACAAATATATATTGGTGGATGGATGAGAAGAAATGGCCTTATCAGTATTATTAGAAATGTCATCAAGTACTGAAGAGTCAGGAGATGAGAAGGAGCAGTAGAGAAAAAAAAAGATAGCTAACCGAGCTTAGAAGTGAAAAACGGAAGCACATGAAAGAATGATATGTGGATTCAAGAGAGCTCACCGTAGCTAGTGGGAGATGTTCACTAACAAATGCAACCCAAGCAAATGGACATTGGAGTCCTTCCTGAAGAGGTGAACGTAACCAGGAACGTAAAACTAAGAAGAGGGGATAGAAAGGCCAAAGTTAGTTTCACAGAGAGCTAAGATGTCAGGTGAGTTTGTTTGAAGGAATGATTCTACGCTGTAAAAGTTAGTGCGTATACCTCGTATGTTTGCGAAGGAGACGCTGACAGGTTTGGGCGTTTTCTGATTAGCTGGTTTAGTTTTGCTATTTCGTTTGTATGTATTCATAGTGATTTTATTAAGAGAAAGGGGTCTAGAGTAGAATCAGTCGGTCGCTGTATGCAGCATGTGTAGGATGGAGACTGGCGCAGTTTGCAGCATAATGTGGCCTCGGGGTTGCCCACCGGAGGTCCATACAGGGACACCCATCCATGCGCAACATGGCACTACAAGAAACCAAGATATTATTCAACTGTTGATCAGAGCAGCCTCTCAAAACGCTACGCAATAGTTCGGGCTCCTAACTACCAGTCGGAAGTAACAACCAAAAACTGTCAACCCGGTACCCTCAAAATGAAGAGACGTTGCTACCATCCTCAAATACTGCAAGAAGCTTGTGACTGAACTAACACTAAGAATAAAGGAGAGGGATGAACACCTAGAAACCATTCCTAAACAAGAAACAAGGCGATCACCTCTACTCCTATTCAAAAGAAGAGAGTGGAGTGTGAAACCGGGTGATAGTAGGAACTATCTACTCCAATTAAAAAAAAATATTAAAAAATGGTTTAGCATGGATAGGGAAAAGTCCATAATCCCTTACATCCTGATGGGACACGGCACATAAAAGAAGAACCCCACATAATACAAATAACAAAACTACAAATATAACAATAATAGCAATAATAAAATAAAAAAGAAAGATAAAATAAATAATAGATAAATCCGTCAGTTAGTTAAGTGGCATACATGATACTTGCTTTAGTGATCATGTCTCTTTCGAGACATGATTGACTGGACAGCCGATTTTCACACTGTATGTTGCCATTACTTTCTGTGGTAGATTGGTTGGCAACCACAACTATAGAACCCAATCTGTCTAGCTATTTAACACATAGCTGGAAGAAGAAACGACTAATATAGGTAGCCCCAACTCATTTAGAAATCTAAGTTTTAAATTGAATTTTTAAAAATAAAAAAATGTTTTCTTGAAGCTTTAAGTTTAGATTTAATTGAAAGCTTATTGATAAAATTAATAAATTCCAGCAATCAAAAAACTCAGGTAAATTCAAACAGATAGTGTGTTAACTGGAATCTAAAATTTTGAGAATTAAAAAAAAAACACATTTGTAAACAAAAGTTAATTTTTGGTTTAGAAAATCTTGCAAAAATAAAACATACACCTGTGACGCGTTATGTTCTTTTGAAAAATAACAAATTTCAAGTTAAATTGATCTGATTTACACAAGTATTACTAGTTTATAGCATGGAATTTAGAATAAAAGTATTTCTTAATCATGAAGGTGAAAAGTAATTCATGTGTGGAGTGAATGATGACAGCTAGATGACGTGTGAATGATTGATGGCAGCTAAGTATGGTTGACTAGAATAGACATAATTGTCCAAATGTTTTGCCTGATATAACATAGAGTATAGTAAAAATAGCCAAACCATACAACGGTGATCATGTCTACAGGTTGTGCCAAGAATAAAAGTTAGCCATTATGTTGTTTCTGGAACCAAAAAAAAAAAATACTGAATGAAAGATATATATATTTATATATATGTAATGATAATAATAATGAAAGTAAATATTTAACTTTTTCTTTTTACTGTGTTGACCCTGCCAAGTGAATGTAATCTTAGCGACACTTCTAGTAGGGGCAGATAAGTGAACATCTACTATTATTTTTTTTATCATTATTGCTTTATCTTTTGATATTGAACCCTTTAATTGAAAAAATAAACTGCTTGCCGTAAAATCATTATCTCTGAAATACTCAGATCGACCATTTTTGTTCTATCTATCTATCTATCTATCTATCTATCTATCTATCTATCTATCTATCTATCTATCTATCTAATTATCTATCTAAGTTTGTTCATCTATCTATCTATCTATCTATCTATCTATCTATCTATCTATCTATCTATCTATCTATCTGGACATCTTGACGTGGTGTAATTGTAATCAAGCTTATCTCGCTAGAACTTGTTAGCAGTGAGTAAGATCCTCACTGGGTACCCATACTTTCATCCTTGTGCCACATCTGAGAAAAAATCGACTCTCTATCTATCTATGTAGATATCTTGGAGGAAATTATACGTAGATTTTTATATTCAACAATAATGTTAGAAAAAATTAATGACAAAATGAGGAAAAAAAATCATATGAGGCATTTTGTCTTTTAGGACTTCAGTTTAAAGTGATGTTTATGCGTGCAAATGATTTTTGCATCAAGGTAAACATTACTTTAATCCAATGAAGCCTTAAAGTACGAAACGTGTATCACGAAAACGATTTTTTCACGTTTTTATGAATTTTGCCAACACACACACACACACACACACACACACACACACACACACACACACACACACACACACACACACATATATATATGATGAGATAAAAAATAAATAGGAAATATATAATCAATCTAACATTGTACAATATTATGTTGGAATGATAAACATTTCTTAGTTGTACTTTATCTTACCATTCTATAAGATTCCGATCCGTATTCGATCTATATATATATATATACGTGCTAAAAAGTCTGCCTTCTTCGGCCGAGCGCCCATAGCTCAGAGGTAGAAACGCCGACTGACGCCAATTCGATCCGGGGTTAAAAGCAGTCGGAGTCTAACTGTACTGATGAGCTGTGGTACAGCGAAACGGATCTGTCTGCCGATGACTATATATATATATACAGGCCATAATTAATAGGTAACCCCAGTTTTTGTTTTTAAAAGAAATGGTATCTTTCATACTATTTTTAGTATTTATTGCCAAATGAAAATAGAATGCTTCTTTTGTTATTATTACTTTGCAAAATTTTACAAGGCACATAATCACAAACATATATATATAATATGACTATGGTTTGGTAATATATTTAATAAAAGAAATCAACTTTGTCTCTCACGCTCTCTCTTTCTCTCTCCTTATATATACATATACATACATGTGCAGAGGATATCAGATCAGAACGATAAATCGGAGAGCCGTGTTCGAATTCCACTTGAATTTGTTGCATTCATTTACGCACAAATACTCAAGTGAAAGGCGTTAATCTGTCTCTTTCCTCCAGCTGCATATCAAAGAACGGATTGGGTTATATAGCCTTGGTTGGCAACCAGTCTACCGAAGAAAGTAATAGCAATGCGGGAAAATCTACTTCTCAGTCAGACATGTCTTTTTCGTGATATGATCGCCCAAACGTGTATCACATATGACACTTAACTGAATGGCACACACACACACACACACACACACACACACACACACACACACACACTTATATATATATATATATATATATATATACAGGGTGTCCCAAAAAATGTATACACATTTTAAATAATTGTAAACTTGGTGTTTATTATTTCAAAAATATAAAAATATTTACAAGTATCATTTTGTTGTTTTTTTTCATTGCATTTTGACTATATTTAAAATAATTTTAAATAGCCAATAATTAAACTGTTTATATTGATTTTGCAGATTCAATGCTTGAACAAGATAATGACAGCCAATGTGTATACATTTTTCAGACAACCTGTATATATAATAGTAGTATATACTAATAGACATATATTCTAGAGTTTGATAATTTTTACTTTTTATAAGGTGATGAATACAGATTTAGAGCTTTTATAGAGGTATAGTTATTACTATTTTTTAAAAATCATATCACCCCGAGCAAGGCGCAGGGGGCTACGTAAAAATGAAAAGATTGGAAAAGAGAAAGCCGGAAACCACATCCTAAACAGGGAACAAGGGATGAGCCTCTTCACCTGTTCAATAGACGTGGGTGTAGTGTGAACCGTGCGATAGTTTAGTCTATCTACTCCAATTGAAAAAAAAAAAAAAAAAAGAAGAGAAAAGAGTGAAAAGATTGGAAAAGAGAAAGCCGGAAACCACATTCTAAACAGGGAACAAGGGATGAGCCTCTTCACCTGTTCAATAGACGTGGGTGTAGTGTGAACCGTGCGATAGTTTAGTCTATCTACTTCAATTGAAAAAAAAGTGAAAAGATTGGAAAAGAGAAAACAGGAAACTACATCCATTTAACTGCAACTTAAAAACTTGCAGGTTTCGGTGTAGAATGCACCATCATCAGGTAATTCATTTTGTTCAGATACGGAGTCATATATATAATTTTATGGAAATTTAAAATCAAAAACATTGTTGCTATCCTATTAGGTAAAAGTGGTGGAGTGGGAGGTTACTGGATTTTAAAAAAATTATTTGTGTAAATTAATGGATATTGAGACATTTATGTATAACGGTGTGGGTAATTGTAAGCATGTAGGCAGAACAGGAAGTGTCAGTTGTATCAGTTTAAATTATAATGGAACAAAAATGTTGCCAATATAATATTTGGAATGCTACGAGATTTAAGTGTGGTGATACCAAGCAAGCGAAGGGACCGGATGTTTGCCCTCAGAGGTCCATATAGCAAATGACCAAAACTGGTCTTTGCGCATCTGGGCTCCATGCAGATGTTCCGGTGGAAAACCAATAAATAAATATTTTACGGACACTTTTCGCGAACCGACGTGAATTTTGTCCATCGTTCAATGGGAAGTCCAGAATTAAATCGGGGTGTGAATTCCCAAATGACTTGTTCGGAGCCCCGAAGACGAAATAAAAGGCTGACACAGGAAGCATCGCCAGTCGAGGAAATACGAGCATAATTAACACGTCTCTTGATCATGTCAAGCGATCGCATTATGCTTGCCTCTCCTTTCTCTCTCATCTTCTTCTTCACTGTTCACTGAGCCACTTGAATGGAATGAGCAGAGACTTCAAGGACACTCCTAACAAACAAACGCTTACACATACATACGCACAAACTCTTTTCGGCATTTACTGCTATGAACATTTTTAACGACCTTTGAACCAACCAAAATACATTATATTTATTTGTAAAAAACTTAATTGTTATATATATATATAAATGAATGTTGTTTCTATACACAATTTGATTTTCTTGCTTTATGCCCTCCTTATAGTGGGCTATCTCCGAACAAAGCCAAATTCAGTTAATCTGAACACACAAATACACTTCACTATAACGAATAACCCACTATAGTAGATTAAAACAATAATATGTTTATCTTAAAGGGTGTTGTTGATATAAAAAACTCCAGTTTATATTATAATGGAACAAAAATGTTGCCAAAATAATATTTGAAATGCTACGAGATTGTAAATTAAAACAATAACATATCTGTCTTAAAGAGTGTTGTTGGTATAAAAATCTAGTTTATGGAAGTTAAAAGACGTAAAACCATCATTTAATTACTTAAGGAGGAATTACTCGATTTAACAGTTAACTAGTGGTTAAAGTAAGGGTAAACGGCAAAGTAATCGTTAATTAAGCTTAGATTGGAGGATTATATATTTAGTTATTGGGGTAGGATTATATAATATAGTATATATTAGACGGTTTGAAATAATTTTAGATATATTTAAGAGTGTGAATTATGTGGTGGTGGCATTAAGCAGTTATTTCATTACATTGGTTTAGTAAATTAGTTTTACAGGAATTTAATTATTTGAATTTTTTCTTGTAAGCAAAGAAGACGTTTATCATGTAAATATTTACATGTTCTAGCTTTTCTATTGAGTTTTATTGTTAAAGGATAAAATATGATTATACAATCGCGCCTTGAAAGTGTTTTTAGTACTTCCAATGTAATATTTGAGAATAATTGGATTTTCTGTGGTGGTAATAGAAGCTTGGTAGATTATAGAGTCTGAAAGCTTTTGGGTTGTAGTGCCATATGTTATTAAAACACTAATAATAACTCTCTCTTTCTCTCTCTCTCTCTCTCTCTATATATATATATATATATATGTGTGTGTGTGTGTGTGTGTGTGTGTGTGTGTATAGAAAGTACTTGAAACTGCTCACTTCCCCAAATCTGACTAAAAATGGCAAAAAGTCTTTCCATCTGTTTGATCTCCGCACCGAATATTTTTATATTTTGGCAAGTTTAATAATATATGTAAAGGCAAATGAAATAATATATGTGAAAAATATTAGAAAATGAGCTCTAATATGCACATACACATACATACACGCATAGATGCACAGAAACACGCACGCACACACGCACACACACATATATATATGTATATCTTGATATGAACTATTTTAAACCATTGTTGACTAATGGATCATTTCGTAATTTTACTATAAATCACACACACACACACACACACACACACACACACACACACACACACACAGATTTCATAATATGAACCATTTAAACCATTTCTGACTCATGGATCAATTTGTAATTTCAATATAAGTTGCACACACACACACACACACACACACACACACACACACACACACATAGATATATAAGTATTTTTTTAAAAACCTTTGTACCCCACTGATCAATCATTGTATGACTATCCCTACGCGAATAAAAAAAAAAAATTAACAAAACAAATTAAGGAAAGAAATGTCCACTCGGCAATAGCGTAGTGTAAACCGACTTTTGGCATTTCAGAAGAATTCTTTGGCTTAGTTCCTTCGAATAGACAATAATAGGCTTATGATTGCATTAGTTTACTGAATGCTTAATCAGTCGCTATTTAGGGCGACCGTGAACTCAGCGAACGAGCCGGTCGATGGTGATAGCGGTAGCTGAGGCAAGACGGTCAGGCGCTCAATGTGGACCAATAATAAATGGCGCAAATACGAAATGGCCGGCTGCTTGTTTGTATGCAATGATGAAGCAAAGAGGATCTTTGTTTGATTTTTCCCTTTCTAAATATCAATCTCTATTTCTCTTCCCCTGTCTCATCTTTCTCTCCTCCCTCCCTCCCTCCCTCCCTCCCTCCCTCCCTCTCTATCTTTTTCTATTCATGTCTCTCATTTTCTATCAATCTTATTTTATTCGCTCTCTATTTTTGCTTTCGATCTACCTACAAATCTTTATTTCTCAGTCTATCTATCTATCTATCTATCTATCTATCTATCTATCTATCTATCTATCTATCTATCTATCTATCTAGCTAGCTAGCTAACTCGGTTGGTCCATTATCTATCTATCTATCTATCTATCTATCTATCTATCTATCTATCTATCTAAATCCGTTTCTATCTATCTATCTATCTATCTATCTATCTATCTATCTATCTATCTATCTATCTAACTAGGTTGGTCCATTATCTATCTATCTATCTATCTATCTATCTATCTATCTATCTATCTATCTATCTATCTATCTATCTGTCTGTCTGTTCACTACTCGCTTCCCAGTTTATCTAAATCTATTCATCTATATAAATTTATCCCCCAATTGCGCGCGCAAACATTTGTTTATATTCATCGCACTGTCGAGATATTCATATTTCTCGATTTATGTTTATAAATATCAATTCACGATTCTCTCTCTTTATATATATATATATATATATATAAATATCTCTCTTTCCTCCTCTCTCTTCGTCCATCCATATTTTACTCTATCTCTATTCCTTTTTTTATATATCCATATTCATCTCTTTCTTTCTCTCTCTCTGCACACACACACACACACACACACACACACACACACACACACACACACACACACACACATGTGTCTGTGTGCTTGCGTGTGTGTTCATTTGTTATTATCTTTCTTGTGGGTAAACGATTTTCCCCTTTATTCTATATATTTATTTTTGCCTTTTATTCTTTATTTAGTTTTTGCTTTCAGTTTAAGATTCGATTTTTTGCTCGAAATAATTCCATATTTACCTCGAATATTCGAGTAAAGTCAAAATATTGCTTAAAATATCTAAAGAGTTGTTTTTAATGAGTTTACTCTAAGTAAGGTGATAAAGCCATTAAGATGCAAAGAATTACTGGAAGTGAAAGAGAATAAGAAGAAGTTAATGTGGGGAAGAGACATTGAACGAACAGCATCCAAGAAGGCAGAAGATGGCGACTGGCATTGTATATCCATCTTTGAAGATTTTAGGTGATAGAGAAGCAACACGGGAAGAGAATTCCACAAAAGAAAAGGCAGTATTAGAATATACTACACGGTTGCTTCTAGCTTGTTCAACAGTAAAACGGTGAGACCTAATAGCCAATCTAGTAGTGCACTGAAATCGATGCTATTTTTATTTGTACTAACATTCATAAAGTAAAATCTTCAAGAGCCATTAGTTGTAGAAGGTTACGGAACGAGGTGTGTGTCATGAATGTAAGCGACGGATTTTATGAAATAAGTAGCATAGGTAACAATTAACCCATTTTAACCCAGTGTCCTCATTTGAGGACAGCATAAAAAACTGTAAAAAGTAATGAGTATAAACCATTATATAAAACCATTATTATATATAAGTAGTGAGGGCATATTAATTTATCAATAAAATTACCTTCCAAATATTGCCAGGTTGGAAGAAAAATTCTTGTGATTTTAAATGAATTCAATGTTCTAAAACCTGAGGACACTGGGTTAAAATGGGTTAAAGTTTGACGTGAAGGGATTAAGATGTTTGTGTTTAGGGAAGCACGAACGCGGGAGTTCATTCTGAAAAGTAGCAGTACTCGTGGAAAAGCTGCGTGGATCTTCATTCATACAAAGGAAATACAGAAGAAATATGAGTGATAAGACTATTTGGACGTAGACTGACATGTTCTAACGGTAATGGTCTAAACTAAGGAAATTGAAGATTGGTGAATTTGCTATCAAGATAACGATAAAGTAGCGATGGGGTTGCGTCTTAGCGACTGTCGGCAAAGAGGTATCATTGTCGGTGACGTGTATCATTGTTGCTGAGAATTTACACGAGATACTAGATTAGTAACTAGGTCCCACCCTTTTACAGTGAAACAGATAAGATGTAACCATAATTTCTACTCCAACAGCTTCTTTTCCCGCGCTTCCCGCCTGTGGAATTTCCTTCCACATGTCTGCTTTCCCGACAGCTACAATCTCCAGAAGTTTAAATGTATGATCAATAGACACATCCTATCACACTAACTTGCATTTATTCTCCCAACACTCTCACCCTCTACCCAACACTCATTCTCGGTATCCTTACCCGTCTATCACCCTCTTTCTCTTCTAACATTTCCTATATCTAACCATACTTTCTCACCACTTTCCTCTCTATGTGACATTTCCGATATCTAACCATCCTTTCTCACCACTTTCCCCTCTATGTAACTTTTCCTATATCTAACCATCCTTTCTCACCACTTTCCTCTCTATGTAACATTTCCTATATCTAACCATCGGTTCTCACCACTTTCACCTCTATGTAACATTTCCTATATCTAAACATCCTTTCTCACCACATTCCCCTCTATGTAACATTTCCTATATCTAACCATCCTTTCTCACCACTTTCCCCTCTATGTAACATTTCCTATATCTAACCATCCTTTCTCACCACTTTCCCCTTTATGTAACATTTCCTATGTCTAACCATCCTTTCTCACCACTTTCCTCTCTATGTAACATTTCCTATATCTAACCATTCTTTCTCACCACTTTCCTCTCTATGTGACATTTCCTATATCTAACCATCCTTTCTCACCACTTTCCCCTCTATGTAACATTTCCTATATCTAACCATCCTTTCTCACAACTTTCCCCTCTATGTAACATTTCCTATATCTAACCATCATTTCTCACCACTTTCCCCTCTATGTAACATTTCCTATATCTAACCATCCTTTCTCACCACTTTCCTCTCTATGTAACATTTCCTATATCTAACCATTCTTTCTCACCACTTTCCTCTCTATGTGACATTTCCTATATCTAACCATACTTTCTCACCACTTTCTCCTCTACGTGACATTTCCTATATCTAAACATCCTTTCTCACCACTTTCCCCTCTATGTAACATTTACTATATCTAACCATTTTTTCTCACCACTTTCCTCTCTATGTAACATTTCCTATATCTAACCATCCTTTCTCACCACTTTCCCCTCTATGTAACATTTCCTATATCTAACCATTGTTTCCCACCACTTTCCTCTCTATGTGACATTTCCTATATTTAACCATCCTTTCTCACCACTTTCCCCTCTATGTAACATTTCCTATATCTAACCATTCTTTCTCACCACTTTCCTCTCTATGTGATATTTTCTATATCTAACCATCCTTTCTCACCACTTTCCCCTCTATGTAACATTTCCTATATCTAACCATCCTTTCTCACCACTTTCCCTCTATGTAACATTTCCTATATCTAACCATCCTTTCTCCCCACTTTCCCCTCTATGTAACATTTCCTATATCTAACCATCCTTTCTCACCATTTCCCCTCTATGTAACATTTCCTATATCTAACCATCCTTTCTCACCACTTTCCCTCTATGTAACATTTCCTATATTTAACCATCCTTTCTCACCACTTTCCCTCTATGTAACATTTTCTATATCTAACCATCCTTTCTCCCCACTTTCCCCTCTATGTAACATTTTCTATATCTAACCATCCTTTCTCACCATTTCCCCTCTATGTAACATTTCCTATATCTAACCATCCTTTCTCCCCACTTTCCCCTCTATGTAACATTTTCTATATCTAACCATCCTTTCTCACCATTTCCCCTCTATGTAACATTTCCTATATCTAACCATCCTTTCTCCCCACTTTCCCCTCTATGTAACATTTCCTATATTTAACCATCCTTTCTCACCACTTTCCCCTCTATGTAACATTTCCTATATCTAACCATCCTTTCTCACCACTTTCCCTCTATGTAACATTTCCTATATCTAACCATCCTTTCTCCCCACTTTCCCCTCTATGTAACATTTCCTATATCTAACCATCCTTTCTCACCACTTTCCCTCTATGTAACATTTCCTATATCTAACCATCCTTTCTCACCACTTTCCCCTCTATGTAACATTTCCTATATCTAACCATTCTTTCTCACCACTTTCCTCTCTATGTGATATTTTCTATATCTAACCATCCTTTCTCCCCACTTTCCCCTCTATGTAACATTTCCTATATCTAACCATCCTTTCTCACCACTTTCCCTCTATGTAACATTTCCTATATCTAACCATCCTTTCTCCCCACTTTCCCCTCTATGTAACATTTCCTATATCTAACCATCCTTTCTCACCACTTTCCCCTCTATGTAACATTTGCTATATCTAACAATCCCTTCTCACCACTTTCCCCTCTATGTAACATTTCCTATATCTAACCATCCTTTCTCCCCACTTTCCACTCTATGTAACATTTCCTATATCTAACCATTCTTTCTCACCACTTTCCTCTCTATGTGACATTTCCTATATCTAACCATCCTTTCTCACCACTTTCCTCTCTAAGTGACATTTCCTATATCTAACCATTCATTCTCACCACTTTCTTCTCTATGTGACATTTTCTATATCTAACCATCCTTTCTCCCCACTTTCCCCTCTATGTAACATTTCCTATATCTAACCATTCTTTCTCACCACTTTCCTCTCTATGTGACATTTCCTATATCTAACCATCCTTTCTCACCACTTTCCTCTCTATATGACATTTCCTATATCTAACCATCCTTTCTCACCACTTTCCCCTCTATGTAACATTTCCTATGTCTAACCATCCTTTCTCATCACTTTCCTCTCTATGTAACATTTCCTATATCTAACCATTCTTTCTCACCACTTTCCCCTCTATGTAACATTTCCTATATCTAACCATCCTTTCTCACCACTTTCCCCTCTATGTAACATTTGCTATATCTAACCATCCCTTCTCACCACTTTCCCCTCTATGTAACATTTCCTATATCTAACCATCCTTTCTCCCCACTTTCCCCTCTATGTAACATTTCCTATATCTAACCATTCTTTCTCACCACTTTCCTCTCTATGTGACATTTCCTATATCTAACCATTCTTTCTCACCACTTTCTTCTCTATGTGACATTTCCTATATCTAACCATCCTTTCTCACCACTTTCCCCGCTATGTAACATTTCCTATATCTAACCATCCTTTCTCACCACTTTCCCCTCTATGTAACTTTTCCTATATCTAACTATCCTTTCTCACCACTTTCCTCTCTATGTAACATTTCCTATATCTAACCATCCGTTCTCACCACTTTCCCCTCTATGTAACATTTCCTATATCTAAACATCCTTTCTCAACACTTTCCCCTCTATGTAATATTTCCTATATCTAACCATCCTTTCTCACCACTTTCCCCTCTATGTAACATTTCCTATATCTAACCATCCTTTCTCACCACTTTCCCCTCTATATGACATTTCCTATATCTAACCATCCTTTCTCACCACTTTCACCTCTATGTAACATTTCCTATATCTAACCATCCTTTCTCACCACTTTCCCCTCTATGTAACATTTCCTATGTCTAACCATCCTTTCTCATCACTTTCCTCTCTATGTAACATTTCCTATATCTAACCATTCTTTCTCACCACTTTCCTCTCTATGTGACATTTCCTATATCTAACCATCCTTTCTCACCACATTCCCCTCTATGTAACATTTCCTATATCTAACCATCCTTTCTCACCACTTTCCCCTCTATGTAACATTTCCTATATCTAACCATCCTTTCTCACCACTTTCCCCTCTATGTAACATTTCCTATATCTGACCATCATTTCTCACCACTTTCCCCTCTATGTAACATTTCCTATATCTAACCATCCTTTCTCACCACTTTCCTCTCTATGTAACATTTCCTATATCTAACCATTCTTTCTCACCACTTTCCTCTCTATGTGACATTTCCTATATCTAACCATCCTTTCTCACCACTTTCCCCTCTATGTAACATTTGCTATATCTAACCATCCCTTCTCACCACTTTCCCCTCTATGTAACATTTCCTATATCTAACCATCCTTTCTCCCCACTTTCCCCTCTATGTAACATTTCCTATATCTAACCATTCTTTCTCACCACTTTCCTCTCTATGTGACATTTCCTATATCTAACCATTCTTTCTCACCACTTTCTTCTCTATGTGACATTTCCTATATCTAACCATCCTTTCTCACCACTTTCCCCGCTATGTAACATTTCCTATATCTAACCATCCTTTCTCACCACTTTCCTCTCTATGTAACATTTCCTATATCTAACCATCATTTCTCACCACTTTCCCCTCTATGTAACTTTTCCTATATCTAACTATCCTTTCTCACCACTTTCCTCTCTATGTAACATTTCCTATATCTAACCATCCGTTCTCACCACTTTCCCCTCTATATGACATTTCCTATATCTAACCATCCTTTCTCACCACTTTCACCTCTATGTAACATTTCCTATATCTAACCATCCTTTCTCATCACTTTCCCCTCTATGTAACATTTCCTATGTCTAACCATCCTTTCTCATCACTTTCCTCTCTATGTAACATTTCCTATATCTAACCATTCTTTCTCACCACTTTCCTCTCTATGTGACATTTCCTATATCTAACCATCCTTTCTCACCACATTCCCCTCTATGTAACATTTCCTATATCTAACCATCCTTTCTCACCACTTTCCCCTCTATGTAACATTTCCTATATCTAACCATCCTTTCTCACCACTTTCCCCTCTATGTAACATTTCCTATATCTGACCATCATTTCTCACCACTTTCCCCTCTATGTAACATTTCCTATATCTAACCATCCTTTCTCACCACTTTCCTCTCTATGTAACATTTCCTATATCTAACCATTCCTTCTCACCACTTTCGTCTCTATGTGACATTTCCTATATCTAACCATCCTTTCTCACCACTTTCCCCTCTATGTAACATTTCCTATATCTAACCATCCTTTCTCACCACTTTCCCCTCTATGTAACATTTGCTATATCTAAACATTCTTTCTCACCACTTTCCTCTCTATGTGACATTTCCTATATCTAACCATTCTGTCTCACCACTTTCCCCTCTATGTAACATTTCCTATATCTAACCATTGTTTCTCACCACTTTCCTCTCTATGTGACATTTCCTATATCTAACCATCCTTTCTCACCACTTTCACCTCTATGTAACATTTCCTATATCTAACCATCCTTTCTCACCACTTTTCCTCTATGTAACATTTCCTGTATCTAACCATCCTTTCTCACCACTTTCCCCTCTATGTAACATTTCCTATATCTAACCATCCTTTCTCACCACTTTCCCCTCTATGTAACATTTCCTATATCTAACCATTCTTTCTCACCACTTTTCTCTCTATGTGACATTACCTATATCTAACCATTCTTTCACACCAATTTTCTCTCTATGTGACATTTCCTATATCTAACCATTCTTTCGCACCACTTTCCTCTCTATATGACATTTCCTATATCTAACCATTCTTTCTCACCACTGTCTGCTCTATGTGACATTTCCTATATCTAACCATCCTTTCTCACCACTTTCCCCGCTATGTAACATTTCCTATATCTAACCATCCTTTCTCACCACTTTCCTCTCTATGTAACATTTCCTATATCTAACCATCCTTTCTCACCACTTTCCCCTCTATGTAACTTTTCCTATATCTAACTATCCTTTCTCACCACTTTCCTCTCTATGTAACATTTCCTATATCTAACCATCCGTTCTCACCACTTTCCCCTCTATGTAACATTTCCTATATCTAACCATCCTTTCTCACCACTTTCCCCTCTATGTAACATTTCCTATATCTAACCATCCTTTCTCACCACTTTCCCCTCTATATGACATTTCCTATATCTAACCATTCTTTCTCACCACTTTCCTCTCTATGTGACATTTCCTATATCTAACCATCCTTTCTCACCACATTCCCCTCTATGTAACATTTACTATATCTAACCATCCTTTCTCACCACTTTCCCCTCTATGTAACATTTCCTATATCTAACCATCCTTTCTCACCACTTTCCCCTCTATGTAACATTTCCTATATCTAACCATCATTTCTCACCACTTTCCCCTCTATGTAACATTTCCTATATCTAACCATCCTTTCTCACCACTTTCCTCTCTATGTAACATTTCCTATATCTAACCATTCTTTCTCACCACTTTCCTCTCTATGTGACATTTCCTATATCTAACCATCCTTTCTCACCACTTTCCCCTCTATGTAACATTTCCTATATCTAACCATCCTTTCTCACCACTTTCCCCTCTATGTAACATTTGCTATATCTAACCATTCTTTCTCACCACTTTCCTCTCTATGTGACATTTCCTATATCTAACCATCCCTTCTCACCACTTTCCCCTCTATGTAACATTTCCTATATCTAACCATCCTTTCTCACCAATTTCCCCTCTATGTAACATTTCCTATATCTAACCATCCTTTCTCACCACTTTCACCTCTATGTAACATTTCCTATATCTAACCATCCTTTCTCACCACGTTCCCTCTATGTAACATTTCCTGTATCTAACCATCCTTTTCACCATTTCCCCTCTATGTAACATTTCCTATATCTAGCCATCCTTTTCCCCACTTTCCCCTCTATGTAACATTTCCTATATCTAAATCATCCTTTCTCACCACTTTCCCTCTATGTAACATTTGCTATATCTAACAATCCCTTCTCACCACTTTCCTATGTAACATTTCCTATATCTAACCATCCTTTCTCCCCACTTTCCTCTAACATTTCCTATATCTAGCCATCCTTTCTCCCCACTTTCCCCTCTATGTAACATTTCTATATCTAACCATCCTTTCTCCTCACTTTCCCCTCTATGTAACATTTCCTATATCTAACCATTCTTTCTCACCACTTTCTCTCTCTATGACATTTCCTATATCTAACCATCCTTTCTCACCACTTTCCCCTCTATGTAACATTTCCTATATCTAGCCATCCTTTCTCCCCACTTTCCTCTATGTAACATTTCCTATATCTAACCATTCTTTCTCCCCACTTTCCCCTCTATGTAACATTTCCTATATCTAACCATTCTTCACCACTTTCCTCTCTATGTGACATTTCCTATATCTAACCATCCTTTCTCACCACTTCTTCCCCTCTATGTAACATTTCCTATATCTAACCATCCTTTCTCCCCCACTTTCCCCCTCTATGTAACATTTCCTATATCTAACCATTCTTTCTCACCACTTTCCTGTTTTAGACATCTCCTATATCTAACCATCCTTTTCCTCACCACTTTTCCCTCTATGTAACATTTCTATATCTAGCCATCCTTTTCTCCCCACTTTCCCCTCTATGTAACATTTCCTATATCTAACCATCCCTTTCTCCCCACTTTCCCCCTCTATGTAACATTTCCTATATCTAACCATTCTTTCTCACCACTTTCCTCTCTATGTGACATTTCCTATATCTAACCATCCTTTCTCACCACTTTCCTCTATGTAACATTTCCTATATCTAGCCATCCTTTCTCCCCACTTTCCCCTCTATGTAACATTTCCTATATCTAACCATCCTTTCTCCCCACTTTCCCCTCTTATGTAACATTTCCTATATCTAACCATTCTTTCACCACTTCTCTCTCTATGTGACATTTCCTATATCTAACCATCCTTTCTCCCCACTTTCCTCCTTATGTAACATTTCCTATATCTAGCCATCCTTTTCTCCCCACTTTCCCTCTATGTAACATTTCCTATATCTAACCATCCTTTCTCCCCACTTTCCCTCTATGTAACATTTCCTATATCTAACCATTGTTTCTCACCACTTTCCTATGTGACATTTCCATATCTAACCATCCTTTCTCACCACTTTCCACCTCTATGTAACATTTCCTATATCTAACCATCCTTTCTCACCACCATCCCTCTATGTAACATTTCCTGTATCTAACCATCCCTTCTTCTGACCATTTCCTCTATGTAACATTTCCTATATCTAGCCATCCTTTTCTCCCCACTTTCCCCTCTATGTAACATTTCAGCTCCAACTATCTTTTTTCACCACTTTCCCCTCTAAGTGCAACCATTTGCTATATCTACCAATCCTTTCTCACCACTTTCCTCTCTATGCACATTTCCTATATCTAACCATCCTTTCTCCCCACTTTCCCCCCATGTAACATTCTATATCTAGCACCATCCTTTCTCCCCACTTTCTCCTCTATGTAACATTTCCTATATCTAACCATCCTTTCTCCCCACTTTCCCTCCCTATGTAACATTTCCTATATCTAACCCATTCTTTCTCACCACTTTCCTCCTTATGTGACATCTCCTATATCTAACCATCCTTTTCTCACCACTTTCCTCTCTATGTGACATTTCCTATATCTAACCATTCTTTTTCACCACTTTCTTCTATGTGACATTTCCTATATCTAACCATCCTTTTCTCCCCACTTTCCCCATGTAACATTTCCCTATATCTAACCATTCTTTCTCACCACTTTCCTGTCTATGTGACATTTCCTATATCTAACCACTTTTCACCACTTTCCTCTCTATATGACATTTCCTATATCTAACCATCCTTTCTCTACCACTTTCCCCTCTATGTAACATTTCCTATATCTAACCATCCTTTCTCACCACTTTCCCCTCTATGTAACATTTGCTATATCTAACTAATCCTCACCACTTTCCCCTCTATGTAACATTTCCTATATCTAACCATCCTTTCTCCCCACTTTCCCTCTATGTACATTTCCTATATCTAACCATTCTTTCTCACCACTTTCCTCTATATGTGACATTTCCTATATCTAACCATTCTTTCGCACCACTTTCCTCTCTATATGACATTTCCTATATCTAACCATTCTTTCTCACCACTTTCTTCTCTATGTGACATTTCCTATACTAACCATCCTTTCTCACCACTTTCCCCGCTATGTAACATTTCCTATATCTAACCATCCTTTCTCACCACTTTCCTCTCTATGTAACATTTCCTATATCTAACCATCCTTTCTCACCACTTTCCCCTCTATGTAACATTTCCTATATCTAACCATCCTTTCTCACCACTTTCCCCTCTATGTAACATTTCCTATATCTAACCATCCTTTCTCACCACTTTCCCCTCTATATGACATTTCCTATATCTAACCATCCTTTCTCACCACTTTCCCCTGTATGTAACATTTCCTATATCTAACCATCCTTTCTCACCACTTTCCCCTCTATGTAACATTTCCTATGTCTAACCATCCTTTCTCACCACTTTCCTCTCTATGTGACATTTCCTATATCTAACCATTCTTTCTCACCACTTTCCTCTCTATGTGACATTTCCTATATCTAACCATCCGTTCTCACCACTTTCCCCTCTATGTAACATTTCCTATATCTAACCATCCTTTCTCACCACTTTCCCCTCTATGTAACATTTCCTATATCTAACCATCCTTTCTCACCACTTTCCCCTCTATGTAACATTTGCTATATCTAACCATTCTTTCTCACCACTTTCCTCTCTATGTGACATTTCCTGTATCTAACCATTCTGTCTCACCACTTTCCCCTCTATGTAACATTTCCTATATCTAACCATTGTTTCTCACCACTTTCCTCTCTATGTGACATTTCCTATATCTAACCATCCTTTCTCACCACTTTCACCTCTATGTAACATTTCCTATATCTAACCATCCTTTCTCACCACTTTCCCTCTATGTAACATTTCCTGTATCTAACCATCCTTTCTCACCACTTTCCCCTCTATGTAACTTTTCCTATATCTAACTATCCTTTCTCACCACTTTCCGCTCTATGTAACATTTCCTATATCTAACCATCCGTTCTCACCACTTTCCCCTCTATGTAACATTTCCTATATCTAAACATCCTTTCTCACCACTTTCCCCTCTATGTAACATTTCCTATATCTAACCATCCTTTCTCACCACTTTCCCCTCTATATGACATTTCCTATATCTAACCATCCTTTCTTACCACTTTCCCCTCTATGTAACATTTCCTATATCTAACCATCCTTTCTCACCACTTTCACCTCTATGTAACATTTCCTATATCTAACCATCCTTTCTCACCACTTTCCCTCAATGTAACATTTCCTATATCTAACCATCCTTTCTCCCCACTTTCCCCTCTATGTAACATTTCCTATATCTAACCATCCTTTCTCACCATTTTCCCCTCTATGTAACATTTCCTACATCTAACCATCCCTTCTCACCACTTTCCCCTCTATGTAACATTTCCTATATCTAACCATCCTTTCTCCCCACTTTCCCCTCTATATAACATTTCCTATATCTAACCATTCTTTCTCACCACTTTCCTCTCTATGTGACATTTCCTATATCTAACCATCCTTTCTCACCACTTTCCTCTCTATGTAACATTTCCTATATCTAACCATTCTTTCTCACCACTTTCCTCTCTATATGACATTTCCTATATCTAACCATTATTTCTCACCACTTTCTTCTCTATGTGACATTTCCTATATCTAACAATCCTTTCTCACCACTTTCCCCTCTATATAACATTTCTTATATCTAACCATTCTTTCTCACCACTTTCCTCTCTATGTGACATTTCCTATATCTAACCATCCTTTCTCACCACTTTCCCCTCTATGTAACATTTCCTATATCTAAACATTCTTTCACACCACTTTCCTCTCTATGTAACATTTGCTATATCTAACCATCCTTTCTCACCACTTTCCCCTCTATGTAACATTTCCTATATCTAACCATCCTTTCTCACCACTTTCCCCTCTATGTAACATTTCCTATATCTAACCATCCTTTCTCACCACTTTCCCCTCTATGTAACATTTGCTATATCTAAACATTCTTTCAGCACCACTTTCCCCTCTATGTGACATTTCCTATATCTAACCATCCTTTCTCACCACTTTCCCTCTATGTAACATTTCCTATATCTAACCATTTTCTCACCACTTTCCTCTCTATGTGACATTTCCTATATCTAACCATCCTTTCTCACCACTTTCCCCTCTATGTAACATTTCCTATATCTAACCATTCTTTCTCACTCACTTTTCCCTCTATGTAACATTTCCTATATCTAACCATCCTTCTCACCACTTTCCCTCTATGTACATTTCCATATCTAACTTATCCTTTTCTCCCCACTTTCCCCTCTATGTAACATTTCATATCTAACCATCCTTTCTCCCCACTTTCCCCTTCATGTAACATTTCCTATATCTAACAATCCTTTCTCACCACTTTCCCCTCTATGTAACATTTCCTATATCTAACCATCCTTTCTCCCCACTTTCCTCTATGTAACATTTCCTATATCTAACCATCTTTCTCCCCACTTTTCCCTCTATGTAACATTTCTATATCTAATCATCCTTTCTCCCCACTTCCCCTCTATGTAACATTTCCTATCTAATCCATCCTTTCTCCCCACTTTCCCCCTCTATGTAACATTTCCTATATCTAACTATCCTTTCTCACCCTTTCCCCTCCATGTAACATTTCCTATATCTAACCATCTCTTCTCACCACTTTCCCTCTATGTAACATTTCCTATATCTAACCATTCTTTCTCACCACTTTCCTCTCTATGTAACATTTCCTATATCTAACAATCCTTTCTCACCACTTTTCCCTCTATGTAACATTTCCTATATCTAACCATCCTTTCCCCACTCTTCTCTTCATGTAACATTTCCTATATCTAACAATCCTTTCTCACCACTTTCCCCTCTATGTAACATTTCCTATATCTAACCATCCTTTCTCCCCACTTTCCCTCTATGTAACATTTCCTATATCTAACCATCCCTTTCTCACCACTTTCCTCTATGTAACATTTCCTATCTAACCATTCTTTCTCACCACTTTCCCCTCTATGTAACATTTCCTATATCTAACCATTCTTTCTCCCCACTTTCCCCTCTATGTAACATTTCCTATATCTAACCATCCTTTCTCCCCACTTTCCTCTATGTAACATTTCCCATATCTAACCATCCTTTCTCCCCACTTTACCCTCTGTGTAACATTTCCTATATCTAACCATCCCTTCTCACCACTTTCCCCTCTATGTAACATTTCCTATATCTAACCATTCTTTCTCACCACTTTCCCCTCTATGTAACATTTCCTATATCTAACCATTCTTTCTCCCCACTTTCCCTCTAAGTGTAACATTTCCTATATCTAACCATCCTTTCTCCCACTTTCCCTCTGTGTAACATTTCCTATATCTAACCATCCCTTCTCACCACTTTCCCTCTATGTAACATTTCCTATATCTAACCATCTTTCTCACCACTTTCCCTCTATGTAACATTTCCTATATCTAACCATTCTTCACCACTTTCCCCCTCTATGTAACATTTCCTATATCTAAATAATTCCTTTCTCACCACTTTCCTCTATGTAACATTTCCTATATCTAACCATCCCTTCTCACCACTTTTCCCTCTATGTAACATTTCCTATATCTAACCATCCCTTCTCACCACTTTCCCTCTATGTAACATTTCCTATATCTAAACTTTTTCTATCCCTTCTCACCACTTTCCCCTCTATGTAACATTTCCTATATCTAACCATTCTTCACCACTTTCCCCTCATGTAACATTTCCTATATCAAACCATCCTTCTCACCACTTTCCTCTCTATGTGACATTTCCTATATCTAACCATCCTTTCCTCACCACTTTCCCCTCTATGTAACATTTCCTATATCTAACCATCCTTTCTCACCACTTTCCATAACATTTGCTATATCTAAACATTCTTTCACACCACTTTCCTCTCTATGTGACATTTCCTATATCTAACCATCCTTTCTCACCACTTTCCCCTTCTATGTAACATTTCCCATATCTAACCATCCTTTCTCACCACTTTCCCCTCTATGTAACATTTGCTATATCTAAACATTCTCTTCACACCACTTTCCTCTATGTGACATTTCTATATCTAACCATCCTTTCTCACCACTTTCCTCTATAACATTTCCTATATCTAACCATCCTTTCTCACCACTTTCCCCTCTATGTAACATTTCCTATATCTAACCATCCTTTCTCCCCACTTTCCTCTATGTAACATTTCCTATATCTAATCATCCTTTCTCCCCACTTTCCCCTCTATGTAACATTTCCTATATCTAACCATCCTTTCTCACCACTTTCCCCTCTATGTAACATTTGCTATATCTAAACATTCTTTCACACCACTTTCCTCTCTATGTAACATTTCCTATATCTAACCATCCTTTCTCACCACTTTCCCCTCTATGTAACATTTCCTATATCTAACCATCCTTTCTCCCCACTTTCCCCTCTATGTAACATTTCCTATATCTAACCATCCTTTCTCCCCACTTTCCCCTCTATGTAACATTTCCTATATCTAATCATCCTTTCTCCCCACTTTCCCCTCTATGTAACATTTCCTATATCTAATCATCCTTTCTCCCCACTTTCCCCTCTATGTAACATTTCCTATATCTAATCATCCTTTCTCCCCACTTTCCCCTCTATGTAACATTTGCTATATCTAAACATTCTTTCACACCACTTTCCTCTCTATGTGACATTTCCTATATCTAACCATCCTTTCTCCCCACTTTCCCCTCTATGTAACATTTCCTATATCTAATCATCCTTTCTCCCCACTTTCCCCTCTATGTAACATTTCCTATATCTAACCATCCTTTCTCACCACTTTCCCCTCTATGTAACATTTGCTATATCTAAACATTCTTTCACACCACTTTCCTCTCTATGTAACATTTCCTATATCTAACCATCCTTTCTCACCACATTCCCCTCTATGTAACATTTCCTATATCTAACCATCCTTTCTCCCCACTTTCCCCTCTATGTAACATTTCCTATATCTAACCATCCTTTCTCCCCACTTTCCCCTCTATGTAACATTTCCTATATCTAACCATCCTTTCTCCCCACTTTCCCCTCTATGTAACATTTCCTATATCTAACCATCCTTTCTCACCACTTTCCCCTCTATGTAACATTTGCTATATCTAAACATTCTTTCACCACTTTCCTCTCTGTGACATTTCCTATATCTAACCATCCTTTCTCACCACTTTCCCCTCTATGTAACATTTCCTATATCTAACCATCCTTTCTCACCACTTTTCCCCTCTATGCTGTATTTCCTATATCTAACCATCCTTTCTCCCCACTTTCCCCTCTATGTAACATTTCCTATATCTAATCATCCTTTCTCCCCACTTTCCCCTCTATGTAACATTTCCTATATCTAACCATCCTTCTCCCCACTTTCCCCTCTATGTAACATTTCCTATATCTAACAATCCTTTCTCACCACTTTCCCCTCTATGTAACATTTCCTATATCTAACCATCCTTTCTCCCCACTTTCCCCTCTGTAACATTTCCTATATCTAACCATCCTTTCTCCCCACTTTCCCCTCTATGTAACATTTCCTATATCTAACCATCCTTTCTCCCCACTTTCCCCTCTATGTAACATTTCCTATATCTAATCATCCTTTCTCCCCACTTTCCCCTCTATGTAACATTTCTATATCTAACCATCCTTTCTCCCACTTTCCCCTCTATGTAACATTTCCTATATCTAACCATCCTTTCTCACCTCTTTCCCCTCTGTAACATTTCCTATATCTAACCATCCCTTCTCACCACTTTCCCTCTATGTAACATTTCCTATATCTAACCATCCTTTCTCCCCACTTTCACCTCTGTAACATTTCCTATATCTAACCATTCTTTCTCACCACTTTCCTCTCTATGTGACATTTCCTATATCTAAACATCCTTTCTCACGACTTTCCTCTCTATGCCCAACATTTCCTATATATAACCATTCTTTCTCAGCACTTTCCTACTCTATATGATATTTCCTATATCTAACCATTCTTTCTCACCACTTTCTTCTCTATGTGACATTTCCTATATCTAACAATCCTTTCTCACCACTTTCCCCTCTATATAACATTTCTTTATATCTAACCATCCTTTCTCACCACTTTCCCCTCTATGTAACATTTCATATATCTAACCATCCTTTCTCACCACTTTCTTCTCTATGTGACATTTCCTATATCTAACCATCCTTTCTCACCACATTCCCCTCTATGTAGCATTTCCTATATCTAACCATCCTTTCTCGCTTACTTTTTCCCCTCTATGTAACATTTCCTATATCTAACCATTCTTTCTCACCACTTTCCTCTATGTGACATTTCCCCTATATCTAACCATCCTTTCTCACTGCACTTTCCCCTCTATGTAACATTTCTATATCTAACCATCCTTTCTCACACCAGTTTCCCTCTATGTAACATTTCCTATATCTAACCATCCTTTCTCACTTACTTTCCTCTCTATGTAACATTTCCTATATCTAACCATTCTTTCTCACCACTTTCCTCTCTATGTGACATTTCCTATATCTAACCATCCTTTCTCACCACTTTCCCCTCTATGTAACATTACCTATATCTAACCATCCTTTCTCACCACTTTCCCCTCTATGTAACATTTCCTATATCTAACCATCCTTTCTCAGCACTTTCCCCTCTGTGACATTTCCTATATCTAACCATTCTTTCTCACCACTTTCCTCTCTATGTGCCATTTCCTATATCTAACCATCCTTTCTCACCACTTTCCCCTCTATGTAACATTTCCTATATCTAACCATTCTTTCTCACCACTTTCCTCTCTATGTGACATTTTCTATATCTAACCATTCTTTCTCACCACTTTCCCCTCTATGTAACATTTCCTATATCTAACCATCCTTTCTCACCACTTTCCCCTCTATGTAACATTTCCTATATCAAACCATCCTTTCTCACCACTTTCCTCTCTATGTGACATTTCCTATATCTAACCATCCTTTCTCACCACTTTCCCCTCTATGTAACATTTCCTATATCTAACCATCCTTTCTCACCACTTTCCCTCTATGTAACATTTGCTATATCTAAACATTCTTTCACACATATATCTAAACATTCTTTCACACCACTTTCCTCTCTATGTGACATTTCCTATATCTAACCATCCTTTCTCACCACTTTCCCCTCTATGTAACATTTCCTATATCTAACCATCCTTTCTCACCACTTTCCCCTCCCCAACATTTCCTATATCTAACCATCCTTTCTCCACTTTCCCTCTATGTAACATTTCCTATATCTAATCATCCTTTCTCCCACTTTCCCCTCTATGTAACATTTCCTATATCTAACCATCCTTTCTCACCACTTTCCCCTCTATGTAACATTTGCTATATCTAAACATTCTTTCACACCACTTTCCTCTCTATGTAACATTTTCCTATATCTAACCATCCTTTCTCACCACTTTCCCCTCTATGTAACATTTCCTATATCTAACCATCCTTTCTCCCACTTTCCCCTCTATGTAACATTTCCTATATCTAACCATCCTTTCTCCCCACTTTCCCTCTATGTAACATTTCCTATATCTAATCATCCTTTCTCCCCCACTTTCCCCTCTATGTAACATTTCCTATATCTAATCATCCTTTCTCCCCACTTTCCCCTCTATGTAACATTTCCTATATCTAATCATCCTTTCTCCCCACTTTCCCCTCTATGTAACATTTGCTATATCTAAACATTCTTTCACACCACTTTCCTCTCTATGTGACATTTCCTATATCTAACCATCCTTTCTCCCCACTTTCCCCTCTATGTAACATTTCCTATATCTAATCATCCTTTCTCACTTTCCCCTCTATATAACATTTCCTATATCTAACCATCCTTTCTCACCACTTCCCCTCTATGTAACATTTGCTATATCTAAACATTCTTTCACACCACTTTCCTCTCTATGTAACATTTCCTATATCTAACCATCCTTTCTCACCACTTTCCCCTCTATGTAACATTTCCTATATCTAACCATCCTTTCTCCCACTTTCCCCTCTATGTAACATTTCCTATATCTAACCATCCTTTCTCCCCACTTTTTCCCCTCTATGTAACATTTCCTATATCTAACCATCCTTTCTCCCACTTTCCCCTCTATGTAACATTTCCTATATCTAACCATCCTTTCTCACCACTTTCCCCTCTATGTAACATTTGCTATATCTAAACATTCTTTCACACCACTTTCCTCTATGTGACATTTCCTATATCCTAATCTTT
This sequence comes from Ascarosepion bandense, assembly GCA_037127315.1. Lineage (NCBI taxonomy): Eukaryota > Metazoa > Mollusca > Cephalopoda > Sepiida > Sepiidae > Ascarosepion > Ascarosepion bandense. Next base: position 400,065 of record JBBBDQ010028980.1, read on the forward strand.
CCCCTCTATATAACATTTCCTATATCTAACCATCCTTTCTCCCACTTTCCCCTCTATGTAGCATTTCCTATATCTAACAATCCTTTCTCACCACTTTCCCCTCTATGTAACATTTCCTATATCTAACCATCCTTTCTCCCCACTTTCCCCTCTATGCAACATTTCCTATATCTAACCATCCTTTCTCCCCACTTTCCCCTCTATGTAACATTTCCTATATCTAACCATCCTTTCTCCCCACTTTCCCCTCTATGCCAACATTTCCTATATCTAATCATCTCCTTTCTCCCCACTTTTCCCCTCTGTAACATTTCCTATATCTAACCATCCTTTCTCCCCACTTTCCCCTCTATGTAACATTTCCTATATCTAACCATCCTTTCTCACCTCTTTCCCCTCTATGTAACATTTCCTATATCTAACCATCCCTTCTCACCACTTTCCCCTCTATGTAACATTTCCTATATCTAACCATCCTTTCTCCCCACTTTCACCTCTATGTAACATTTCCTATATCTAACCATTCTTTCTCACCACTTTCCTCTCTATGTGACATTTCCTATATCTAAACATCCTTTCTCACGACTTTCCTCTCTATGTAACATTTCCTATATATAACCATTCTTTCTCAGCACTTTCCTCTCTATATGATATTTCCTATATCTAACCATTCTTTCTCACCACTTTCTTCTCTATGTGACATTTCCTATATCTAACAATCCTTTCTCACCACTTTCCCCTCTATATAACATTTCTTATATCTAACCATCCTTTCTCACCACTTTCCCCTCTATGTAACATTTCATATATCTAACCATCCTTTCTCACCACTTTCTTCTCTATGTGACATTTCCTATATCTAACCATCCTTTCTCACCACATTCCCCTCTATGTAACATTTCCTATATCTAACCATCCTTTCTCCGCACTTTCCCCTCTATGTAACATTTCCTATATCTAACCATTCTTTCTCACCACTTTCCTCTCTATGTGACATTTCCTATATCTAACCATCCTTTCTCACCACTTTCCCCTCTATGTAACATTTCCTATATCTAACCATCCTTTCTCACCAATTTCCCCTCTATGTAACATTTCCTATATCTAACCATCCTTTCTCACCACTTTCCTCTCTATGTAACATTTCCTATATCTAACCATTCTTTCTCACCACTTTCCTCTCTATGTGACATTTCCTATATCTAACCATCCTTTCTCACCACTTTCCCCTCTATGTAACATTTCCTATATCTAACCATCCTTTCTCACCACTTTCCCCTCTATGTAACATTTCCTATATCTAACCATCCTTTCTCAGCACTTTCCCCTCTATGTGACATTTCCTATATCTAACCATTCTTTCTCACCACTTTCCTCTCTATGTGCCATTTCCTATATCTAACCATCCTTTCTCACCACTTTCCCCTCTATGTAACATTTCCTATATCTAACCATTCTTTCTCACCACTTTCCTCTCTATGTGACATTTTCTATATCTAACCATTCTTTCTCACCACTTTCCCCTCCATGTGACATTTCCTATATCTAACCATCCTTTCTCACCACTTTCCCCTCTATGTAACATTTCCTATATCTAACCATCCTTTCTCACCAATTTCCCCTCTATGTAACATTTCCTATATCTAACCATCCTTTCTCACCACTTTCCTCTCTATGTAACATTTCCTATATCTAACCATTCTTTCTCACCACTTTCCTCTCTATGTGACATTTCCTATATCTAACCATCCTTTCTCACCACTTTCCCCTCTATGTAACATTTCCTATATCTAACCATCCTTTCTCACCACTTTCCCCTCTATGTAACATTTCCTATATCTAACCATCCTTTCTCACCACTTTCCCCTCTATGTGACATTTCCTATATCTAACCATTCTTTCTCACCACTTTCCTCTCTATGTGCCATTTCCTATATCTAACCATCCTTTCTCACCACTTTCCCCTCTATGTAACATTTCCTATATCTAACCATTCTTTCTCACCACTTTCCTCTCTATGTGACATTTTCTATATCTAACCATTCTTTCTCACCACTTTCCCCTCTATGTAACATTTCCTATATCTAACCATCCTTTCTCACCACTTTCCCCTCTATGTAACATTTCCTATATCTAACCATCCTTTCTCACCACTTTCCTCTCTATGTAACATTTCCTATATCTAACAATACTTTCTCACCACTTTCCTCTCTATGTAATATTTCCTATATCTAACCACCCTTTCTCACCACTTTCCTTTCTGTGTGACATTTACTATATCTAACCATCCTTTCTCACCACTTTCCCCTCTATGTAACATTTCCTATATCTAACCATCCTTTCTCACCACTTTCCCCTCTATGTAACATTTCCTATATGTAACCATCCTTTCTCACCACTTTCCCCGCTATGTAACATTTCCTATATGTAACCATCCTTTCTCACCACTTTCCCCTCTATGTAACATTTCCTATATCTAACCATCCTTTCCCACCACTTTCCTCTCTATGTGACATTTCCTATATCTAACCATCCTTTCTCACCACTTTCCTCTCTATGTGACATTTCCTATATCTACCCATCCTTTCTCACCACTTTCCCCTCTATGTAACATTTCCTATATCTAACCATCCTTTCTCACCACTTTCCTCTCTATGTGACATTTCCTATATCTAACCATCCTTTCTCACCACTTTCCCCTCTATGTAACATTTCCTATATCTAACCATCCTTTCTCACCACTTTCCCCTCTATGTAACATTTCCTATATCTAACCATCCTTTCTCACCACTTTCCCTTCTATGTAACATTTCCTATATCTAACCATCCTTTCTCACCAATTTCCCCTCTATGTAACATTTCCTATATCTAACCATCCTTTCACACCACTTTCCCCTCTATGTAACATTTCCTATATCTAACCATCCTTTCTCACCACTTTCCTCTCTATGTAACATTTCCTATATCTAACCATACTTTCTCACCACTTTCCTCTCTATGTAATATTTTCTATATCTAACCATCCTTTCTCACCACTTTCCTCTCTATGTGACATTTCCTATATCTAACCATTCTTTCTCACCACTTTCCCCTCTATGTAACATTTCCTATATCTAACCATCCTTTCTCACCACTTTCCTCTCTATGTGACATTTCCTATATCTAACCATCCTTTCTCACCACTTTCCCCTCTATGTAACATTTCCTATATCTAACCATCCTTTCTCACCACTTTCCCCTCTATGTAACATTTCCTATATCTAACCATCCTTTCTCACCACTTTCCCCTCTATGTAACATTTCCTATATCTAACCATCCTTTCTCACCACTTTCCTCTCTATGTGACATTTCCTATATCTAACCATCCTTTCTCACCACTTTCCCCTCTATGTAACATTTCCTATATGTAACCATCCTTTCTCACCACTTTCCCCGCTATGTAACATTTCCTATATGTAACCATCCTTTCTCACCACTTTCCCCTCTATGTAACATTTCCTATATCTAACCATCCTTTCTCACCACTTTCCTCTCTATGTGACATTTCCTATATGTAACCATCCTTTCTCACCACTTTCCCCTTTATTTAACATTTCCTATATCTAACCATCCTTTCTCACCACTTTCCTCTCTATGTGACATTTCCTATATCTAACCATCCTTTCTCACCACTTTCCTCTCTATGTGACATTTCCTATATCTAACCATCCTTTCTCCCCACTTTCCCCTCTATGTAACATTTCCTATATTTAACCATCCTTTCTCACCACTTTCCCCTCTATGTAACATTTCCTATATCTAACCATCCTTTCTCACCACTTTCCCTCTATGTAACATTTCCTATATCTAACCATACTTTCTCACCACTTTCCCTCTATGTAACATTTCCTATATCTAACCATCCTTTCTCACCACTTTCCTCTCTATGTAACATTTCCTATATCTAACCATCCTTTCTCACCACTTTCCCCTCTATGTAACATTTCCTATATCTAACCATCCTTTCTCACCACTTTCCCTCTATGTAAAATTTCCTATATCTAACCATCCTTTCTCACCACTTTCCCTCTATGTAACATTTCCTATATCTAACCATCCTTTCTCACCACTTTCCTCTCTATGTAACATTTCCTATATCTAACCATCCTTTCTCACCACTTTCCCTTCTATGTAACCTCCTGCACAACAGTGGCAGTGAAATGCCTTGCTCGGGGTGAAACGATTATAAAAAAATACAATATATATAAGGGTATATTACAAGAATTCGGTGAATAGCTCTGCGAAGCGCTACTTCTGATATTGTCGGACTCTCTTCTTTCGAGTAGTGAGAAATCCAGACAAGGCTCCGCCGAATGGACGAGTCTCGTCTGCTAAAAAGTAGACTAAACCTTTTATCCGAGCTATATGGTTAGTATTATCCACACTAAAAAGGCCTTGTGCTACATTTTGCCTCAGGAGGGAGGCAGCTAAATATAATTAATATTGACAAGAATATGTGTCTGACAGTAATTTTCAAAGGCGTTATTATTCTTGTACCAGCGACTTTACAAAGTGACTTCTTAAAACTGACCTTACAGAAGTAGTAGTGGCTTTATTGCCTTGTTTGGGGTGAACTCGTTAAAAATATATTCACTTTTTATATTTTACCAAAAAACAGAAATCGTCAATTTCTGCATTTTTTTGCACCTCGTGTGTATATTTGAAGGCTGGATAGTTTCTTTTAAGATTTACCTGCATAGCAGAAAAATCCATTTCTTTTAGACTGGAGGGTAGCCATTAAAGAATATAAGCAGTTGCCAATTTTCGGGATGATCTCACTTTATGATGAAGGTCACAGCTTTAGACCAATCAAAAGAAGCCGAGAGAAAGATATTCGCTTGACCAGTATTTATAGAGTTTTCCTTAACAATAAAGAAATTTGTATATAAAAGGGAAAAGAGAAAACCATCCAAATAGTTTGTACTATACGATTTTATAAAAGATATAATCTACTTAAGATTTTTAACAAACATTGAAATAATTTAATTTTGTGCAAGAATTTGTACTCCAGTTGCTTAAATGAATTTTTATTCTTGGGTCAAAGAAATAAAGAAAAAAAAATAATATAACTAAATAAGTAGAGTTTGTAGAAGTTTTTGATACTGTTTGAAATAACATGCTGAGTAACTTTTGTTTTTATTTAACTTTAATTTTCTTTTATATTTGTCTTGCTGAAGCTACACTAATATGAGTAGTAAAGCGACTTAAGATTTAGTTAAATTTGAGTGCCGTTGTTTATAAGCAAGAAACAAACTTCCAACTTCCTATATAAAACTAATATTATGTATGAATATACATTTCCACTCAGAGAATGTTCATCCGTGAATAAATACACAAAACTCCTTACATAGGATATACTACTAAGACACTCTCACGGTGACTCACCTGCCACCTATTGAATCATAGCGCCATCAGAAAAAAACATTAATAAGCAGCAAAATAATGAAAGCTGTATTCAAGAACTTATGTAAAAAGCATGTGAAAGTGATAAACTTAAAATAAAAACCAAGGCCCTAATCTACCAAAATTGCATCCTCTCAACACTTCTTTAGGAGAGTGAGACTTAGAGAATTTTTAGAAATATTTAAAAAAATTAGAAGGCAAGATAGGGTCTCGGATAAAAAGGGGCTCAAAACGCTGGAATTAAGTCTCTATATTTAATCCTGTGATCTCGGTTTCTCACGTGATTCGGGCATATTGCGCGCATCGATAACTTCCGAATTCCCAAACAGATATAATGTATGGGAAACTGTCTGAGGTCACACGTCACTTTGGACGTTCCAAGCTTGGCTTGAAGGTATAACGTCCATGATGACATTTTCTATCAATTATGGACTTTTATGCTTTTGTTCGGAATCGAGTTGGGTGGAGAGTTGCTGTTTTCGCAGGAGCAAAGAGCTATGAAGAGAATAGAGTTTAGTGTGTAGTAATATATTGCCTTGACCCACAAAAATATGATTGACAAAATCATATTCCGCCTGTGGATGGTACTGACAGTGTGTAACAACAAAGACTTGAAAGGCAATAGCCCACAATGATGACACAAGGCAACAACATATGCATATTTCATATGCATGGGCTTGGTGTCTATGTAAGCGAACACCTTCCCTTAGCTAGGGTGTCATCTTTTGAATCCCCAGATCATTCTTTCATGTGCTTCCGCCTCTCACTTCTCAGCTCGATCAGCTATCTCTTCTTTCTCTACCGCTCTCCTTCCTTCCCTGACTGTTCGTTACTTGACATCATTTCTGACAATATCGACAAAGCCATTTCTTCCCATCCCTCTGCCCATGTATTCGTGTTTGGTGACTTTAACGTCCACCACACCAAGTGGCTGAAGAACGCTGACACCGACCCTGCTGGTGTCCACACCATGAACTTTTCAATCACCCAATCCCTTACGCAAGTAGTGGACTTCCCCACGCGTTTCTCCGACAACCCTAACGGAAGGGACTCACTTCTAGACCTCTGCTTCACTTCCATCCCAGACTTGCACTACCAGACAACTCTGCCCACTCGGAAACTCTGACCACACTGTAGTGTTCGTCAATATTTCACTCCATTCCCGCCCGACCCATGATACCCAGACAAGTAGAATATCCTACTGCTATCAAAGAGCAGACTGGGATTCGTTCCGAGACTTCCTCTGTGACATCCCTTGGAACAACGTTTTTAGTCTTCCCATCGAAGAATGTGCATCCGAGGTCTCCTCCTGGGTTAAGGCTGGCATCGATGCCTTCATCCCTGCTAGGAAATTCCAGCTTAAATCTCATTCGTCTCCATGGTTCTCACCCGCTTGCTCGGGTGCCATTGCCCACCGGAATCATTTCTTCCGACTCTACCGTAACTAGGCGTCGGACCAAAACCGGCGCCTTTTCACTTCAGCTCGTAATAAGTGTAAAAGGATACTTAACGAAGCTAAGATGTTGTTTGCTGCCAGAATGAAGCAACGCATAGCATGCTCTAAATTCGGCGCTAAAGACTACTGGCGACTCTGTAAAAGAGTACTTAACAAGAGTAAGTCCACAATATCCCCGCTAATCAACAAATTTGAGGTCCTCACCTCCCCAGCAGATAAGGCTGAATGCTTTGCCCGCAGATTCTCGAACAATTCGAGTCTGGACTCATCTGGAGTTATTACACCCGACTTCTCACCTAGAACCGAGGCACAACTGAATGATGTCCACATTACACCTTCGCTTGTCTCTAAGATAATCTTAAAACTTGACCCTCACAAAGCGAGCGGTGGTGACGGAATCCCAACCACAGTCTTAAATAAATGTGCCCCTGAACCCTCCTCTGTCCTTTCTAAGCTCTACAAACTCTGCCTATCTGCTTCCTGCTTTCCTGCCTGCTGGAAATCTTCCTCTGTATTTCCTATAATTAAAAACACTGGAGAACCCTAGGACCCTGCAAATTATCGCCCAATCAGTCTTCTTCCGATCTTTGGCAAAGTGTTCGAAGCCATTATCAACACCGAGGTGGTTCAGCATCTCACAGCACACAGGCTTCTCTCGGACAAGCAATATGGTTTCCGCTTCACCAGGTCTACTGCTGATATGCTAACGACCATCACCGAGTACATATACCAGGCACTCGACAGGAATGGCGAAGCCCGAACCGTTGCATTGGATATATCTAAGGCGTTCGACAGAGTTTGGCATGCTGGCCTTCTATGTAAACTGCGGAGCTATGGTATAACTGGACATTTGTTTGAATTAATCCAGTCATTCCTCTCTAACCGCACAATGAAGGTGGTATTAAACGGACATGCCTCCCAGAACTACCATACAAACGCAGGTGTCCCCCAAGGCTCCATCTTAGGTCCTACACTCTTCCTGATATACATTAATGATCTCCCTGATTCCATAAGAGCCCAAGTAGGTTTGTACGCCGATGACACCACAATTTACTCTCGCCTCCTACAAAAATCTGGTGTAGGCGTCAAAGCTAACCTCGCAGCCGAGATTGAAAAAGACCTTCAATCCATATTGGACTGGGGTAAGAAATGGCTAGTAAATTTTAATACTTCTAAAACGAAGCTACTCTCAATTAACCATCATCGACAATCTCACCTACCTCCCATTAGCATGGACCAGGCTTGCCTCCCAGAGAGTAAAACACTACGCCTCCTTGGTCTTACACTTTTAGCGGACATCAAATAGAATGACTATATCGAATCCATTGCTAAATCCACTGCTATGAAAGTCGGTTCTCTGTGTAGGGCCCGGAAGTTTTTTCCGTCTAAATCTATCCTGCACATATATAAATCTACCATCCGCCCGTGCATTGAATACTGCTGCCATATCTGGTCGGGTGCCCCTGCTATTCTCCTCGGGCTTCTCGATAAGGTTCAGAGGAGGGTCTGTAATATGATAGATACCGACTTGGCAGACCGCCTGCAGTCTCTCTCCCACCGGCGCGACGTGGCTTCCCTGTGTCTCTTCTATAAATACTTTCACGGCTTCTGCTCCGATGAACTTAAATCACTGGTGCCCACTAAATACGAATTTGAACGAGATACTAGATTAGCAACTAGATCCCACCCTTTTACAGTGAAACCGATAAAATGCAACCGCAACTTCTACTCCAACAGTTTCTTTCCTCGCACTTCCCGACCGTGGAATTCCCTTCCACACGATTGCTTCCCCGACGGCTACAATCTCTAGGAGTTTAAATGTAAGGTCAATAGACACCTTCTAACACACTAACCTGCTCCCATTTTATCAAACACTCTTCCCATCCTTACTCATCTGTCACCTTCCTCTTGACATTCCCTATGTCTAACCACTCCTTCTCTTTACCTTCCCCTATGTAGCCCCATGCACAATAGTGGCAGTGGAAAGCCTTGCTTGGGGTGAGATGATTAAAGAAAAACAACAACAAAAGCTTGAAAAGCAATAGCCGACAAAGATATGATTGACGACAATTAAGCGACAACCGGGAAAAGCAAAAATGCTTAGGAATTTTGGATTATATAAGTCTGAGAGAGAGAGAGAGAGAGAGAGAGAGAGAGAGAGAGAGAGAGAGAGAGGGAGGGGGAACAACGGCTGGTTAACGATTACCCGACAGCTCCTGCTTGTGCGCGATATCTCACAGGTTGCCCATTACTCCACATCGATGCCACCGTCGTTTGTTGGCCAAGACGATCGTCATTGTTCTTTGTCTATAGAACTAGGTGTTATATAACAGTAAAGACTAGACCAAGACGCAAAAGTACCACGGTGGATGACTCCAGAATATTAAACTACTGTGGTCGTTGTCAAAAGAAAAAAAACCGTGCAGATCGTGCATTGGTTGTTTTAGTAATGAGCTGCATTGTGTTTTAAGATAAATTATTTTCACTTGCGAATGTCGATATCGACGAAAAATACCATATAAGGATCAGAGTAACATTAGACAGCTATTCTCAGACATTACCATAATACTAACAAAATCAAACAGTAAAAGAAAAAGAAGTGACGTAACTAGGTTTTGTTACAACACTTTTTACCTACGTCACAACATTCACTAGTTCTATGAGGCTCACCAGTTGTCTCTACCTACCCTGATGATGACTAAAGAAAGTCATAAGGTTCGACTACATTACAGGCCCTTCTTTGAATTTTGTATAGAATCCAGAGATATTTTGGAGGTGAACCATCCCAAATATGCAGCAGTATTCAATGCACGGTCTCATGGTACATTATAAATGAGCTATAACCCCCAGGAATTTAAATGCAAAGTCAATTCTCATCTCTTATCCACTTAACTCCAGCCCTTTCTACATCAACCCGTGTATCTTGTTATTTTCCTTTCTCTCTACCTTTGCAATTGTCTTCACTCCTCTGTTCACATACTTCTCTTGTCCTTTCTCTTTCACCTCTGTAGCTAGCACGTCTTTGTTTTCACTCTTCTCCTGCCTAATACTTCAACTTTCTGATGTAACCCACTGCACATCAGTGGCGTTAACGCCTTGCTTGGTGTGAAATAATTAAAAAAAAGATGGATTCTGATGAGAAAAATTGTCTGGCACAAACAGTTAACCAGCTTTTCGTCATAAATGAAGGTCATATCGACAAATGTTGAGCATACAATATAAACCGAACATGCAATAAATAGGGAATATTTTTATAAAATACAAGGCCTGTATGTCACTTAAGATAGAGGGTTACTGTTAAGTTGGTTAACAATACATGACCTAAGAAAGTCGAAAACTCGGGTAATATTTACAGTAGTTTTCTTCCGAAATGAACTTCGGACAATCTTGAAAAGAATTTCCTCTTTGTATTCATAATTTGGGATGTGCGTTGTGGTGCAGTGGACATCGGCTCAGAACGAGAAATAGGAGAGCCGAGTTCGAATTTCAATGGAATTTGTTGCATTCACTTACTCGCAAATACCCTTGGGGAAATATATTAATCTGTCTCTCCTTCCAGCTATGGATTAAATATCAGGACAGATTGGGTTCTATAGCCTTGGTTGGCAACCAGTATACCGAAGAAAGTAATGGCAACCTACTGTAGGATAATCTTCTGCCCAGTCAGTCATGTCTCTTTCAAGACATGATCGCCTAAGTATGTATCACGTATTGCACTTAACTGATTCATAATTTGGAAAAGTTGACCAGTAAAATTAATCAACACAAAATGTATTTTGTTTTATTTCCCTTAAAACACATTGGCTGCCTAAATACACATATACACTAAAAATGCATATTCTAAAATTCTCATTAACATTCTTCTTCTATGTGCCCTGTCCCTTCAGGACGTAGACGATCATGGCTTTCCACGCTTCCCTATCCCTGGTGGCTCTGAGCACGCCTTCTCCTGTTGCACCATGCAATCCTCGTTCCGTCATCCAACTTAGGTCCTTCAAATATGTTATCCATTGCTTTTCCCTGTCTCTTTTTCCCTCTATCGGGCCTGTTAGTATCAGGTTCTCCAAGTCCTCTTTCCTCATTGCATGTCCCAAGAACTTTAGCTGTCTCTTCCTGATGCTCAGTATTAATTTCCTTTTAGTTTCCATCATTTCTAAGACCTCATCATTGCTCACATGCTCGATCCATGATATTCGCAGCATCCTTCTGTAGAACCACATTTCAGTTGTTTCAAGTTTTTCCTTCATCTTTGATGGTATTGTCCAGAATTCACTACCATATTGAAGGACGGACAGCACGTAGCAATCCAGTACTCTCTTCCTTGTTTCTGACAAAATTGTCCAGTTTCTTTATATCTTGCTCAACATCTGGAATGCTTCCTTCGCCATGCCAATTCGCCTTCGGATCTCTGTGTCGCATTTTCCATCTTCTGTTATAACGCTTCCCAGGTATTTAAATTTTTGTCAATAACATTAGTTAATAGAACTTCTCTTGTTGATACATTGGCTTGAATAATATAATCTAGTACAGTGTTTCTTTTTTGTAATCTTAAAAAGTTATAGAAGTTAGTGGCGTGGTATAACATTTAGTCAAATTTGATTATAGTTGCGGATGAATCGGTTGCTTATAAAAATCGAGTAACAATAAAATAACTGTTTCTTCTATATTGAAGTATATTGTTATATTTATATTGATGTGTAGAAAGTGAAAGTTTTTGGGAGTCCAGTTAATTATTAATTTTGAGCCAACTATCTTCCCCTTTCAACTTTTAAAATAAATTTTAATGATTCTATATATAAGGATCCAAATCCTAATCGTTAAGAGAGCTGTTGCATATTTTTGTGTAAATAGACAAATTTTAAATTGAAATAAATACTAACCGAAGAATAATCATTGAAAAGAATTAATATAAGAAAGCTGAGGACCGCAGTAGCAACAGTTTTCCAGGGTATACTGCCAGTAGAACACTAACGCTGATGTCGTTGTATAAGATTGTGCCAAAAAATCTTTGAACCAAGAATAGATTAAAAAAGTACTCACAAAATTCTGATGCTTGGTTAGCTTTTGGGATTTTGGTCAAGACGGGAAATTTTCAGTAGTCTCTTGCCCGAAATGCTATGTCAATATTCATATAATTTACAGTGACTGACTAGCTAATCTGTCAAACTAACTAGCGTTTTTTCGAACTAGGCCAAAAATGTCATCCTTATTCATCAATCTTGTCTTAGTTTTGCCCAAGGTCACATGTTTGGTGTAACTATTGAATACCTAGTAGTAATAGTCAAGCAGAGTAGCTCACTAAACCTTACACTGTCTCACGGTAGTCAACATATTATATTCGTTGTTATTTTCTAAGCTTAGTTTAATTTTGAACAATACCACAAGTACGGGTTACTCAGTTAGGACCTAACTTACTACTCAGTAGTAATAGTCAGCTAGACTGGTCTGGATAGTCATTACTTCATGTCGAGGTGCTATAGTCTGTTCATCTCAGTCTTGTTTTCTTTTTCGAGCAGGACGAAATTCTATGTTCTTATATTCAGGCGGGACAAAGCGGATTTGGTCTTGGGTATGACCGTAAATTGAATCAGGCAGCAAGGCCTCTGATTGGGAGGTTGTGAGGAGCATGGAACTACCTCTTAATTGCTGTTGTTCCCAGGTTCACCATGACCCGGAGTGGTAGTACCTGTTAGGATCCCAGCTATGGGTAAAGAGTTAACCCCAAGACCGCTTTAAAAGTATTTGCCAACGAATTTGTGAATGAAAAATATTACCAACAAAAATTTTGTTCAATGAAAAATATTACCAACAAAACATTTTTGAATGAAAAATATTACCAACAAGAATACATTTTTGGAGGAAAAATGTTGCCAATGAGAATACGTTTTGGAAGGAAAAATGTTACCAACAAGAATACGTTTTTAAGGAAAAATGTTGCTAACAGGAATACGTGTTTGAAGGTAAAATGTTGCCAACAGGAATACGTTTTCGTAGAGAAAATGTTACCAACAAGAATACGTTTTTGAATGAAAAATGTTACCAACAAGAATACATTTTTGAAGGAAAAATGTTAACAACAAGAATAGGTTTTTGAAGGAAAAATGCTACCAACAAGAATACGTTTTTGAAGAGAAAATGTTACCAACAAGAATACGTTTTTGAAAAGAAAATGTTACCAACAAGAATACGTTTTTGAAGGAAAAATGTTGCCAACAGGAATAGGCTTTTGAAGAGAAAGTGTTACCAAAAATAATACGTATTTGAAGAGAAAATGTTACCAACAAGAATAAGTTTTTGAAGAGAAAATGTTACAAACAAGAATACGTTTTTGAAGAGAAAATGTTACCAACAAGAATACGTTTTTGAAGAGAAAATGTTACCAATAAGAATACGTTTGTGAAGAGAAAATGTTACCAACAAGAATATGTTTTTGCATGAAAAATGTTACCAACAAGAATACGTTTGTGAAGAGAAAATGTTACCAACAAGAATACGTTTTTGCATGAAAAATGTTACCAACAAGAATACGTTTTTGCATGAAAAATGTTACCAACAAGAATACGTATTTTGAAGAGAAAATGTTACCAACAAGAATAGATTTTGACGAGAAAATGTTACCAACAAGAATACGTTTTTGAAGGAAAAATGTTGCCAAGAGGTATACGTTTTTGAATAGAAAATGTTACCAACAAGAATACGTTTTTGAAGAGAAAATGTTACCAACAAGAATACGTTTTTGAAGAGAAAATGTTACCAACAAGAATACGTTTGTGAAGAGAAAATGTTACCAACAAGAATACGTTTTTGAAGAGAAAATGTTACCAACAAGAATACGTTTTTGAAGAGAAAATGTTACCAACAAGAATACGTTTGTGAATAGAAAATGTTACCAACAAGAATACGTTTTTGAAGAGAAAATGTTACCAACAAGAATACGTTTGTGAAGAGAAAATGTTACCAACAAGAATACGTTTTTGAAGAGAAAATGTTACCAACAAGAATACGTTTGTGAAGAGAAAATGTTACCAACAAGAATACGTTTGTGAAGAGAAAATGTTACCAACAAGAATACGTTTTTAAAGGAAAAATGTTACCAACAAGAATACGTTTGTGAAGAAAAAATGTTACCTACAAGAATATGTTTTGAAAGAAAAATGTTGCCAAGATGTATACGTTTTTGAAGAGAAAATGTTACCAACAACAATACGTTTGTGAATAGAAAATGTTACCACCAAGAATAGGTTTTTGAAGAGAAAATGTTACCAACAAGAATATGTTTGTGAAGAGAAAATGTTACCAACAAGAATACGTTTTTGAAGAGAAAATGTTGCCAAGATGTATACGTTTTTGAATAGAAAATGTTACCAACAAGAATACGTTTTTGAATGAAAAATGTTACCAACAAGAATACGTTTTTGAAGAGAAAGTATTACCAAGAAGAATACGTTTGTGAAGAGAAAATGTTACCAAGAAGAATACGTTTTTGAAGAGAAAATGTTACCAACAAGAATACGTTTTTGAAAAGAAAATATTACCAACAAGAATAGGTTTTTGACGAGAAAATGTTACCAACAAGAATACGTTTTTGAAGGAAAAATGTTGCCAAGAGGAAAAGGTTTTTGAAGGGAAACTGTTAACAACAACAATACGTTTTTGAAGGAAAAATGCTCCCAACAAGAATACGTTTTTGAAGAGAAAATGTTACGAAAAAGAATACGTTTTTGAAGAGAAAGTATTACCAAGAAGAATACGTTTGTGAAGAGAAAATATTACCAACAAGAATAGGTTTTTGAAGGAAAAATGTTAACAACAATAATACGTTTTTGAAGAGAAAATGTTACCAACAAGAATACGTATTTGAAGAGAAAATGTTACCAACAAGAATACGTTTGTGAAGAGAAAATGTTACCAACAAGAATACGTTTTTGAAGGAAAAATGTTACCAACAAGAATACGTTTATGAAGAGAAAATGTTACCAACAAGAATACGTTTTTGAAGAGAAAATGTTACCAACAAGAATACCTTTTTGAAGGAAAAATGTTGCCAAGAGGTATACGTTTTTGAATAGAAAATGTTACTAACAAGAATACGTTTTTGAAGGAAAAATGTTGCCAAGAGGAATAGGTTTTTGAAGAGAAAATGTTAACAACAACAGTACGTTTTTGAAGAGAAAATGTTACCAACAAGAATACGTTTTTGAAGAGAAAATGTTACCAACAAGAATAGGTTTTTGAAGGAAAAATGTTACCAACAATAATACGTTTTTGAAGAGAAAATGTTACCAACAAGAATAGGTTTGTGAAGAGAAAATGTTACCACCAAGAATACGTTTTTGAAGAGAAAATGTTACCAACAAGAATAAGTTTTTGAAGAGAAAATGTTACAAACATGAATAGGTTTTTGAAGAAAAAATGTTACCTACAAGAATACGTTTTTGAAGGAAAAATGTTGCCAAGATGTATACGTCTTTGAAGGAAAAATGTTACCAACAAGAATACGTTTTTGAAGAGAAAATGTTACCAACAAGAATACGTTTTTGAATAGAAAATGTTAACAACAAGAATATGTTTGTGAAGAGAAAATGTTACCAACGTAAAAAAATACGTTTTTCAAGAGAAAATGTTACCAACAAGAATACGTTTGTGAAGACAAAATGTTACCAACAAGCATACGTTTTTGAAGGAAAAATGTTGCCTGGAGGTATTCGTTTTTAATGAGAAAATGTTACCAACAAGTATACGTTTTTGAAGGAAAAATGTTGCCAAGAGGATTAGGTTTCTTGAAGAGAAAATGTTACCAACAAGAATAGGTTTTTGAAGGAAAAATGTTACCAACAAGAATACGTTTTTGAAGAGAAAATGTTGCCAACAAGTATACGTTTTTGAAGGAAAAATGTTGCCATGAGGTATACGTTTTTGAAGAGAAAATTTTACCAACAAGAATACGTTTTTGAAGAGAAAATGTTACCAACAAGAATACGTTTTTGAAGAGAAAATGTTACCAACAAGTATACGGTTTTGAAGGAAAAATGTTGCCAAGAGTTATACGTTTTTGAAGAGAAAATGTTACCAACAAGAATATGTTTTTGAAGAGAAAATGTTAGCAACAAGTATACGTTTTTGAATAGAAAATGTTACCAACAAGAATACGTTTTTGAAGAGAAAATGTTACCAACAAGAATACGTTTGTGAAGAGAAAATGTTACCAACAAGAATACGTTTGTGAAGAGAAAATGTTACCAACAAGAATACGTTTTTAAAGGAAAAATGTTACCAACAAGAATACGTTTGTGAAGAAAAAATGTTACCTACAAGAATATGTTTTGAAGGAAAAATGTTGCCAAGATGTATACGTTTTTGAAGAGAAAATGTTACCAACAACAATACGTTTGTGAATAGAAAATGTTACCACCAAGAATAGGTTTTTGAAGAGAAAATGTTACCAACAAGAATATGTTTGTGAAGAGAAAATGTTACCAACAAGAATACGTTTTTGAAGAGAAAATGTTGCCAAGATGTATACGTTTTTGAATAGAAAATGTTACCAACAAGAATACGTTTTTGAATGAAAAATGTTACCAACAAGAATACGTTTTTGAAGAGAAAGTATTACCAAGAAGAATACGTTTGTGAAGAGAAATTTTACCAAGAAGAATACGTTTTTGAAGAGAAAATGTTACCAACAAGAATACGTTTTTGAAAAGAAAATATTACCAACAAGAATAGGTTTTTGACGAGAAAATGTTACCAACAAGAATACGTTTTTGAAGGAAAAATGTTGCCAAGAGGAAAAGGTTTTTGAAGGGAAACTGTTAACAACAACAATACGTTTTTGAAGGAAAAATGCTCCCAACAAGAATACGTTTTTGAAGAGAAAATGTTACCAAAAAGAATACGTTTTTGAATGAAAAATATTACCAACAAGAATAGGTTTTTGAAGGAAAAATGTTAACAACAATAATACGTTTTTGAAGAGAAAATGTTACCAACAAGAATACGTTTTTGAAGAGAAAATGTTACCAACAAGAATACGTTTGTGAAGAGAAAATGTTACCAACAAGAATACGTTTTTGAAGGAAAAATGTTACCAACAAGAATACGTTTTTGAAGAGAAAATGTTACCAACAAGAATACGTTTTTGAAGAGAAAATGTTACCAACAAGAATACCTTTTTGAAGGAAAAATGTTGCCAAGAGGTATACGTTTTTGAATAGAAAATGTTACTAACAAGAATACGTTTTTGAAGGAAAAATGTTGCCAAGAGGAATAGGTTTTTGAAGAGAAAATGTTAACAACAACAGTACGTTTTTGAAGAGAAAATGTTACCAACAAGAATACGTTTTTGAAGAGAAAATGTTACCAACAAGAATAGGTTTTTGAAGGAAAAATGTTACCAACAATAATACGTTTTTGAAGAGAAAATGTTACCAACAAGAATAGGTTTGTGAAGAGAAAATGTTACCACCAAGAATACGTTTTTGAAGAGAAAATGTTACCAACAAGAATAAGTTTTTGAAGAGAAAATGTTACAAACATGAATAGGTTTTTGAAGAAAAAATGTTACCTACAAGAATACGTTTTTGAAGGAAAAATGTTGCCAAGATGTATACGTCTTTGAAGAGAAAATGTTACCAACAAGAATACGTTTTTGAAGAGAAAATGTTACCAACAAGAATACGTTTTTGAATAGAAAATGTTAACAACAAGAATATGTTTGTGAAGAGAAAATGTTACCAACGTAAAAAAATACGTTTTTCAAGAGAAAATGTTACCAACAAGAATACGTTTGTGAAGACAAAATGTTACCAACAAGCATACGTTTTTGAAGGAAAAATGTTGCCTGGAGGTATTCGTTTTTAATGAGAAAATGTTACCAACAAGTATACGTTTTTGAAGGAAAAATGTTGCCAAGAGGATTAGGTTTCTTGAAGAGAAAATGTTACCAACAAGAATAGGTTTTTGAAGGAAAAATGTTACCAACAAGAATACGTTTTTGAAGAGAAAATGTTGCCAACAAGTATACGTTTTTGAAGGAAAAATGTTGCCATGAGGTATACGTTTTTGAAGAGAAAATTTTACCAACAAGAATACGTTTTTGAAGAGAAAATGTTACCAACAAGAATACGTTTTTGAAGAGAAAATGTTACCAACAAGTATACGGTTTTGAAGGAAAAATGTTGCCAAGAGTTATACGTTTTTGAAGAGAAAATGTTACCAACAAGAATATGTTTTTGAAGAGAAAATGTTAGCAACAAGTATACGTTTTTGAATAGAAAATGTTACCAACAAGAATACGTTTTTGAAGAGAAAATGTTACCAACAAGAATACGTTTGTGAAGAGAAAATATTACCAACAAGAATACGTTTTTGAATAGAAAATGTTACCAACAAGAACACGTTTTTGAAGGAAAAATATTACCAACAAGAATACGTTTTTGAAGGGAAAATGTTACGAATAATAATACGTTTTTCCATTATACTAAAACAACTAATGCTTCGGCATTGAATGACCTCTAACGGGTTGATATGCCGTAAACCGAACCAGACCAAACAAACGAAGCAAATCTAGTTTTGAGCGCTTTGAGCACAAAATAGTAAATATCAGAAAATCTTCACGCATTTTTGTGACGGTTCAAGGAAGCTCAAAAATCTTTCTTTTTAGCTACACCGACGCTAACCAGCTCCTACGTTCAACATGTGTTAGCTTAGGCCTTCGATGTAGTTAATTAAACGTTATACGTTTTGTGTGTCTCTCCAGGCAAATTTTATTTCTGTTGAACTCGTTCGACGAGAAATTAATTTTCATTTTCTATTTGATTTTATTCTCTTTTTTCTGTTTCCATCTGAAGTTACACAAAATTTGTTTTATGCTTATATTCAGTGTAACCACAAGAAAAGAATAAAACGTGTACAATGATGCGTTTTCCCAACGGATTTATTTAACATACATATCGAGACACTTCTAACAGATGTCGAACACCAACCAGGATTTATTTTCGGCAGACATGATTTTATCATAAAATAGGCAGATTGATACGTACTGATGAAAGACTCAAAACGAAAACTAAAATAATTATTAGATGGGACAGTGAAAGAAAAACAAGAAGAAAGGACTAATTAATGAAAATGTAAGAAGATAGAATGCATGGCCATCAATAAAACAAATAGCCCAAAGTTTGATCTATATACCGGTGGCGTCCAATTTAACTATCGGGGAAGTACAGTAACAAACAACAGAAAAAGTAAGACGGAAATTTGCAGGCGATTTTTAAGATGTCTTAAAGAAACTAAGCAAAAAAATACGATAAGGAATATCCCGTTAGAAACAAGGAAAAGCATCTGATCTCTTATATTCCAGTCAATGAGGAATAGTTTCTTTCGAAATAAGGAACAAAATTAAAATGAGATAAAGCGTCATAAAAAGATATAGTTTTGTCGACGTTAAGCTGAACATACTATTAAACGAAATTTTAGGCAATGAAAAAGTTTTAAGAAATATGCAAACTACAAGGAAAAATACTTATGATCAGAAACAGAAGGTTGAAATTTCAACAAAGAAATAAGGGCTTGGAGTGTAGAAGTAGGGAGATGGCTAATGTTTTTGAATTGGCCTTGTGTGAAACATAACCAAACATCCTACAACTTACAGGTTTTATCCAGAATTATAATAAGTTTATCAGAAGGTGGATTTTGTGGAAAGAATAAAAGTACACCTTTTATATGTTTAAATAGAAATTTATTAATAGAAAAGAATAACATAAATTGGTAGAAGTTCAATTTTAATTATTAAGAAGTTAAGGGTGTCAAGAGTTCGTAGTAGTCCTTGCAAGAATGAGTCTATGTGCACATAGGCAGGAACGTATGTATGTATGTATGTATGTATGTATGTATGTATGCATGTATGTATGTATGAGCATTATTTTTGGGTAGTAATGTCTTTGAAGTATTCGCTCAGTCTAAAAGTGTTCCGTTCGGTTATCAAGTATAAAAAGAGACAGATGGATGAACGATGTAGAGGAAGGAGGTGAGAGAGAAAGAGGTAATTATAATAACGATCGCTTGACGTTTTTCAAGTGTACATGTTAATTGCGCTCGTCTACTTTTCTCTAGCGACAGTCGAATTTGCTCCGTTTTTTATTTCGTTTGTGGGGCTCGAAAAGGTCATTTGGGAATTCACTCCTGGATGTGATGCTGGTATTTCCATTGAACGACGAACAAACTTCGCGTCGGCCCGGAAAAAGGATCCGTAAATTAATTTGTTTCTGATAATTGAAGATTATTTAAATTTTGTTTTTAGATGTTTTCTAGTTTTCTATTGGCCGAAAACATTTCACATCGTGGTGTGAAATTTCACTAGTTTTGTTTATGGATTCGCTTTTGCATGTGTGCTAAGCTAAGTTTGTAATTCGACTAAATTCGTTTATTTCTAACAAAATCAATGGGTCAGTTTTTAGCATTTGAATTTTAAATTTAGATCTTGTTTTGTTCACTACAGAAGAATCTAACAATATTGAAAGCAAGAGAAGGAAGGGGAACCTTGAGTAAAGTACGAGTTTGTGTGAATTGATGGCGGGACAAAGACAAAGAATAAATTTAAGGTGTCAAATGTTACATGAGTCAGGAAGTTGTGGAGAGCCATGATTTAACACGTACAGAACATAATGAATACAAGAGAATAAAAAATGGAAACAGATTAAGCTAGGTTTGCATTAATTTATGACAAACACAGACAAAGAAGGACAGCGATAATTCAAAAGTTACGTAAGAGCCAAAAACAATCGGAAGTTGTGGAGAGCCATGATTTAACATGCATAGGACATACTGAAAGTAATAAAAACTTAGGGAAATAGCGAGTAAACGACTCAAGAAGTCTGTATTAATAGATGCCAAAAATGGCAATGAGAGCGGTGAAGAGTGAAAAATTGCTCAAAGCAACAAAAGTGAAGAGGTTGAAGAGCCATGATTTCATATTGACAAAGTATACTGAAGGTAAGAGAAACATGAGAAGGTAAGAGAAACATGAGAAAACACCAAGTAAACTGTTTACAGAATTTGTAGAAATGGATGTTTAGCGAATCAAAAAGTGAGATGATAAAAAGTTGAATTTTACTTAGAGCAACAAAAATCGGAAGTTGTGAAGAGCCATGATCACCCATATCCCGAAATTATATAGCACATAAAAGAAGAAAAAAGTATCTTACTGAGATTTCTTCAACACCAATTTAATCATGATATGTTTTATGTTACTTAACCGCTTGTCTGTTTGAGCAAAATTATTTTTTTTAAGATTTACTCAGAAACACTCTTAATTCTGTTCCACCAGGCAACTCAAGATCGCTAGTCTAATACTCTAGCTACTTAGTAGTGTTCGGATTTGCTAATTAGTGGAGTTTGTTAATTAAAAGAGCTAGACATAATTTTCCATATTACTATCTATTTTTGTCGGTTTTTAAAAATATTAGCCTCATTATATATTCGACTAATATTTGTTGATAATCGAAATACATTTGTTATAATTGTACTGTTTGAACTTCTGAATTTGAACAGAAAATTAATGTTTTTCGAAATATATTGAATACGAAAGATAAAAATAACAGCGACAACTTTTTATTGTTTCATGAATTATTTAGTATCTTCAATTACAGGGTGATTGGAAAGCAACTCACTATTTTATGTATGAGTGGCCGGCCAGGAGTACTTACCTAAAACCCTGTGACATTTTTCTTTGGGTTGTTAAAGGAGAAAGTCTACTATACCAAATTACGACATTGGAAGAACTTGTAGGATGAATACAGGAAGCTATGTCTTTCATATCACAAGAGTTCCTGGTTAAATAAGTTAATGCGATTCTTAGGCGGCTTAATACGCTGCTACCAAAATCTGGTGCCCATCTTGAATTTTGAATAAAACCTCATGTTAAATGCTTTCCTCTCATATCCATTTTTTGTAACAATTACAGCTAATAAATAAATTATAGGTATTTTAAAATGGGAAGTTACTTTTCACTCACAATGTTTGCCATTCTGATTATTATGTTAACGGCTCGTAAGGTCTCAAAAGTTCAAAAGTTCGAGTTGAACTATTTAACTGAGCTTTGTCCCTAGGGATCGAAATAGTTCCGTATATTACACTGTTGTTTAAGGCACCTGCTTATGTCCATTGCTTTTCCTAGGCATATAAGCAAGAACTTTCTTTTGGGAAGATTGGCGTTGCACAATCTTCTTCTGTTTACTTCCCATCTAGCCGAGTGCTAAGCTTAGCAAATATCAATAATACAAAGACTGTCTTTTCCTCAACAGAAATGGACTTGGAAATAACATTCTTACATCGCGTGTCAAAAAAGAGGTATTCCTTTATTTTTAAGTCAACTCCGGGATTAAACTATATATTGAGTATCTCGACCAGCCGAATCATCTGTCTCGTAATGAACGAGTGTATTGTGTGAGTGAAAAATCACTAACATCGAAAAATAAGAATTGCTTTTCATATTAAGTCGATTTGACGTAGACAAATGTTATCAAAGATAAAACGTCTCATTTTCGGCTTAGATCTGTCTCAAATCATTTATTAAGTCTTTGTTTGGTTCGGCTTTGTACGGTCATCGTTTTTGTCTATCGGCTATCGATTTACAATTAGATTGGCAACAATGTTACAGAGCACAGCGGATTTAATATTGCCAATAACTGAACAAGACGCAATGTAACATGTATGAAGGAGACAAAACCTCAATTTGGCATGGGCCTTCTTTGTTCAGTTCCCGCAAAAGAGATAATGAAGAAATAGATGAAGGCTTAAAAGATGAAGGAGAAAAGATAGAACTAAAGAAAAATAAAGAAGAAAGAAAGAAAGAAAGAAAGAAAAAATAGATAGATTAGAAAATATAGAAAGAAAGAAAAAACAAAGCGAATAAAAGAAGAAAAATGATAAGAAGAAAAGAAAAAAATGAATTAAAAAAACGTATAAAATAAAGGTAAATTATAAAATGTTGAAGGATAAAGGAAAAAATATTCTGCATGAAGACAATTAGAAAGTTTCAGCAAAAGAAAGAACCAGAGGGGAAGAAAGAAAGACAAAAAAGAAAACACATGCAATGTTGATGGTTTTATAAAAGCAAAAGATGAAGAAAAAAGAGTTAAAAGAGAAGAAAATAATCTAAAATATTCTCTGAAAGATGGGGATTTTCTAGTCGAAGATTAGATGCGGCACAAGGCCGAAAGTATGGAATACTCTGTGTGGATCGAACTCACTACTCAATTGTAATGATTAGCAAGACAAGATTGCTAACCCTTACAACACCTCAATGTGCCCAAGCATTCTCTGAAAGATGAACAGCTAAAGAAGGTGAAAACGAACCCAGCAAAAAAAAAAAAAAAAAAAAAAAAATGAAGACGCAGAAAGAAAATTATGAAAAAAAAAATACAATGAAAGAAAAATGTTCCTAGAAAAAAATCTACAAAAATAAAAAAAATAATAACATTAACAATAACAACAACAACTCGAGCATTCTAAAAAGGGAAATAAGTTGTTTAGGCGAACGAAAGAGAAAGAAGAATAGAATGAATAAAGAAGAAAAAGAACATTAAGGGAGAAATATTAGATGAAAAAAGAGCAAAATAAAAGTGAATAAAAGAATGACAGAATGAATATTACACAGAATAAGGTTGCTTGAAAAATATGAGAAATTGATAAACATGGTAAGAATAAGAAGAAAAGGCTGATCAAAGAAATCAAATGCCATGCTTTATGTCACGAAAATTAAAGAAGCTTACATGAATCGTTAGAAAGAAAATTAAAGAAGCTTACATGAATCGTTAGAAGAAAATTAAAGAAGCTAACACGAATCGTTAGAAGAAAATTAAAGAAGCTTACATGAATCGTTAGAAGAAAATTAAAGCTTACATGAATCGTTAGAAGAAAATTAAAAAGCTTACATGAATCGTTAGAAGAAAATTAAAGAAGCTAACACGAATCGTTAGAAGAAAATTAAAGAAGCTTACATGAATCGTTAGAAGAAAATTAAAGAAGCTTATGAATCGTTAGAAAGAAAATTAAAGCTAACACGAATCGTTAGAAGAAAATTAAAGAAGCTTACATGAATCGTTAGAAGAAAATTAAAGCTTTACACGAATCGTTAGAAAGAAAATTAAAAAGCTTACATGAATCGTTAGAAGAAAATTAAAGCTTACACAATCGTTAGAAGAAAATTAAAGAAGCTTACATGAATCGTTAGAAAGAAAATTAAAGAAGCTTACACGAATCGTTAGAAGAAAATTAAGAAGTTTACATGAATCGTTAGAAGAAAATTAAAGAAGCTTACACGAATCGTTAGAAGAAAATTAAAGAAGCTTACACGAATCGTTAGAAGAAAATTAAAAGAAGCTTACATGAATCGTTAGAAGAAAATTAAAGAAGCTTACACGAATCGTTAGAAGAAAATTAAAAGAAGTTTACATGAATCGTTAGAAGAAGAAATTAAGAAGCTTACATGAATCGTTAGAAGAAAATTAAAGAAGCTTACACGAATCGTTGAAAGAAAATTAAAGAAGCTTACATGAATCGTTAGAAGAAAATTAAAGAAGCTTACATGAATCGTTAGAAGAAAATTAAAGAAGCTTACACGAATCGTTTAGAGAAAATTAAAGAAGCTTACATGAATCGTTAGAAGAAAATTAAAGAAGCTTACATGAATCGTTAGAAGAAAATTAAAGAAGCTTACATGAATCGTTAGAAGAAAATTAAAGAAACTTACACGAATCGTTAGAAGAAAATTAAAGAAGCTTACATGAATCGTTAGAAGAAAAATTAAGAAGCTTACGAATCGTTAGAAGAAAATTAAAGAAGCTTACATGAATCGTTAGAAGAAAATTAAAGCTTACATGAATCGTTTGAAGAAAATTAAAGAAGCTTATGAATCGTTAGAAGAAAATTAAAGAAGCTTACACGAATCGTTAGAAGAAAATTAAAGAAGCTTACATGAATCGTTAGAAGAAAATTAAAGAAGCTTACATGAATCGTTAGAAGAAAATTAAAGAAGCTTACACGAATCGTTAGAAGAAAATTAAAGAAGCTTACATGAATCGTTAGAAGAAAATTAAAGAAGCTTACACGAATCGTTAGAAGAAAATTAAAGAAGCTTTACATGAATCGTTAGAAGAAAAATTAAAAGAAGCTTACACGAATCGTTAGAAAGAAAATTAAGAAGCTTACATGAATCGTTAGAAGAAAATTAAAGAAGCTTACATGAATCGTTAGAAGAAAATTAAAGAAGCTTACATGAATCGTTTGAAGAAAATTAAAGAAGCTTACATGAATCGTTAGAAGAAAATTAAAAAAGCTTACATGAATCGTTAGAAGAAAATTAAAGAAGCTTACATGAATCGTTAGAAGAAAATTAAAGAAGCTTACATGAATCGTTAGAAGAAAATTAAAGAAGCTTACACGAATCGTTAGAAGAAAATTAAAGAAGCTTACATGAATCGTTAGAAGAAAATTAAAGAAGCTTACACGAATCGTTAGAAGAAAATTAAAGAAGCTTACATGAATCGTTAGAAGAAAATTAAGAAAGCTTACATGAATCGTTAGAAGAAAATTAAAGAAGCTTACATGAATCGTTAGAAGAAAATTAAAGAAGCTTACACGAATCGTTAGAAGAAAATTAAAGAAGCTTGCATGAATCGTTAGAAGAAAATTAAAGCTTACATGAATCGTTAGAAGAAAATTAAAGAAGCTTACACGAATCGTTAGAAGAAAATTAAAGCTTACATGAATCGTTAGAAAGAAAATTAAAGAAGCTTACACGAATCGTTAGAAGAAAATTAAAAGAAGCTTACATGAATCGTTAGAAGAAAATTAAAGAAGCTTACATGAATCGTTAGAAGAAAATTAAAAGAAGCTTACATGAATCGTTAGAAGAAAATTAAAAAGCTTACACGAATCGTTAGAAGAAAATTAAAGAAGCTTACATGAATCGTTAGAAGAAAATTAAAAAGAGAAAGCTTACACGAATCGTTAGAAGAAAATTAAAAAACATGAATCGTTAGAAGAAAATTAAAAGAAGCTTACACGAATCGTTAGAAGAAAATTAAAAGAAGCTTACATGAATCGTTAGAAGAAAATTAAAGAAGCTTACATGAATCGTTAGAGAAGAAAATTAAAGAAGCTTACATGAATCGTTTGAAGAAAATTAAAAGCTTACATGAATCGTTAGAAAGAAAATTAAAGAAGCTTACACGAATCGTTAGAAGAAAATTAAAGAAGCTTACATGAATCGTTAGAAGAAAATTAAAGCTTACATGAATCGTTAGAAGAAAATTAAAAAAGCTTACACGAATCGTTAGAAAGAAAATTAAAGAAGCTTACATGAATCGTTAGAAGAAAATTAAAGAAGCTTACACGAATCGTTAGAAGAAAAATTAAAAGAAGCTTACATGAATCGTTAGAAGAAAATTAAAGCTTACATGAATCGTTAGAAGAAAATTAAAGAAGCTTACCTGAATCGTTAGAAGAAAATTAAAGAAGCTTACATGAATCGTTAGAAGAAAATTAAAGAAGCTTACATGAATCGTTTGAAGAAAATTAAAGAAGCTTACATGAATCGTTAGAAGAAAAATTAAAGCTTACATGAATCGTTAGAAGAAAATTAAAGAAGCTTACATGAATCGTTAGAAGAAAATTAAAGCTTACACATGAATCGTTAGAAGAAAATTAAAGAAGCTTACATGAATCGTTAGAAGAAAATTAAAGAAGCTTACATGAATCGTTAGAAGAAAATTAAAGAAGCTTACACGAATCGTTAGAAAGAAAATTAAAGAAGCTTACATGAATCGTTAGAAGAAAATTAAAGAAGCTTTACATGAATCGTTTGAAGAAAATTAAAGAAGCTTACATGAATCGTTAGAAGAAAATTAAAAGCTTACATGAATCGTTAGAAGAAAATTAAAGAAGCTTACATGAATCGTTAGAAGAAAATTAAAGAAGCTTACATGAATCGTTAGAGAAGAAAATTAAAGAAGCTTACATGAATCGTTAGAAGAAAATTAAAGCTTACATGAATCGTTAGAAGAAAATTAAAGAAGCTTACATGAATCGTTTGAAGAAAATTAAAGAAGCTTACATGAATCGTTAGAAGAAAATTAAAAGAAGCTTACATGAATCGTTAGAAGAAAATTAAAGAAGCTTACATGAATCGTTAGAAGAAAATTAAAGAAGCTTACATGAATCGTTAGAAGAAAATTAAGAAGCTTACATGAATCGTTAGAGAAAATTAAGAAGCTTACATGAATCGTTAGAAGAAAATTAAAAAGCTTACATGAATCGTTAGAAAGAAAATTAAAGCTTACATGAATCTGTAGAAGAAGAAAATTAAAGAAGCTTACACATGAATCGTTAGAAGAAAATTAAAGCTTACATGAATCGTTAGAAGAAAATTAAAGAAGCTTACATGAATCGTTTGAAGAAAATTAAAGAAGCTTACATGAATCGTTAGAAGAAATTAAAGCTTACATGAATCGTTAGAAGAAAATTAAAGAAGCTTACATGAATCGTTAGAAGAAAATTAAAGAAGCTTACATGAATCGTTAGAAAAGAAAATTAAAGAAGCTTACATGAATCGTTTGAAGAAAATTAAAGAAGCTTACATGAATCGTTAGAAGAAAATTAAAGAAGCTTACATGAATCATTAGAAGAAAATAAAGCGAAAAAGAAGAAAGTCATTGACAAGCTGTAACAGAAGAATAAAGTCCGAAATAGTTTAAAGAGAAAAAAGAATAGGAAGTATATATATATATAATTCCAGGTGCAGTGGAATCAAGGTTTTACTATTCTGAGTGCCCCGGCATTTATTTTATTATGTTATATGCATATAACCAACAAGTGCTTAAGGAAAATAATTAATAACGAACTATCAAAATAAAATAAATTGAAACATAAAATTATTTATATTCAAAAATTTCTATTTATAAAAAAAGCTTTGCAACAAATAAATAGATATTCGAAAGATGGCATAAAGATAACAGGAATTAAATTAGAAAAAAGAACGAAAAAGTTTACTTATAAATCAAAGATTTCGAGAAAATAACAAGTAGGAGACCAAAAATGATAAGAAAAAAAAAGGACAGCCTTGGTACTAAATGGGAATATCACATCAAAGACAATAAAACTAAGCAAAAAAAAAAAAAAAAAAAGAAGGAAAATGATAAGGTTAGGTTAAAGGCAGGTTGACATCTTAATTGTTAAGGAGGGAAAAGAAGAAAGGAGAAGAGTTAGATACGGGAAGGGAAAAAGAGAAAAAAAGAGAGAAAGTATGTATTCTTTGGGACCAAATTCGAAAATGAATCTTCGCTCTGATTAGTTGAAAGAAACACACATGTAAATTTTATATCTTCCCACATACATACACAGCAAACCGAAGGTTTTTGTATTTAAATGTAAATCATCTGTACAACCAAGAACAAACACTACCTAATGAAGAGAAGCTATCTCGAAACATAGAAATTTCCATGTTGCAATGTACAATTAATTCATAACTATATATATATATATATATATATATATATATATTTGTGTGTGTGTGTGTGAGTAAGAAAGTATAAAAAATAGTAAAAAGAACGTTAAAAAAAAAATTAGAGATGGAAAAAAAGCGACTCAGAACCAACTGAAAATATTTCAATAGAAAGTAGAAATAAGCAAAAGAAATTTAGCGCAATGAAGACAGAATACAAATGTGCTGTCAAATTATTTTCTATGATAAATGAGTGCTAAGTTTAATCGTATCGATATATTGCAGAATAGGGCATGTATTATCGGTCTACCTAATAATAACCTTTGTATTACATTAGACAAACTCGTTTAAATGCCAGATGACCAAGCCGCAGTCAACAAGGTGAACTCATTATTCGTCAGATACAAATGTTTTCAGCGCCGTTTCAGGCACAATCTTAAAGAAAAAGCCTAGAAGTGATGACGCAGTTGTTTGATCAATTATTAAACATTGTACGAGGTTTTAAAAATATGCAAAGGTTCTGAATGTAGCTTCCACGTTCATAAGTGTGACACTGAGATCCGAAAGCGAGTCAGCATGGCCAAAGATGCATTCCAGAAGCTAAGTAGAGTAATGGGAGACGGAAAAATTTCGATAGACACAAAGAAGAGAATAGTGGATTGCTATGTAATGTCTTTTCTTTAATATCGCAGTGAATGCTGGACAGTCTCCTCAGAGATGAAAGAGAGACTTGAAGCAACCGAAATGTAGTTATACAGGAGAATGCTGAGGATACCATAGACCTAACATGTGAGTAATAATGCGGTTTTGTAGAGGATAGAAACGAAAGGAAAACTAATTCTTAACATCAGGAAAAGACTGCTGAAGTTCTTGAGACATGTAATGAGGAAGGAGATCTTGGAGAACCTTATTACTCGCAGGTCAGATAGAGGGAAAGAGAGACAGAGGAAAACAACGTTTAACATACTTGATGGGTTTGAGCAAATGGATGGCAGAGCGGGGTTTAGGTGGGGCAATAGGAGAAATCGTGTTAAGAGATACTAGGGATAAGGAGATGCAGAAGGCCATGATCGCCTACTTCCTGAAGGGACACGGCGATCATAGCCTTCTAGAAGAAGAAGAAGAAGAAGAAGAAGAATCTTTGAAAAACGTAAAAGGCAGGAGATGCATGATATCCACGTTTTGAATAGAAAAAGTAAATAAGTACAATTTAGAGATGAGATAGCTAGATGCAACCGTAAGTTCTATGTCAAGAGTTTCTTTTTTGCACATCTAGCTTGTAGATCTTTCTTCCGACTCCATACTTTCCAACCAACTTTAATCTTTAAGAAATCTAAATGCAATATTTCTATCTTCTGTCGTTTGTAAGAAATTAAATTATTGCTAGCATAATTGGACTTTACGTAATTAGTTAGTTCTTTTTATCTTCAAGTAAATCGATTCAAAAATGTGGCTAAATGTAGTCTCCAAATATTTATGAAAATAACAACAAAATATGAATTTATATTTGATTGAAAAAGCATTTTTCATTAGATCCAAGTTGATATCAATTATGCATATTCATAGTTATGTAAAATTAAATCTTTCTTTTTTTAATCAGATAATCTGCAGTGTTTTGTTCAAGCACATGAGTAATGTTTCTGTTTCTAATACTTCACACCTCTTATGTCGTAGTGGCTTGCTAAATTGATTAGGGCGAACTCGAAAAAATAAAATAAAATACGGCAATATTAGATGAAAAAATTTGAAAACGCCACGTTGAAATAGTTACATTGAAAATATTACGTTGAAATCGTTACGTTGAAAGTATTACACTGAAATCGTTACGTTGAGATTTTTACTTTGAAAATGCTACATTGAAATCATTACGTTGAAAACGCTACTCTGAAACTGTTACGTTTAAAATGTTACATTGAAAATGTTACATTGAAATCCGTACGCTGGAATAATTACGCCGTAAACGTTACGTAGAATCTTCATGTTAAAAATGTTACACTGAAATCATTACGTTGAAAACGTTACGTTAATATTGATACGTTGAAAACGTTACGTTGATATCGTTACATAAGCAAGCAGGTTTTTTTATCGTAAAGTGCTCCATATTGGGGTAGAGATAGGGCGTTGATAGGTATAATGTCAATAATTTGTCATTTTAACTGAGCAGGTTCATGCTGACTTCGAAGTTTCGTGAGGACACCGTTATGATGTCTGCACTCATCAGGGCTGGTTTTTTTTGTTGTGTCCCTGTTTTTTTTTTATCTATAAAGAAGTGATTTGATCTTTTGTGGAAGTGGTCTCATTTGAGATTGGTTGTTTTTCTTTTTCTTTAATTTTTTTCATTGTGCAAGTGTTGGATTTTATTTTGATGCAATTTTATTGCTTTTCAGTAAACATGTGCGTGGATGTCCGCTTAATTGCTTTTTTGGTTGGTTTTTGGTCTTTTATTGCTTTGATCTTTTTCTTAACGTGTTGATATATTTGACCACTTAAGAGTTTCAGCTTAGATTATGGTTGGGTGACTGCGTTCTTGTGTGTATTTATGTTTGTGGATTTTATATGTAGTTTTTTCCGTTTGGTGGTTGTCATATTATTATCTGTTTCTTGTTATGATTGAGTGTTTGCATATTCATATTTATATCTTTATTTTAATGTTTTGTTTTTATTGGATTTTTTACTTATTATTACTTGTGTTGCAAAGTAGACATTTGTTCTCATGTCTACATTTTCCGATTATCTCGTTTCTTTTGGTAAATATTTTCTTTGGTTTTTAAAGCTGATTATTGCTAGCTTCTCTTCTAGATATAATTTATAGCTTTTGCTATTTCTGCTGTGTGATGGTGTTCTTTTTACTATTTCCATTTAATTTTGGGGATAATTTTATTTTCTTTCATATGTATTTTGTATATATATATATATATATATATATATATATATATATATAATGCACACCATATATAATACACACCAAAAATTCTAAATAATTCTCTTTAATATAATAAAGAGTGTTATATATGTATGTATATATATATTGTATCGAGGCAGCAAATAATTTTCTAAACATATACTGCAAAATATAAGAGACAATGAATGTCTATTACGTTTAATCATGAGCCGTTCTAAACGTCGTATTTTGGCTTTAATTTCAGTAGAAAATGAAGACAAAACTTCTCCAACATTTGGATAATTCTTTATTAATTTGGTTCTAAGATTTCGGCTCACATGAGCCAACTTCAGAGAGGTTATTAAGACGGTAATACAATAACATCCACCATCACCGACGATTTTATTTTGTGTTGACATAAAACTCCGCTAGGCAACGGCAATAGTTACCAAAAATAACAAACGCAGTTCGCAAATTTGCAATGCGGTTCTATGACGTCACACCGCTTGATAACGCGAAATGACAACGAAACATGTTTGTTATTTTTGGTAACTATTGCGTTGTGGTGCAGTAGATATCGGCTCGGAACGAGAAATCGGGGAGCCGCGTTTAAATTCCAGTTGAATTCATTGCATTCACTTACGCGCAAATACCCTTGGGAAAGGTATTAATCCGTCTCTTCCTTCCAGTTATGGAATAAATAGCAGGACAGATTGGGTTTTATAGCTATGGCTGGCAACCAATCTACCGCAGAAAGCAATGGCAACTTACTGCGGGATAATCTTCTGCCCCGTCAGTCATGTTTCTTTCGAGACATGATCGCCCAAGCGTGTTTCACGTATGGCACTTAACTGACTGACTGATTTGTTACCACTTTCTTTAAAACTTACTTGTTGCTTGCATGATCTCTTTTTCTTTCTGAAGATTTTACAGTGAGGTTTGTAGAAACACATTTCATTTGCCTCAGGTTTTTTCTTTGTCTGTGAAATCTTGCAGCAATCACTCTCATATCGTAAGATTTATATTACGTCGTAGTTCAATACACTTTTAATTGTTTTTATTTAAATTCTGCCATTTTTTAATACTTTAGATTTTGCAAAGTATCTTTTGTTACTCGAACACACCTTAGAAATTCGTTGTCATATTTTCCATTACTTGTTTGTTTTTTTCCATCTTCAATTCGCATGTTTTCTCCAACTTCAACTATTTTTTCTTGTCGACAATCATATGTTCCGTCTTCATACTATTGAGAGTTACTCTTCTCTTCTCGCTTTTCATTTTCAGGAGCTCCTACAGCTTTTCTTCTCTCTCTGCCATCAACACCGTGTCATCTGTATAATCTTAAGTTGTTAATATTTTACCCCCAAATAATAAATCCTTCTCATCATAGAATCCGACTTCTCTTTTCGCTTTTCTTTTTTAGGAGCTCCTACAGCTTTTCTTCTCTCTCTGCCATCAACACCGTGTCATCTGTATAATCTTAAGTTGTTAATATTTTACCCCCCAAATAATAAATTCTTCTCATCATAGAATCCCACTTCTCTTCTCGCTTTTCATTTTCAGGAGTTCCTACAGCTTTTCTTCTCTCTCTGCCATCAACACCGTGTCATCTGTATAATCTTAAGTTTTTAATATTTTACCCCCAAATAATAAATCCTTCTCATCATAGAATACGTCTTCTCTTTTCGCTTTTCTTTTTCAGGAGCTCCTACAGCTTTTCTTCTCTCTCTGCCATCAACACCGTGTCATCTGTATTATCGTAAGTTGTTAAAATTTTACCCCCAAGATATAAATCCTTCCCATCATAGAATCCGACTTCTCTTTTCGCTTTACATATTCAAGAGCTCCTACAGCTTTTCTTCACTCTCTGCCATCAACACCGTGTCATCTGTATTATCGTAAGTTGTTAATATTTTACCCCCAAATAATAAATCCTTCTCATCATAGAATACGTCTTCTCTTTTCGCTTTTCTTTTTCAGGAGCTCCTACAGCTTTTCTTCTCTCTCTGCCATCAACACCGTGTCATCTGTATAATCTTAAGTTGTTAATATTTTACCCCCAAATAATAAATCCTTCTCATCATAGAATCCGTCTTCTCTTTTCGCTTTTCTTTTTCAGGAGCTCCTACAGCTTTTCTTCTCTCTCTGCCATCAACACCGTGTCATCTGTATAATCTTAAGTTGTTCATATTTTACCCCCAAATAATAAATCCTTCTCATCATAGAATCCGTCTTCTCTTTTCGCTTTTCTTTTTAGGAGCTCCTACAGCTTTTCTTCTCTCTCTGCCATCAACACCGTGTCATCTGTATAATCTTAAGTTGTTAATATTTTACCCCCAAATAATAAATCCTACTCATCATAGAATCCGACTTCTCTTTTCGCTTTTCTTTTTTAGGAGCTCCTACAGCTTTTCTTCCCTCTCTGCCATCAACACCGTGTCATCTGTATAATCTTAAGTTTTTAATATTTTACCCCCAAATAATAAATCCTTCTCATCATAGAATCCGACTTCTCTTTTCGCTTTTCTTTTTTAGGAGCTCCTACAGCTTTTCTTCTCTCTCTGCCATCAACACCGTGTCATCTGTATAATCTTAAGTTTTTAATATTTTACCCCCAAATAATAAATCCTTCTCATCATAGAATCCGTCTTCTCTTTTCGCTTTTCTTTTTTAGGAGCTCCTACAGCTTTTCTTCTCTCTCTGCCATCAACACCGTGTCATCTCTATAATCTTAAGTTGTTAATATTTTACCCCCAAATAATAAATCCTACTCATCATAGAATCCGACTTCTCTTTTCGCTTTTCTTTTTTAGGAGCTCCTACAGCTTTTCTTCTCTCTCTGCCATCAACACCGTGTCATCTCTATAATCTTAAGTTGTTAATATTTTACCCCCAAATAATAAATCCTACTCATCATA
The DNA here is from genome assembly GCA_037127315.1 of Ascarosepion bandense. Taxonomy (NCBI): domain Eukaryota; kingdom Metazoa; phylum Mollusca; class Cephalopoda; order Sepiida; family Sepiidae; genus Ascarosepion; species Ascarosepion bandense. The sequence continues at coordinate 434,262 of JBBBDQ010028980.1, forward strand.
GAATCCGACTTCTCTTTTCGCTTTTCATTTTTAGGAGCTGCTACAGCTTTTCTTCTCTCTCTGCCATCAACACCGTGTCATCTGTATAATCTTAAGTTGTTAATATTTTACCCCCAAATAATAAATCCTTCTCATCATAGAATCCGACTTCTCTTTTCGCTTTTCATTTTTAGGAGCTCCTACAGCTTTTCTTCTCTCTCTGCCATCAACACCGTGTCATCTGTATAATCTTAAGTTGTTAATATTTTACCCCCAAATAATAAATCCTTCTCATCATAGAATCCGACTTCTCTTTTCGCTTTTCATTTTTAGGAGCTCCTACAGCTTTTCTTCTCTCTCTGCCATCAACACCGTGTCATCTGTATAATCTTAAGTTGTTAATATTTTACCCCCAAATAATAAATCCTTCTCATCATAGAATCCGACTTCTCTTTTCGCTTTTCATTTTTATTAGCTCCTACAGCTTTTCTTCTCTCTCTGCCATCAACATCGTGTCATCTGTATAATCTTAAGTTGTTAATATTTCACCCCCAAATAATAAATCCTACTCATCATAGAATCCGACTTCTCTTTTCGCTTTTCTTTTTCAGGAGCTCCTACAGCTTTTCTTCTCTCTCTGCCATCAACACCGTGTCATCTGTATAATCTTAAGTTGTTAATATTTTACCCCCCAAATAATAAATTCTTCTCATCATAGAATCCCACTTCTCTTCTCGCTTTTCATTTTCAGGAGTTCCTACAGCTTTTCTTCTCTCTCTGCCATCAACACCGTGTCATCTGTATAATCTTAAGTTTTTAATATTTTACCCCCAAATAATAAATCCTTCTCATCATAGAATACGTCTTCTCTTTTCGCTTTTCTTTTTCAGGAGCTCCTACAGCTTTTCTTCTCTCTCTGCCATCAACACCGTGTCATCTGTATTATCGTAAGTTGTTAATATTTTACCCCCAAGATATAAATCCTTCTCATCATAGAATCCGACTTCTCTTTTCGCTTTACATATTCAAGAGCTCCTACAGCTTTTCTTCTCTCTCTGCCATCAACACCGTGTCATCTGTATAATCTTAAGTTGTTAATATTTTACCCCCAAATAATAAATCCTTCTCATCATAGAATCCGTCTTCTCTTTTCGCTTTTCTTTTTCAGGAGCTCCTACAGCTTTTCTTCTCTCTCTGCCATCAACACCGTGTCATCTGTATAATCTTAAGTTGTTCATATTTTACCCCCAAATAATAAATCCTTCTCATCATAGAATCCGTCTTCTCTTTTCGCTTTTCTTTTTTAGGAGCTCCTACAGCTTTTCTTCCCTCTCTGCCATCAACACCGTGTCATCTGTATAATCTTAAGTTTTTAATATTTTACCCCCAAATAATAAATCCTTCTCATCATAGAATCCGTCTTCTCTTTTCGCTTTTCATTTTTAGGAGCTGCTACAGCTTTTCTTCTCTCTCTGCCATCAACACCGTGTCATCTGTATAATCTTAAGTTGTTAATATTTTACCCCCAAATAATAAATCCTTCTCATCATAGAATCCGACTTCTCTTTTCGCTTTTCATTTTTAGGAGCTCCTACAGCTTTTCTTCTCTCTCTGCCATCAACACCGTGTCATCTGTATAATCTTAAGTTGTTAATATTTTACCCCCAAATAATAAATCCTTCTCATCATAGAATCCGACTTCTCTTTTCGCTTTTCATTTTTATTAGCTCCTACAGCTTTTCTTCTCTCTCTGCCATCAACATCGTGTCATCTGTATAATCTTAAGTTGTTAATATTTCACCCCCAAATAATAAATCCTACTCATCATAGAATCCGACTTCTCTTTTCGCTTTTCTTTTTCAGGAGCTCCTACAGCTTTTCTTCTCTCTCTGCCATCAACACCGTGTCATCTGTATAATCTTAAGTTGTTAATATTTTACCCCCCAAATAATAAATTCTTCTCATCATAGAATCCCACTTCTCTTCTCGCTTTTCATTTTCAGGAGTTCCTACAGCTTTTCTTCTCTCTCTGCCATCAACACCGTGTCATCTGTATAATCTTAAGTTTTTAATATTTTACCCCCAAATAATAAATCCTTCTCATCATAGAATACGTCTTCTCTTTTCGCTTTTCTTTTTCAGGAGCTCCTACAGCTTTTCTTCTCTCTCTGCCATCAACACCGTGTCATCTGTATTATCGTAAGTTGTTAATATTTTACCCCCAAGATATAAATCCTTCTCATCATAGAATCCGACTTCTCTTTTCGCTTTACATATTCAAGAGCTCCTACAGCTTTTCTTCACTCTCTGCCATCAACACCGTGTCATCTGTATTATCGTAAGTTGTTAATATTTTACCCCCAAATAATAAATCCTTCTCATCATAGAATACGTCTTCTCTTTTAGCTTTTCTTTTTCAGGAGCTCCTACAGCTTTTCTTCTCTCTCTGCCATCAACACCGTGTCATCTGTATAATCTTAAGTTGTTAATATTTTACCCCCAAATAATAAATCCTTCTCATCATAGAATCCGTCTTCTCTTTTCGCTTTTCTTTTTTAGGAGCTCCTACAGCTTTTCTTCTCTCTCTGCCATCAACACCGTGTCATCTGTATAATCTTAAGTTGTTAATATTTTACCCCCAAATAATAAATCCTACTCATCATAGAATCCGACTTCTCTTTTCGCTTTTCTTTTTTAGGAGCTCCTACAGCTTTTCTTCCCTCTCTGCCATCAACACCGTGTCATCTGTATAATCTTAAGTTTTTAATATTTTACCCCCAAATAATAAATCCTTCTCATCATAGAATCCGACTTCTCTTTTCGCTTTTCTTTTTTAGGAGCTCCTACAGCTTTTCTTCTCTCTCTGCCATCAACACCGTGTCATCTGTATAATCTTAAGTTTTTAATATTTTACCCCCAAATAATAAATCCTTCTCATCATAGAATCCGTCTTCTCTTTTCGCTTTTCTTTTTTAGGAGCTCCTACAGCTTTTCTTCTCTCTCTGCCATCAACACCGTGTCATCTCTATAATCTTAAGTTGTTAATATTTTACCCCCAAATAATAAATCCTACTCATCATAGAATCCGACTTCTCTTTTCGCTTTTCTTTTTTAGGAGCTCCTACAGCTTTTCTTCTCTCTCTGCCATCAACACCGTGTCATCTCTATAATCTTAAGTTGTTAATATTTTACCCCCAAATAATAAATCCTACTCATCATAGAATCCGACTTCTCTTTTCGCTTTTCATTTTTAGGAGCTGCTACAGCTTTTCTTCTCTCTCTGCCATCAACACCGTGTCATCTGTATAATCTTAAGTTGTTAATATTTTACCCCCAAATAATAAATCCTTCTCATCATAGAATCCGACTTCTCTTTTCGCTTTTCATTTTTAGGAGCTCCTACAGCTTTTCTTCTCTCTCTGCCATCAACACCGTGTCATCTGTATAATCTTAAGTTGTTAATATTTTACCCCCAAATAATAAATCCTTCTCATCATAGAATCCGACTTCTCTTTTCGCTTTTCATTTTTAGGAGCTCCTACAGCTTTTCTTCTCTCTCTGCCATCAACATCGTGTCATCTGTATAATCTTAAGTTGTTAATATTTCACCCCCAAATAATAAATCCTACTCATCATAGAATCCGACTTCTCTTTTCGCTTTTCTTTTTCAGGAGCTCCTACAGCTTTTCTTCTCTCTCTGCCATCAACACCGTGTCATCTGTATAATCTTAAGTTGTTAATATTTTACCCCCAAATAATAAATCCTTCTCATCATAGAATCCGACTTCTCTTTTCGCTTTTCTTTTTCAGGAGCTCCTACAGCTTTTCTTCTCTCTCTGCCATCAACACCGTGTCATCAGTTAAATCTTAAGTTGTTAATATTTTACCCCCAAATAATAAATCCTTCTCATCATAGAATCCGTCTTCTCTTTTCGCTTTTCATTTTTAGGAGCTCCTACAGCTTTTCTTCTCTCTTTGCCATCAACACCGTGTCATCTGTATAATCTTAAGTTGTTAATATTTTACCCCCAAATAATAAATCCTTCTCATCATAGAATCCGACTTCTCTTTTCGCTTTTCTTTTTTAGGAGCTCCTACAGCTTTTCTTCTCTCTCTGCCATCAACACCGTGTCATCTGTATAATCTTAAGTTGTTAATATTTTACCCCCAAATAATAAATCCTACTCATCATAGAATCCGACTTCTCTTTTCACTTTTCTTTTTTAGGAGCTCCTACAGCTTTTCTTCTCTCTCTGCCATCAACACCGTGTCATCTGTATAATCTTAAGTTGTTAATATTTTACCCCCAAATAATAAATCCTACTCATCATAGAATCCGACTTCTCTTTTCGCTTTTCTTTTTTAGGAGCTCCTACAGCTTTTCTTCTCTCTCTGCCATCAACACCGTGTCATCTGTATAATCTTAAGTTGTTAATATTTTACCCCCAAATAATAAATCCTTCACATCATAGAATCCGACTTCTCTTTTCGCTTTTCATTTTCAGGAACTCCTACAGCTTTTCTTCTCTCTCTGCCATCAACACCGTGTCATCTGTATAATCTTAAGTTGTTAGTATTTTACCCCCAAATAATAAATCCTTCACATCATAGAATCCGACTTCTCTTCTCGCTTTTCTTTTTTAGGAGCTCCTACAGCTTTTCTTCTCTCTCTGCCATCAACACCGTGTCATCTGTATAATCTTAAGTTTTTAATATTTTACCCCCAAATAATAAATCCTGGTAGGTTTTCTCATCATAGAATCCGAGTAAAAGCGAAATAAATCTGGTGAGAAAACACAATATTGTTTTATGCTTCTTTCTTTTTTTATGTATTTACTCAGTTCATTTTCTATCCGTTTGCAGTCGGTCTGCTCCCAAAATATATTCTGAATTATTCTCATACATTTTCAAATAACTCAAGCTGTCCATGTAGTTCCAATAGATTTTTGTATCGTACCTCATCAAAAGTATTTGCTTAGTCTATGAAATATTTCTTTGTGTATTAAAAAAACAATATTAAAAAAAAAAACATTTCCAATTCTCAGAGATACCTGACTGAATCTACTCCATCAGACTTAAGAATAATATAGAACACTGAAAAAACCTAATCTATTGATAGATTCTGAAATCATATATGGCTAATCTTGCGTTGAAGACAAGTGCATATGCCAACGGATAATCCTATCAGTAGGACAAGCAAATACAAATTGTTAAAAGACAATGTATGGTTGTTCGCAAAAGAAACAAACCAATATGCACATTTAAAATTGAAAATACTAAGACCAAACATGAACACCAATTTAAATATTTGGTAAGTGTTTTAACAGAGGTCGGAAAGTGTGACCCTGAAATCTAAAGACTCATTGAGATAGGAAAAATGCATCCCAAAACGTAAGCAAAATATTAAGAAACAGGAAAATTTCGCCAAAAACTAAGAAAAGAGTATTGAATTGTTACATAAGATTAGGCCTCCTATATAAGAATGAATGCTGGTAAATATCCTTACATATGAAGAAACAACAGACATGTGATTCTACAGAAAGATGCTGAGAATATAATAGTTCAAACAATTAACGACGAAGTTATAGAGAAAATAGAAACAAAAAGGTCACTTACATAAGAGCATCAGAAAGAGACAGATGAAATTTCTAGTAATAAGAAAAGAAAGCTTGAAGAATTTAACACACACAGGGCAGATCGTAGACAAAAGTGGCAGAAGAAAGCAGCGCATAGCTTTCCGAATGAGCTTATCTAAATAGTTAGCAGGACAGCGATTAGGAGATATAGTAAAAATACAAATCATACTAAGAGTTACAAAGGTAGGAAGTTGTGAAGAGCCATGATCGCCTATCTCATGAAGGGACATAGAAGAATAAGTGTTTGAAATGTATTTATATAATCGATATCACTTGAGCATCCATGCATACTCGCTATTGTGGCAGTTTCACCCTCAGGGCTAAACAATAAACGAGATTAATAACGAAATCACTTGGCAGTCGGCAAGTTTATAGCTTATTTGCGCGCGGTGAATTTCACGGTTAATTATACCTACAGACGCTTTGGTTCCTTGATTAAAAACACTGAATGATTACCATTGAAATCGCCATTTACGTAACCTGAACAGAATTTATGACGCAAATATGCCAAAATATTTATTCCTTCCAATCAAACTATTGATGTAAGGTAAAATGAAACAATAATTAGTTTTCTACTTAAACACGCACTGTTTCTGATTCCTGTATAGATCAAAGGAAATAGGGACAAACTGCTATGTAATAGCAATCCTCCCATATAACACCAAACGATGGAGAATTTCCCGTCCTGGATATGACGATAAACTATACCTGGTAGCCAGACTCCTGACTAGAATATTGGAGGTTTGAAGGAGCATGAAACCACCTCTTAACTGCTGTTGTTCTAAGGTCTAAGCTAATCCGGACTGGTAGCAATTGTCAGGGTCCCATCCATGGGCAAATAGTGAACACCCAAACAACAATTAACAGTGCATTTTTATAATAAAACTAGCAGTATAGCCCGGCGTTTCTCGGGTGTAAAGAAAGGTTTAAAACTAATTCATTGTTCTGGAGCTCAGACTCTTTGGACGTTGGCACGAAAAACTAAAAAGCAATAGTTGTTTCAAGTTAAAGCGAAACCGTAGAAAAATGAATGGATGTAAGTCAAATTTTGATTTCCTGCTATCGATATCAAATAAGTTTTTTTCGTCGTAAACTGAACTTTGAAGGCTAAATAACTCCTCTGAGTAAATGGTATCATGGCTTAGACTAAGAACTACAATTATACCTACTTAGAGCCAAACCCGAAACAAAAGCTAAAATAAAAGGGCTGAAAAAAATAGACATACAGGCAGATAAACAGACACACACAAAAATCTTGCCTTATATATATATATATATATATATATATATATATATTATCGATTTTCTGCACTATTGTAAGAACGGCAACATTGAAACTTCTGAATATCGTTTTTTATGTCTTTTTCTATGAGTGTATCAAATTTGATGGAAATCGGACCACTCTTTTATAAACCGATTTTTTCGATTATCGATTTTCGATATTTATCGGGGGTACCTCAACACAAAACCTTGCTAAGAACACTCGCAGACGCTTATAGTACAACTGTGTAAATTTTCAAGAAAATTGGTTCAGCCGTTTCGGGGTCTATAGGTAATGGACACGCACACACACGCACACACATACATACACAGACAAAGTTTCATTTATAAATAAGTTTAGATTATTTACAATACTAGCAAAATGACAATCAGTACAATACTGAAAAATTATAAAAATACATTTACAAACCAAAATTAGCACCAATACATTTTATGATCTACAAACGATATATCTAAAAAATACCTTTACCCTGAGAGTATAAAATTATGTACATGTTATCTGTAGCAGAAAGAATAAAATTGCATGCGGGATAGTTATATTTCATTAATGCAACTTTATATCTCATTAAATGACCAATACAATTGATATCCTACTAAGAGAATTCAGCTAACCAACCAATTTTCATTTTAAGGTGGTTTTACCTAAGGATGCTAAGAATGTACATTGTGGATGGTGTACATGTAGTACAACGGTTATCACAGCTAAAGGTGCAAGTATTGAGTTTAAATTCTAACCAAACCTGTTTCTTTCATAATAGTGATAATAGTAATGGCATTAATAGTGGTTATAGGTGCAGTTTCCTTGTAAGGAAACATTCGATATTCATTGACTGAGCATCTAGTGATACCTTCGATCAAAATTTATAAAATGTTATTAAAACGTTTTTCAGAAAAATAGGTTTCTAAGGTCTAGTTTCTGTTTATTGCATTTCTCCAATATTAATGGGAGTTTCCTTTCTAACTTTTTATTTAAAGTAGTGTAGAATATCAACATCCTGAGTATGTCATTAATTTCTCTTCCTGTTGCATGTGCTATCCATTTTAGTTATTGCTGTTGTTGAAATTCATCAAGTGATGTGTTTTCTGTTATTTGTTATCGTTCTTTGTAATTCTCTAGCGCTAATCCACAAAGTTCGAAGAAAGATGATTTTTTTTAATCATTTCACCCCGAGCAAGGCGGAAATGCCACTGATGCCAAGTCAGTACCTATCACATTACAGACTCTTCTTTGGAGCCTGTCGAGAACACTGAGGTAAACGGCAGGGGCGCCTGACCATAAATGGCAGCAGTACGCTATGCACGGATGGATGGTTGACTTGTATATATGCCGGATGGATTCAGGCGGAAAAAACATCCTGGATCGACAAAATGACACAACCTTCTTAGCAGTGGATTTAGCTATGGATTCGATATAGTGGTTCCATTTGAGGTCTGAAGAGAGGGTAAGGCCGAGGAGGCGCAGTGTATTGCACTCAGGGAGACTCGCTTGGTCCATGCTTATGGGAGGCAGGAGAGGTTGCCTGTGATGGTTGACTGACAATAGCTTGGTCTTAGACGCATTGAAATTGACAAGCCACTTCTTGCCCCAATTCACCACAGAGTGTAGATCCCGTTCAAGGTCAGCAGCGAGATTATGTCTGTCCGCCACGACAGGTTTCTTACTGGTGCGGGAGTATATTGTGGTGTCCTCTGCGTATATGCCTACATGACCCTTGATCTCATCTGGGAAGTCTTTGATGAAAATAAGGAAGAGCGTCGGGCCCAGGATAGAGCCCTGTGGGACACCAGCATTCGTGCTGTAGGATGAAGAGATGGCATCCATAGAAAGTCTCGTTCTGATAAGGCTATTTAAGAACATGAAGACCTCTGTCAAATAACTACAAGAAGTTTCGTGTTTTATTAATAATAATAATAATAATGGTCTTCACCATGATACTCTGCCTTCACTCGCTCAATGCCATTTTTAACCATTGATCTAATAAAGAAATTGTACACAGCTTTTTTAAAAAATCTATTCACCCCAAGCAAGGCAGTACCGCCACTGATGCGCAGGCGGCTTCATAAAAGAGTAAAAGTTTCAGCATGAGGAGAGCGAACAGAAAGACGAGCCAGTTCCAAGGAGTTCCAGAGAAAGTGCAAAAGATGGATGGGAATACAAGAATACAGGAAAAGAACAAGATACTCGGGGTAATGTAGAAAGAACGAGGGAAGGACTGGAGTCAAGTGGATAAAAGATGGGAACTGACATTTCATTTAAATTTCTGGAGGTTGTAGCTGTCAGGAAAGCAAGTATAGGGAAGGGAGTTCCAAAGGCGGGAAGTGCGAGAAAAAACTGATGGAGGAGAATTGTCGGCTACAGTTGGTAGATTTAACTCTAAAAGGGTAGAACCTTGTTGCTAGTCTTGTTGCTCGAGTAAATTCTTGTGTAGGGGCACCGGTGACCTAAGTTCGTCGGAACAGAAGCCATGAAAGTATTTGTAGAAGAGACAGAGGGAAGCCACATCCGGTGAGAAAGATGCTGGAGTCGAGCTTTGACAGTACTTGATATTACCCACTGTATACACTGCTATTTAACCTGTATATACCTTTCTTAATAGTATTTACACGAAAGTCAATCTATACAAATCAACCATTCGTCCATGCATAGAATACTGCTGCCATATATGGTCAGGCGCCCCTGCTGTTCATCTCAGTGTTCTCGACAGGCTCCAAAGGAGAATCAGTAATGTGATAGGTACCGACTTGGCGGGTCGACTACAGCCACTTCCCCACCGACGAGATGTGGCCTCCCTTTGTCTGTTCTATAAATACTTTCATGGTTTCTGCTCCAAAGAACTTAAGTCACTGGTGCCTCTGCAACAGGTGTTTACTCGTGCAACCAGATTGGTAACTGGGTTCCACACATTCACAGTTAGGTTAACCAAATGCAGACGACAATTCTACTCCGACAGCTTCTTCTCTCGCACTTCCCGCCTGTTGAACTCGCTTCCATATTTTTGCTTTCCTGACGGCTACAATTTAAATGCAATGTCAATACTCATCTATTAACTACTTGACTCTAGTTCTTTCACCACACCGTATATCCTCTCCTTTCTCTCCACACTTACAACTGTCATCACACCTGTATTCCCATCCTTCTCTTGCCCCTTTCTAACTGGTTCGTCTTCCTCTGCACTCTCTTCTAATTAATCTTTTTACTCTTATGTAGCCCCCCCACCCCTTGCACATCAGTGGCATTACCGCCTTGCTTGGGGTGATACGATTAAAAATACAAAACAAAAAAAAATAACTTAGTAGCAATTCGAACTCATCTCACCATCCTAACCATTGCATTCTTTGTACGGCGTTCAAGATAAAGCGAAAATGTAGAGCTGATATTACGTTACTGTTAACAGTTTTCACGCGCATCTTCGTACGCCTGAAGAATAAGTTTCGCTTTCAATATTTCTCTTATTTTCAGTGCGAAAGGGTGTAAGTTTTACAAGAGTAAACATAATAAGCGTATAGCATTATCAGGTGTACAAATTGAAAATCAGCTAAAGAACATTTTCAGTTCAGATATGCAAGGACGACAAGTGAAGGCGACAAGACAGGCATAAAAAGACAACACTCTTTTATTTAATAAACAACACAGTTTGTTCTTTGTTGTTTTTAAAACATCTAGTTATGTTTGCTACAAAAGATATCTGCACAAAGAGGCAAAGAGAATAATAATAAGATAATGATTCATGGCAAACACACACACACAAACACACACATATACATATACACACACGCACACGTACACACACATACACGTACACACATAGACATACATAGATACACACATATATATGTATTGTGTAATTAGGTAGCAACCCCTCTTTTATGAAAGTTTCATTAAAAATGACAGACAAGGAGCTATGGTTGAGTTTTTATGTAATTTTTTATGTGATTTTATTTTATTTTTTTCAGAATTACCGTATTTGACGGCATATAAGGCGAGCTTTCTTTTACTAAAACTATCTTTTAAAATTACCCTGTTTCTTATATGACAAATGCTTGATTTTTTATTTTGCTTTCTTACTTTTGTGGTACAGTGGATATCGGCTCGGAACGAGAAACCGGGGAGCCGAGTTCGAATTCCAGTTGAATCCATTGTATTCACTTACGCGCAAATAGCCTTGGGAAAGGTATTAATTCGTCTCTTCCTTCCAGTTATGGGTTAAATAACAGGACAGATTGGGTTCTATAGCCTTGGTCGGCAACCAGTCTACCGCAGAAAGCAATGGCAGACTCCTGCGGGATAATCTTCTGCCCTGTCAGTCATGTGTCTTTCGGGACATGATCGCCCAAGCGTGTATCACGTATGGCACTTAACTGACTGACTTTTGCGTATAACTAAGTTTTATTCGGTCTTGTTCTTTTTAACTATTATTTTTAGTTTAATTGTAATCATGGCTTGTTTAACCAGAATCATACTTCATAAATATAACCTAGGCTGTACCATTTACTAACAATTTTACTAAATTTACTAATTACTAATTTTTACTTGATTTACCCCGCTGAAATTGGATGGGGGCGTCTTATATGCCCGTGCGTCTTATATGCCGTCAAATACAGTAAATTATATAAAACTTGTCCGAATGTTTCACGTATGAATTTTATTTTACTTTTTACTGAATATATAAATTGTTTTCTTTATGTATGTGAAGTCATAGGAATGCTTTATATTCCAAACACTGCCAGTACACAGTGTCCGTGTTCATAGTTGATATTTCTAAGTATTGGCTTTTTTCTTTTTTCTTCCATTATTTTTCGCCATTTTGTTACATGTGGATGTGCAATTAAATTTGTATTTCTAATTTTTATATTTTCAAATGTAAATCATTTTCAACAAAGTTACCTAACATTACCTAATGACGAGATAAAAAATGTAAATTTCGAATCAGAAATTTCCGTGTCGCAATGTAAATTAATTTTAAATAAAAAAATTAATTATATATATATATATATATACTGTGATGTATAAATTCAGCAAAAAGAAAAATAACGCTGACATCTCATTTTTAACAGATGGATTGACCAAAAAAATATCTTGAAACACTGAAGAGTAAATCTATTCAATGAATTCGCCATTGGCTTCCAGACGACTCCGGGATCTCCTTCGTCTCTTTTAGACATGCTACTTGTTTAAGTTGGTGAATGCTACCATAATCCTTTCAGGTCATATTTGGTGTTACAGGGAGTATTGTCGGATTTTTCACATAACTGCGCTCCACTCATATCAATCAAGTAGGTTGCAGTCTGGGGAATTAAACCATATCACCACTTTTATTAACTGGTGGTGTGGCCATAGAAATTATCTGAAAATCGTGATTGAGTACTTCTGCTTGTGTGGCATGGTGGCAAGTCCTGTTGCAAGAGATGGGGTCTTCCATCAGGAAACCTCTTGACCCAGGACAGTGCGACGTCCTCAAGGCATTTGTTGTAGGCTTCTGTGTCGAGTCTGAGGTCCTCACCAAACAATTCGTGAGCTGTTTTTATCAGAACGATCAAAGTGAGTTCCTCAAGCAGCCGTACCTTTTTAATCACCATTAGACTCTTTCTGAATCCTCTGCACTGTCCTCAGATTGACACTCAAACAGTTTGAAATATTTGTTTTGAGGATTCCGGTGCGAATGCCAAGCAGTACACAATGACATTCAACATTTATAACGGAGTAAATTGTGTCGCAATATTATTTTTCTCACAGTCAATACACAAGTGAGTCTACTACATACTGTGCATTCGACAAGATAACGATGAGCCAACACGAAATGAAAAATAAAAAATGGCGACTTATAGTGGGTTGCTTATCTATTCTTTTTCCGTTGTAGTGGGCGTCCGTTCTAGTGAAGGGTAGTTGTATACTGTTGCAGGTTAACGGAATTTAGCCTTGTTGTGGATAGCCCACTATAAATCATAAAATGATTATAAAATCAAGAAAAGCAATTTTAGTTGAAAATAACACACACACACACACACACACACACACACACACACACACACACATATATATATATATGCACACACATATCAATTAATGTTTTTACAATTAAAGTAATACTTGAATATAGGTCCAACGGAGGTTAAATGTTCATAGCAAATAATAAGCTGAAAGAGATTTAAGGCTTAGGAATGTGGGGAGCGTGTAAATGAGGAATGTCTTTAATGTAGTCGCTCCTTAGGTCAGTAAGTAGTTTTGAGACAGGGAAGAAGGAAGGAGACGTGCAGGGACGGGCATAGTAACCACTTGACTTGGTCAAGGGAGATATTAATTACTCTCGCCTGTCACCGTCGGTCTGTCTGTTGGGTGCTTTCTGTCTCGGTCTTTTATTTCGGCTTTTTGGATCGCAGGTGATCATTTGGGATTTCACACTTGTATTTGATTTTGGGCTTCCCATTGGCTGATAAATAAAATTCGCGTAGGCTAGCGAACTGGAAATTTAACATTTGATTAATTTTTATTTTTCAACCGGAGCATCTGCACGAACCCACCGGCGCACGGACGACTTTTGGTCATTTGCTTTCTGGTCGTTATAGAGCAAACATCCGGTCCCTCGCTTTTGCTCGGTATCACCACAGACTCATATATATTGAAAGCTCTTGAAAGCTGTCTGATCTCCCTCCTTCCAACCTCCATCAACTACGCATTACATCTGCCACTTCAGACTTCTCTTCTATGCGCGTTGTAGTGCAGTGGATATCGACTCGAAACGACAAATCGGGGAACAGAGTTCGAATACCAGTTGAATTCCTTTCATTCACTTACGCACAAATACCCCCGAGAAAGGTATTAATCCGACTCTTCTCCCCAGTTATGGGTTAAATAATAGGACAGATTGGGTTTTATAGCTTTGGTCGGCAGCCAATCTTCCGCAGAAAGCAATGGCAACCTACTGCGGGATAATCTTCTGCCTAGTCAGTCATATCTCTTTCGAGACATGATCACCCAAAGCGTGTATCATGTATGGCACTTAATTGACTGATTTTATCTAAACAGACATTTACTTCCGGTCACGCAAGAATTTGTACATAATATCTCTTTTTTAAAACTGATGAAACAGGCTTTTAAAGAACCTAAGAAATGGCTATATATATATCGTCATCCGCACACACACACACACTTATATATATATATATATATATATACTTTAGAATATGTACAAACTAAAATCTACTACAAAATTGTACAATTTGTTTCGACATTAAAAGAACAGTGTCTCATTAACCAGTTAATAAGCTTACCATCATTATTAACTACCTGATGAAACATTGTTTTTTCAATGTCCAAACAAAATGTACAATTTTGTACTAGATTGTAGTTTGTACATGTTCTAAAGTATAGTTTATAATAAATATTCATTGCTCTATTTTTATATTAAGCACTGTTGTTAATTAATGTTTGGAACGTCGCAACTATTTTCTTCGTTCCTTATATATATATAATATTCCCCTCCTGAAACGCTCTGGAATTTGTGTTATTTTGTTTACTTTTTCTCTTGTGTCAATGTAAGATACTCAATAGTAGGTACATCAATATGTATGTTGCCGTCATTTTAGATGGCATATCGACATAAATATTTTAATTTCATTTTCGAAGGCACGGGCCCAATCGTGAAATATATTTTCCAATTAATAATGTTGGATTCTACTCTGTCCGCAGCCATCTGTTCAACCTTTCAGATTTGTAAACATTTTAAGATAGTGTCTCAACAAAGATGCAGTCACCAGGTATTGCCTCTAAAAACTCTAGTTCATAAAAAGTTGTACAAAATGTATTTTTTATGTCAGTGTTTCATTAAACTCGTACCTTTACGAACGAACAGCGAGTGTCGCCAATGTACAAATGCTCAACTCTTGTTTAATTGTAATGGACTGGGTGAAGTCAAATAGATTGGTCGGCATTCTCGACGAGTGAAATTTTTTCTTCCTATAATGAAGTTGTAGTTTTCTTAGAGTTAATAACTGTAATATCGGCACAATGTATTTCTTCCTTGTTTAGAATCTGCAGGAATCGGTGCTTTTTTCTTAAGCGTGGTTTCATTCCGACGCCATATGAGACAGTCTTTCACAAGTTAGTACCGCTGCCTTCGGCACAATTTATGACGTGACTGTTTCATTCTGAGTTGGTAATGTAATATGCATAACTTCGCTTTGAACGTTGACTTAGCTGTGTCTTTGTATGTCTGTAAACATTGTATTTAGTCAATATCTATCTATCTATCTATCTATCTATCTATCTATCTATCTATCTATCTATATATCTATCTATCTATCTATCTATCTATCTATGATTGTATTTAATTAGTATCTATCTATCTATCTATCTATCTATCTATCTATGATAGTATTTAATTAGTATCTATCTATCTATCTTTCTTTCTATCTATCTATCTATCTATGATTGTATTTAATTAGTATCTATTTATCTATCTATCTATCTATCTATCTATCTATGATTGTATTTAATTAGTATCTATCCATCTATCTATCTATGATTGTATTTAATTAGTATCTATCTATCTATCTATGTATCTATCTATCTATCTATCTATCTATGATTGTATTTAATTAGTATCTATCTATCTATCTATCTATCTATCTATCTATCTATCTATGATAGCATTTAATTAGTATCTGTCTATCTATCTATCTATCTATCTATCTATCTATCTATGATTGTATTTAATTAGTATCTATCTATCTATCTGTCTATCTATCTATGATAGTATTTAATTAGTATCTATCTATCTATCTATCTATCTATCTATCTATCTATCTATCTATCTATGATTGTATTTAATTAGTATCTATCTATCTATCTATCTATCTATCTATCTATCTATCTATCTATGATTGTATTTAATTAGTATCTATCTATCTATCTATCTATGATTGTATTTAATTAGTATCTATCTATCTATCTATCTATCTATCTATCTATCTATCTATGATTGTATTTAATTAGTATCTATCTATCTATCTATCTATCTATCTATCTAAGATTGTATTTAATTAGTATCTATCTATCTATCTATCTATCTATCTATCTATCTATCTATGAATGTATTTAATTAGTATCTATCTATCTATCTATCTATCTATCTATGATTGTATTTAATTAGTATCTATCTATCTATCTATCTATCTATCTATCTATCTATCTATCTATCTATCTATCTATATGATTGCATTTAATTAGTATCTATCTATCTATCTATCTATCTATCTATCTATCTATCTATCTATCTATCTGAATAAACTTTGGGTGAGTATCCAACGGAATAGTACATATATACGACAATTTGGCTAAATTTTAATTTGACGTTTCCGTTTTCCCCAATAATCGGCGTCATAATCGAATGTGTTCGCGTAGAAATTTTCAAAATTGTTTTATCTATCTATCTATCTATCTATCTATCTATCTATCTATGCTTATATCTCTCTCTATAATTTCTCCTCTCTCTCTCTCTCTCTCTCTCTATCTATCTATCTATCTACCAGCGAGTTAAATTAATCAAACTTGTGTTTCGTGAATAGGTACTGGAAATGCTATTCTATTCACATCTGTCTATTTAGCCAGCTAATAAGTAGTTAGATCGTCAAGACTTCTCACGCAGTTTTGCAAGGCGATAATGTCATTCGGACACAAGAATTTATAGGGTGTAAAAGATAATGAGAATACTTTATAAGTGAGGAAAATGACTATCAGGAAGATAGAAGATTCAGTCGTCTTTTTTTCTTTCTTACAAGAATTTGCTCTTTCTCAATACTCTGCTTAGTTATTAGAACACATCTTTGGCTATCCTAATGCAATTTTGAATTTTAGTGTCAAACTTTCCGTCTTCTGTTAGAACAGTTTCCCAGATATTTAAATCTCGGTGCTTGTTTGATTTTGGAATCTCTAATTTGTAATTTGCATATTGGGATTTTCTTTTGGCTGGCAAGCATCTTCTTGATGTTTAGTTCCTTCTTCTCGCTTTCCTTTAGTACTTATGTAATCTTATGTAATCTTATGTAATCTTATGTAAGAGACCTTTTAGTTTCCTTTCCCTGTAATCTCTCCTCATCAAGAAAAGAACTGAAGCAAGAAAAATGTGGTCACACAAAAGGATGCTGAGGATGCCATTACTAATATTACTAATACATCAATAACTAAAGAGAATACATTGGTGTACCTGTAAAATCTGAAAAGTCTCTTTGTTTTAAATATCACTTCACTAGTTACTGTTCTGCTTACGGCCATATCACGTTGAATACACCGGTTCTCGCTCGATCACTGAAGTTAAGCAACGTTGAGCCTGGTCAGTACTAAGATGGGTGACTGCTTGGGAATACCAGGTACTGTAAGCGTTTAGTGACGGATGTTCGTCGTGGTGCGGTGGATATCGGCTCAGAAAGAGAAACCGGTGAGCCGAGTTCGAATTCCAGTTGAATAACCTGCATTCACTTAAGCACTGGTACCCTTGGGAAAGGTATTAATCTGTCCCTTCCTTCCAGTTATGGGTTAAATAACAGCGTGTGAATTGGGGACCCTACCCTTAAGAATGAATCTTGATACTCGAAAAGAAAAAAGTATTTCTAGACACAAAAATTATATAAAAAAACAACAATAAATTGTTGAAAGAAATAAAAATGTATTACCAGCCATAAATAAATACAATTTAGTTGGCAATAAATGACCCACCGAGGTTGATATGCCATAAAACAATCAATCAACCAACTAATTACTTTTCAAAGGTTCAGTAGTCTTTTTTTCTTTCTTACAAGAATTTTCTTTTTCTCAATACTCTGCGTAGTTATTGGAACGCATCTCTGGCTGTCCGAATGCAATTTTGAATTTTAGTGTCACACGTTCCGTCTTCTGTTAGAACCCTTTCCCAGATATTTAAATCTTTGTGCTTGTTTGATTTTGGTTCCTCCGACTCGTAATTTGCATTTAAAGTTCATCCTTTTTTGCGAAAACCAGGCATTCTTTCTTCGTAAAATTTATATTTAGTCCTTTCTTCTCGTTTTTCTTCACTACCATCTCTAGTTTTGTGGTTTCCTTTCCGTGTCTACTATCAACACTGTCTCATCTGCTTATCTTATGTTGTTAAGATCGTGACAACCAATAATGAATCTTGGTTCTCGCTCTTATGTTCAGTCCATGGTGTCCTCAGCATTCTTCAGAACGACATTTCTGTTGCTTCAAATATCTTCTTCATCTTTGAGGATACAGTCCAACATTCACTGCCATATAAAGGAACATATATCATACTAGCAGTATAGTCCGGCGTTGTTCGGGTGTAATGAAAGCTTTAAAACTAATCCATGGTCCTGGAGCTCAGACTCTTTGGACATTGGCACGAAAGACTAAAAAGCAATAGTTGTTTCCAGTTAAAGCGAAACCGTAGACTGAAAGAAAAATAAATGGATGTAAGTCAAATTTTGATTTCCTGGTATCGATATCAGATAAGTTTTTTTCGTCGTAAACTGAATTTGAAGGCTAAATAAGTCTTCAGAGTAAATGGTATCATGGCTGAGACTAAGAACTACAATTATACCTACTTAGAGTCAAACCCGAAGCAAAGACTAAAATAAAAGACAGACAAACGGGCAGATAAACAGACACACACACACAAACATCTTGCCTTATATATATATATATATATATATACATATATATTATCGATTTTCTGCACTATTGTAAGAACGGCAACCTTGAAACTTCCGAATATTGTTTTTTATGTCTTTTTCTATGAGTGTATCAAATTTGATGAAAATCGGACCACTCCTTCTATAACCCGATTTTTTCGATTATCGATTTCCGATATTTATCGGGGGTATCTCGACACAAAACTTAGCTAAGAACACTTGCAGCCGCTTATAGTACAACTGTGTAAATTTTCAAGAAAATCGGTTCAGCCGTTTCGGAGTCTATAGGTAACGGACACACACACAAACACACACACAGACAAAGTTCCATTTATAAATAAGTTTAGATAACTTTTTCTGTTCCTCAATTCTCTGCTTAGCTTTTGGAAGGCATTTTTGGCTATCACAATGCACCTTCAGATTTTCGTGTCACACCTTCCATCTTCTGTTAGAACACTTTCTCAGATATTTAAATCTGTGTACTTGTTTGATTTTGACATCGGCAAAAATTTATAATTTGCTTATTGGGCTCTTCTTTTGGCTAGCATTTCTATTTTTTGAAGCTGATGTTTCATCCTTTCTTCTCGCTTTCCTTCAGTACTTATGTAGGAGATCTTTTAATTTCCTTTCCGTGAAAAAGGGACTTGAAGCAACAGAAATATGGTTATACAGAAGGATGCTGAGGAAGCCATGGTCCGAACATGTGGGCAAAAACGAAGTTGTGGAGAAAATAAAAAAAAACAAAAAGGAAATTTATACTTAACATCAAGAAAATTGAAGGCACATAAAGAGGAAAAGCGACTTGGAAAATTTGATACTCTTAAGACAGACTGGAAGCAAGAGAAACAGAATAAATCAACACGTAACATTCTTAGTGAGCTCGAGTAAATGGGTGGCGGAACAAGTTTTATGAAAGACAACGAAAAGTATTCTTTTTTAAAAAAGGTATAAAGGACAGGAAAGTTTGGATTATTTACGCCCTGAAGGGATTCGGCAGAAAGAAGAAGACGAGTCAAAAGTTAAAGGAACTTATAACGGAAAGTAGATTTCTAAAAGAAAATTAGAAAAATGGTGTTTATTGTTTCATGGCGGAGTGATTTCTATAGATCAGTGATGTCTTCAGCGACACTCGGGAAACGTTGAGTTACTTGACAAGAGAACAAGGACAAGAAGATCACTCTGTAATAGACTCTGTCGGAGGAAACTTTTCGGAGGCAAATCGTATTATATCTATCTATCTATCTATCTATCTATCTATCTATCTATCAAATTCTGATCCGATCTATCTATCTATCTATCTATCTATCTATCTATCTATCTATCTATCTATCTATCTATCTGTTAACTATGTATCTCATTCTGTTCATATCTATCTATCTATCTATCTATCTATCTATCTATCTATCTATCTATCAAATTCTGATCCGATCTATCTATCTATCTATCTATCTATCTATCTATCTATCTATCTATCTATCTATCTGTTAACTATGTATCTCATTCTGTTCATATCTATCTATCTATCTATCTATCTATCTATCTATCTATCTATCTATCTATCTCAGTCGGTTCATTATCTATCTATTTATCTCTCTATCTATATATCTATCTATGATTGTATTTAATTAGTATCTATCTATCTATCTATCTATCTATCTATCTATCTATCTATCTATCTCATTCTGTTCATTATCTATCTATCTATCTATCTATCTATCTATCTATCTATCTATCTCATTCTGTTCATTATCTATCTATCTATCTATCTATCTATCTATCTATCTATCTATCTACTTTCTTTCCGTCATACGCGCTCTCATTACACGGTCGCCTTTTCCCTCCATCTTTCTTTAGACCCACATCTTTAATGTCCCCCTTCAAACCTTAAAAGATTTTTTTTCTCTTGATGGCAACACTGACTTTTATAGCTAAACATACTCAAGTAAGCGACTCTCTCGTAATCCGAGAAAGTCAGAAAATCCGAAATCGCCAAATATCACCACAGACCGAAAAGAACAGAGACAAAGGCCCCCCTCTCACTTACACTAACAACAACAACAACAACAACAACAACAACAACAACAACAAGATTCGTTTTATTTGTCTGTCATTTATAATCTAAGCAAATACACAAAGGCAAATATTGCCATTGGTCGATGGTTGTTTACTTCACCAAATATCCTTGGAGGGAGAGAAAAGAGAACAAATACGTGGATGCGTTGCGCAGTGGAACAGTCAGAGATGGATACGCAAAGATAAAGAGCCCGATCGATTGACAGCGAAATCGATTGACAGATTGATAATACATTCAGCAGAGATCTTTGCCCTCCTTGTGACGCATTCCGAATTATAGATCGGAATGCGGTACACGCTGACCAAAATTGCCTATATATATATATATATATATATATATATATATATATATATATTAAATTGTAATGGTGTTTAGTGCCAACATTGCTGTTATTTTCAGAAGTTTACTGATAGGGAGGAATTTTTTGTGAGCAGTGTTTATTTTTTGTTATCAAAGTAGAGCGTTAATAGAATTAATATGGATAGCTTTTTTCACTTAACTGAGCATTGTTGTTTCAGTCATGGCGACTTTGAAGTTTTGTCAAGGCATTATTATGATGGTTTCACTCTTCAGGAGTTTCGTTTATCCTGTTGAAATCCGTGAAGAGTGAAGGCATCAAAACAATGATTTCACAAAACCTCGAAGTTAGCATGACTGAAACAACACTGCTCAGTTAAGTGAAAAAATTCTCTATATTAATTCTCACTCTCTGTCCCTCCCTCTTTCTCTATCTATCTATCTATCTATCTATCTATCTATCTATCTATCTATCTATCTATCTATCTATCTATCTATTATGCCTTTGTAATATCTATCTATCTATCTATCTATCTATCTATCTATCTATCTATCTATCTATCTATCTATGCCTTTGTAATATCTATCTATCTATCTATCTATCTATCTATCTATCTATCTATCTATCTATCTATCTATCTATCTATCTATCTATCTATGCCTTTGTAATATCTATCTATCTATCTATCTATCTATCTATCTATCTATGCCTTTGTAATATCTAATATCTATCTATCTATCTATCTATCTATCTATCTATCTATCTATCTATCTATCTACACTACGGGCCATAATTATTAGGTCATCCCAGTTTTTTAAAAGAAATGATATATTTCATACTATTTTTAGTGAATAATTTTAAATGAAAATAGAATCGTTCTTTTGTGATTATTACTTTGCAAAATTTTACAAGGCAAGGAAGCAAAGATGAACTCGTCCGAATTACCCAAAATTTTCTTCATTGTTTCATTGATAAAACTGCAATATAGGTAATTATTAAATTCTTATAAATTCATTTGATGCACATGTCATTGTGCAATATTAACAAAAGAACCATTCTATTTTCATTTACAATTACTCTCTTGGTAATAAATACTAAAAAATAATATGAAATACATCATTTTTTTAAACACTGGGGTTGACTAATAATCATGCCCGGTAGTATATATATATATATTTCCACAGTATGTCATGATTCATTTTCATATTTTGATATTTTAAATGTTGAAAAATTGAATTAAAAACATTCCAGTTGACCTGATGATGAATAGGGATTAAAACCGGTCGGTCGTTTTCATATTTCTTATTTTTTATAACATCTATTTTTATTCTATCATCTATAAATGCCTCTAAGTATGAAATTGACTTTATTTCTTGACATATATATATATATATATATATATATATATATATATATATATATATATATGGGGGGGGTGCGCGCGTGTGTGTGTGTGTGTGTGCATGTGTGGATGAGTGATGAAACATTCTCGGCTCGACCCACTTTCCAAAATTTGCCCAAATGAATAAAATATCAAATTTTTTCAAAAAACTACTTCGTTCAGATGTGTGTGTGTGTGTGTGTGTGTGTGTGTGTGTGTGTGTGTGTGTGTGTGTGTGTGTGTGTGTGTGTGTGTGTGTAATTAAATTTGTTTTATATTTAAAATTAATTTACATTGTTACCCGGAAATTAAAAAGTAAACGCCGGAGAACTCTGGATTTTAAACCTGTTGGTTCTCTTAATTTGGAAATATATATATATATATATCGCACATAGAGTGCTGGTGTTCATAAAACAGTAATCGATAGAGCGATTAAGTTTATACAAATGAATGTACATAATATCTCTCACCAGTAGCACGACTCGGCGTTTCATACACAACGTAATTTGAGTCTATACCCAACACACACACACACACACACACACACACACACACACACACACACACACACACACACACATATCACATGTTGGTTGGTTGATTTTGTTTAGCAGTATATAAACGTTAATGGCCTAAACAACAACTAAATAGGTGTTGTTGGTAATTCTGCTATTCGTTGTAATTGTTACTATGAAAATGAAATGTATTTTTAGCGTTTCCTATTATTTTGTTTTAGCTGCTAGTCTAATGGCTTCTACTAGATTCATGGTGGGCCTCTGCAACAACAGCAATTAAAAGCTAGTTACACGGTTTGCAAAACCTCCAATCTCCGCTATCAGAGGTGTTGCTGCCGGATATAGTTTATCGTCGTGCCTAGAACAATGTAAACACATTAATTAAAAGGATGTTGGACTAAAAAGTCCTTATCTCCCTTAATTATCATCTTTTTTTATGTCCCGTGTCTCTTCAGAACGTACACTACCGGCCATAATTATTAATCCACCGCAGTGTTTAAAAAATGATGTAATTCATACTATTTTTTTAGTATTTATTGTCAAGTGAATAATTGTAAATGAAAATAGAATGTTACTTTTGTTAATATTGCACAATAGCATGTGCATCAAATAAATTTATAAATATTTAATAATGACTTGTATTGCAGTTTCATCAATGAAAGAATGAAGAAAATTTAGGGTGATTCGAACGAGTTCATCTTTGCTTCCTTGCCTTGTAAAATTTTGCAAAGTAATAATGAAAAAAGAACAATTCTATTTTCTATTTTAGAATTATCTACTTAGTAATAAAGACTAAAAATAGTATGAAATATATCATTTCTTTTTGCGGTGGCCTAATAATTATGGCCGGTATTGTAGGTAATAATAGCCTTCCACCTATCCCTATCCCTTTTAGCTCTTAACACTTCTTTTGTCAGCCATACCAAACCCTACTCTGCCATCCGTTTGCCCAATTTTATCAAGTATCTCGCGCGTTGCTTTCCTCTGTCTCCCTTTCCCTCTATCCATCCTGTAAGTATAAGATTCTCTAAGCCCTTCTTTCTTATCATATTCCCAGTAACATTATTTAGCTCTTTCTAATGTTAAGCATCATTTGCTTACATGCTCGGTCGAGTCTACCTTTTTTTAGTTTAAAATATTTTTTGTTATATATATACACTAGCAGTATAGCTTGGCGTTGCTCGGGTGTAATGAAAGCTTTAAAACTAATCCATAGTCCTGGCGCTCAGACTCTTTGGACGTCGGCACGAAAAACGTAGGTTGTTGAAAGGTTGATCTCGAAGAAAACAACATAACAAGCATGCAATGCAAAAAGAAAAGGGCGCGTCTTTTGCTCAAAAGACGGCGCTGCCGCTACCACATTCAGCCAGATGCAGGCAAGCGAGAGGAAGGCACCCGTGGATTATTTACAGCTGGCAGTGGGGGTTACTCGCAAAAACCCTTTATCACTTTTTTGCTATACTGGTGGCTTCTATTTTTGGAGTGAGCACCTTCATTCAACCATTTAGAGGCTACTGGTTTTGGGCCAACGATTTCTTTTTCATACAGCTTTCACTGAACGTTCGTCTCACTTCACACTTTCTCTCACTGCGCCATGCTTGCTGGTCTGAATTGCGTGGACGAGAATTGGATAAAAATTGTGGATTTGTATAAAAGACATACATACATGCATACATACAGACAGACAGATAGACACACACACGCGCGCACATCTTAACTTTTATATATATATGTGGACATGCTTGGCAGCCTCGACATTTTTGGGAAAGATATCAGAGTAATCAAGAATCTCTATTGGCAGCAAAAGGCCTGCATACGGACAGATAACGATTTCAGTAGATTTACAAAGATAGAAAGAGGCGTAAGACAAGGATGTGTCTTTTCACCGGATTTGTTCAACTCGTACAGCGAGAATATTTTGAGAACCCTAGATGACACGCCAGGATTTGTTATTGGAGGCCACAACTTGAACAACATAAGGTATGCAGATGATACAGTGCTGATTGCAGACACGGAAAGGAAACTACAAGACCTCCTACAGAAGGTATCGGTGGAGAGTGACAAAAAAAAGGACTACAAATAAACTTTAAGAAAACTGAATGCATGGTCATCAGCAGAAGGTGCAACCCAAAATGCCAAATACAGGTGAGGGATGCCAGAATCAAGCAAGTACAAAAATTTAAATACCTAGGAAGTGTTCTAACAGGAGATGGAAAGTGCGACACAGAGATCCGAAGGCGAATTGGCATGGCAAAGGACGCGCTACAGAAGCTGAGTAAAGTACTAACAGAGGAAAATTTCACTAGAAACAAAGAAAAGAGAGCTGGATTGCTATGTGATGTCAGTTCCTCAATACGGCAGTGAATGCTGGACAATATCATCGAAAATGAGAACAACACATAAAGCAGCGGAAATGTGGTTCTACAGAAGGATGCTGTGGATATCTTGGCCTGAGCATGCAAGCAACGATGAGGTATTGGAATGAATGGCAACAAAAAGGAAATTAATAGTGAGCATTAGGAAGAGACAACTGAAGTTCCTGGGATATGCAATAAGGAAGGGGAGCTTGGAGAACCTGATACTGACTGGACAGATAAAAGGAAAAAGAGACAGAGGAAGGCAGCGGATAACATATTTGCAGGGCCTGATCAGGTGGATGACAGAACGGGGTTGCGAGGTGTAACAGGAGCAAACATATTAAGAGCCACAGGGGATAGGGAGACGTGGAGAACCATGATCGCCTACGCCCTGAAGGGATAAGGCACATAGAAGAAGAAGATATGTGTGTGTGTGTGTGTGTGTTTGTGTGTATTTTTGCTCGAATTCTTCATTTCTCTCTTTCTTTCTCCTTTAGCGAACAAGTAGAAATAAATGATATCGCGGAATTAATTACGCGATGAAAAAAAAGAAGGATAAGAGCTGGAGCAAAAGGGCAGTTGGTTATTACCCAATATATAAAAAAAATCAGACAGACAGATGATTGAAAACTGAGATAGTAGAAGTGTTCGTTAACACATGTCAGAGAATCAGTCAGTCAGTTAATTGCCATACGTAATACACGCTTGTGGGGGATCATGTCTCGAAAGAGTCATGACTGACCGGGCAGAAGTTTTTCACGCAGTAGGTTGGCATTATTTTCTGTGGTCGCCAACGAAAGTTGTAGAACCCAGTCTGTCCTGCTATTTAACCCATAGTAGGAAGGAGAAGAGACATATTTATACCTTCCACAAGGGTATTTACGCGGAAGTGAATGCAACGAATTTAACCGCAGTTCGAACTCAGCTCTCCAAATTCTCGTTCTGAGCCAATATCCACTGGACCACACCGAATATCCGTATGTCAGAGAATAGAAAATCTTTATGGTCGTATTTGAGAAAGTACTCTGTTCTTCAGTTATGATTCACACTGACATTTGTTGCTGCTTCTGCTACCGCTGCTGCTGCTGCTTCTGCTACTACTGCTGATGATATTACTCAAATAAGCCGGCATCTTTGTAATATCTTTGTTTGGATCCAATTTTTCCAGATATGATGGAGAAGTTTGCTTTTTAAATTATAAAATACATATTAAAAATGAAACTAGAGAGATAGTGATAAAGGCATGAAAGCACTTCTCATTGTGTTTTGACATATCACAAGATATCATGACTGAACATGTCGTGTCACTGGCACGCCACAATAATAAATATGAAAGTACACTGAGATAAGCCACTCACCCATAACAAAATTAACGTCACTGTTAGAGTAACGGTAAAACGATATTAAACCCTTTCTTACCCTTGAACTGATGCCGGCTTTACTCATATACTCACCCATCATTCCCTAATTCATCTCTGCATATAGAGTAACCAGCCACTTATGATGTTGGTTAAGTTTTCTGATTTGTCAGAGAAAGAATGCGAGTCAAGGAGATAGGGGAGAGCAATTGACATTACATTAAAATTCTTGGAGATTGTAGTTGTCAAGGAAGCAAATATACGGAAGGTAATTCCACGGGCGGGAAGTGCGAGAAAAGAAGCTAATAGAGTAGAAGTTGCGGTTACATTTCATTGGTTTTACTGCAAAATGGTTGAACCTAGTTGCTAATCTAGTAGCTCAAGTAAATTCACACAGAGGGGGTAACCAGGGTGCTATTTCTGAAAACCATCTTTCAGTTTTACTTTGTTTCTTCGTACTTTTTCACTACCCAAATAATTAACTCTTACTTTAGTTAGCCGTTCACATTTTAGGTTATCCCCTTTGCTGACAACCATGCATCCTGTTTCCTTAATAATTAGGTTTTTCTATTTGGTTTCCTGCTTAATTTAAATATAGGGGTTTGGCCTTCAGCATTCAGTGAAGAATAATAAAAAAAATCAAATTATGAGCTACCAGTATAATGCGGGTAATGATCGTGCCTGTTAGGAGGTTGTATCTTCTAATCAGAAGCAGAACCTTATTCATTGGTCAGCTATACCACATTTAATGAGGACAAAGAAATGTTCTGCAGGTGTAACGGAACCTTTTATGATCGAGCGATCTTCAACAAAATTGGCTCTCCCAGCAGGATCATCTTTGGAAGAGGAAATTAGAATTAGAATTAGTCAATGGTTCTTCAGCTGGTTTTAGCAGAATCCTCAGCTTCTTCGTGAAAATAACTGGCGTTTTTTCGTTCACAACATTACTAGATACAGGTTTCCACCTGTTTACGAACCCCAGAGCAAAGAAGCCGTATCTAAAAATTTTCGCATCCTCCTGTTTTAGAATGTGAAGAAATTTATTCACTTCGATTGTAATATTATGGCGGCAATAGAAGGCTAGCAAGGAGTATTCGATACTTAAATTACATTCGTCCCTCTCGGGTCTGGGTCTGTCTGTCTGGGTGCTTTCTGTATCGGCTTTTTATATCTTCTTTTTGGATCGCAGCAAATCATTTGTGAATTCGTATTCGTGTTTGATTCTGGGCTTCCCATTAGCCGATAAATAAAATTTGTGTAGACTCGCGAACTAGAAATTTGATATTTAATTAATTTTTAGTTTTCAACCGGAACATCTGCGCGAATCCGGCTGCGCATCGAAAACTTTTGGTCATTTGCTTTTTGGTCGTGAAAGTGCAAACATCCGGTCCATCGCTTTTGCTCGGTCGGTATCACCACAATATATTTCTGTGACCCACACAAGTAAGATTTCGGTTAGAATTAGGAATGTAAACAGTGACAAACAAAAGTGTGTTTACGTCAAAGGCATCGGGCTGCAAAGGAATGTAATATGTTTATTTGACCCAACAGAAATGTGTTTTTGCGTCAGAGACAATGACCAACAAATGTGTGTTTGCGTCAGGGTAGCCGTTTTCAAGGTCAGAAAATATAAACAATAGAAAACAAAAGGAATAATCGGGGAAAACGATTAATAGATAGCCCTAGCCATAGATGACACAATTAAGTAGAATTTGAAAAAATTCAGGTTATATAAGATCGGAATTTTTCGGGTTAAAGACAGAACGGAACCAACGACATACAAAGAAGAGAAGAAAACTACCGACAACTCCTGCGTGTGTGTGATTCTCTCTATCACTCCACACAACTGAGTCAAACGAAGAATAAGAATATAAGTTAATATTTTTTATATATATGAGCTATGTGTTCCTCGTGTATCGGCTAAGACGATTGTTGTTTCCAGCAGCAGCAGCAGCAGCAGAAGCAGCAGAAGCAGCAGCAGCAGAGGCAGTATATAACACTATTTCATAATAGCCATTCAATATTTTGTTTACCTGAAACAGATCGGTGTTCTGACGTCTTCATTGAAGTGATGTTAGTTTGATTTCCCCTGAAGCTTGGCTTAACCACTTGTCCAGGTTAAAATTGCAATAAGTTAATATATTTTTGATAGTTTGTGCTTCAGATTACATCTCCATTTTGAGTATTAGTTGAATAAATGTAATGCAAAGAGAAACTTCTCAATGAAAATAGAAATTTTGGTAGCAAAATTGCTTCAGCAACTTCAACAAAAACAATATATGTAGGAGCGGATGCTAGACACAAGTTTGATTGTTAAGAAAAGAATTTAAACACCAACATTAACTTTTATTTCACTATCAGAATTTAAAGGTAATAATCCGTCTCTTCCGTCCAGTTATGGGTTAAATAACACGACGGATTGGGTTCTATAGCCTTGGTCGACAACCAGTCTACCGCAGAAAGCAATGACAACCTACTGCGGGAGAATTTTCTGCCCAGTCAGTCATGTCTCTTTCGAGACATGATCGCCCAAGCGTGTATCACGTATGGCACTTAGCTGACAGACTATTGATAAGCAGCTTTATTCTGTCTCTGCAAGTATCATCCCTTCTAGCTATGAGCTACATAGCATAGAAGATCTGGTGCCTCGGCAATCATTCTAGAAGAAAGACAACTCTGAATTCAAAATTGTTTGGGCATGAGGCTAGCAACTCCATCCCTTAAAACACCTACTTGCTAGGAAAACCAGACCAGCATTGCCTAGCGTTATGAGGTAGAGTGCAGGACGTAAATTAATCAATAGGCCTTCAGCTCATTTGAGGCAGAATCCCCAGTATCTTACTGAAAATAGCTAGAGTTGTTTCATTCACGAGGTAAAGAGTTAATCAAGCATCACTAGGTAAGAGTTCACCCACAAGGCAAAGAAGTTGGATCATGCAACCGCTTTCGAGTGCTGTTTCATTAATTTGTCTGAGTGATCACGCATCCTCTTATTTGAGAAAGTGAAGAAATTGTACACTTCCATTTATAACTGCCATTCAGTATTTTGTATAACGCAAACAGAATAGCAAAATAGCGTTTTGACTGAGGGAAGGATAGCTTTATTTCGCTTTATACAAAATACTGAATGGCAATTATAAATGGAAGTGTACAATTACAATAATTCGATAACTTTTTTGTAGTTTATGCTCCAGATAACAGCTCTATTTTGAGTACTGGTTAAATAAATGTAATATAAATAGTTTTTGTCTTTTTTACAGTGGGAAAACTAAGATTTGTAAAGCAAAGGATTTTTTTCTCACTAGAAGTACAACTTTGAGATAACATAGTTGCTTCAGAAACCTCACAAAAGATGTTTCAATTGATGTCTGACTCATGATTGTTCATAAAAGAATTTCAACACCAACATCACCGTTCATTTCACTATTATGATTTAGAGTATCTTTGACAAGCAGCATTATTCTATATCTGCAAGTACAATCCCCCTAGCTATGAGTTAAATAGCATAGTAAACCAGATTGCTCGAATGACAGCCAATCTAGTAGAAGGAAAACTCTAAATTCATCACTGGTTGGGCATAAAGCTAACAAATCTATCCCATAAAATATCTACTTGCTATGGAAAACACAGCAGTACCGCCTAGCGTTATGAGGATGAGGATATTTACTCAACAGAGTTGAATATAGGACATGAATTAGAATTATTCAATAGTCTTACAGCTCATTTGAGGCAGAATCCTTAGTCTCTTCTAAGCGTTGGTGCATTCACTGAAGTGATTGTACCTTGATTTGGCCTGTATCTAGACTGAGACACATGTCCTGGACAGATTGGAATTAGATAATATCTTACTGTAGTTTAATTTGGGCTTCAGATAACAACACCATATTCGAGTTTTTTTCCGATGTTCCGTGTCCCTTCAAGGTTTAATAAATGCAGTGTAATTGTTTTTATTAACTTTTTTCAGTGTAAGATTCGTAAAGCAATGTTGAATCTTACCTATGCTTTGATTAGATTTTCAGAAATATGAGATCTTGGAGATAATTCATGTGGAAGTGAAATACTCAGATTTTTTTGCTCTTTTACTTGATTAAGTTAAACTCCATCTAGTGTGTGGGTGTGGCTAGACAATTGGCAAAAGGAACAACAGGACCCTCGAAAGAGTGGATACATCGTTTTAAAGAGCCAACAGCTATCTTGTACTGATGTGCAGTGAAGCATAAACAAGTTTTCTCTTTCAACGAAGCAGCGTCAGGTCATTACTGCAACTGACACAACACTTTCTGTTCTGGACCTGATCTTGCCTTCAATATACCCTATGAGTCGCGGATAGTTCAATCGTAACATTCAGATTATAGTTTACGTTGTTGTTCGTATTTTCCTTAACACTTCCTCGTTGCTCCTATGTTTCTGTACATAGTATTTTTAGTTCTGTAAGGTCTTCAGCTCTCTTCAGCAGTTCTGTAAGGTCTTCAGGTCCATTCAGCAGTTCTCTAAAGTCTTCAGGTCTCTTCAGCAGTTCTCAAAGGTCTTCAGGTCCCTTCAGCAGTTTTCTAAGGTCTTCAGGTCTCTTCAGCATTTCGCTAAGGTTTTCAATTCTCTTCAGCAATCCTCTAAGGTCTTCAGGTCTCTTCAGCAGTTTGCTAAGGTTTTTAGGGCTCTTCAGCAGTTCTCTAAGGTCTTCAGGTCTCTTCAACAGTTCTCTAAGTTCTTTAGGTCTTTCAGCAGATCTCTAAGGTTTTCAGAGCTTTTCAGCAGTTCTCTAAGGTCTTCAGGTCTCTTCAGTAGTTCTCGAAATTCTTCTGGTCTCTTCAGCAGTTCTCTAAAGTTTGCAGGTCTCTTCAGCAATTTTCTAAGGTCTTCATGTCTTTTCAGCAGTTCTCTAAAGTCTTCAGGTTTCTTCAGCAGTTCTCGAAAGTCTTCAGGTTTCTTCAAATTGTTCAGCATTCCTTCCATAAAGATATTTAAACAACAAATGATCTCTTCTTTGTTTCATATGTTATTTTTCTGATATGTCTTAATACTTTGCTTAGTTTCTGGAAGAAGTTGTTTGCTCTTTTTATGTATTTGTGAATTTCTACATCACATTTTTGTTCTCTCTTTATTATTCTAACTCAATTCAAATGCTCTATTTCGTCATCCGCAATACGTATATCAAACTTTGAGCTTTTGAAGGCGATAATGTATTCTGCTTTTCTAATTTATCTATAGTTATGCCTTATCTTCTTGTTTTCCATTACAACTTTGTCTAAAAGTTCTTTCAGCTTCATATAAAAACAGCATCTTATAATGTGAAAATTATATCTAGCGACAATAAATCCTGTTTCTCTTAGGATTTCTCCGCCCTATATCTGAAATATTTCCTATAAACAATCGAATTCTTTTCTCATTCTCATTCCTCGTTTTGTTTTCCGTATTGACTGAATTTGTTCACTATCATCATACAGGTTGTTTACTCATCTACAAATCACTCAAGCGTATGACAAAAAACTCACGAAGCCGCATTCCCAAACTCGATTCAAACAAGTTCCGAATTCCTTCATTCACTCAACTCAAATCCTCGCATACAGATGCTCAAGATTCAATCACACCCCTAAAATCTACTCAGGAACACACCTAAAATTAGCCCATACACCTGAAACAATCTCTTTAGACACATGACTAAAATTCACTCAGATATACGCCAGATTCACGCAGAAATCCTGTATTTACTCAGACACACACCTAAAATCTAGTCATACACCCGGTGAGATCTATTCCGAGAGACAACAAATATTCATATAAGACAATATCGACAAAGATGAAGGAAAAACTTAAAGCAACTGAAATGTGGTTCTACAGAAGCATACTGGATATAAAGTGGGGGTCAATTCCATATTACAATCGATATATAAACTGATCTCTCACTTTGTGGTCACAGCAGTTTCTATATATGTATATTCCTGAGATCCAAAAGCACAAGGATGCATTCCAGAAGCTGAGTAGAGTATTAAGAAACAGGACAACTTCGCTAGAAACAAACAAGAGAGTACTGGATTCCTATGTGAAGTCAGTTCTTCAATATGGTAATGAATACTGGGCAATATCATCAAAGATGAAGGAAAAGCTTGAAGCTACTGAAATATGGTTTTACAGAATGATACTGCGAGTATCATGGATGGAGCATGTGAGCAATGGTGAGGTTTTTGAAATCGTGGAAACGAATAGGAAATTAATACTGAGCATCAGGAAGAGAGAGCCGAAGTTCCTGGGGACATACAATGAGAAAAGAGGGCTTGGAAAACCTGATACTAACAGGCCAGATAGAAGGAAAAAGAGACAGGGGAAAGTATCGGATAACATATTTGAAGGATCTAATCAGGTGGAACGAGGGTTGCATGTTGTAACAGGAGAAAGCGTGCTAAAGGCCACCAGGGATAGGGAGACGTGGAAAGACATGTCCCGAAAGGACAGGGCACAAAGAAGAAGAAGAAGAAGAAGAAGAAGAAGAAGAATTTACAAAGACTTGACAGAGAAGCTCAGCAACCTGGACATATTCGGAAAAGACATTAGAGTAATCAAAAACTTGTATTGGCTGCAAACTGCCTGCATGCGGATATAGCAGATATACAAAGATACAACAGAGTATAAGACAATGATGCGTCTTCTCACCAGATCTATTCAGCTTATAAAGGGAGACAATTCAGAGAGCTTTAGAAGTCCTGCCAGGATTTGTCACTGGCGGCCACATTCTGAACAATGTAAGTAGGTACCTCCACTAAATAGTACGAAAAAAAGTATTTTCGATTGTTTTTAAAATTTTTTAATCCTTTCTAAATTTAGGTAAAAAATTTGTTTTTATTTTCGTTAGCGGGTAGCCAAATCGTTACGAGAGTTTACAATGGAAAATGTAATATTACTTAACTCAGTTTTTTTATAGTAACAAACACATTAATTTAGAAATTCTTGAAAAAATCAAATAATTGTCGGATTTTAATGAAACTTTTAGGACTTATTCACAAATGATTGAAATTATTTTTGAAATTACTATATTTTAAAAATATTGGTCAAATATTTGTAGGAAGAAAAATTAAACAATTTTGTCAATTCCGGTCGCATCTGTCTAGCTGTCATCACATGTCAAATACGGGAAAAAGGTAAGATAGATCAACACTGTGTATAAGAAATAATTTTATTCTAAATTTCATGCCATAAATAAGTAATACGTGCGTAAATCAGATTAATTCTGCATTAACTTTCCTAATTTTACAAAAACAATGTCAGAGATGTATATTTTATTGTGGTAAGATTTTTAAAACCGAAAATTAACTTTTGTTTACAAATGTGTCGACCGCTCGAAAATGGCCGAAAAATTGAAAAAATCTCAAAATTTTACATTTTAACAAATATGATAGTCATTTAGTTTTCAATTACAACTAATAAATAAAAGTTTTAAGAAAACTTTTTTTAAAAAATTCAATTTAAAAGTTCGTTATCGAAAATGAGTGGAGGTACCTAAGTGGAGGTACCTAAACATAAGATAGGTAGGTGATAAAATGCTAATAGCAGATACGGAAAGAAAACTAGAAAATCTACAGAAGGCAGGCAAAGAAAGGGAAAAGAAAGGACTACATATAAACTACAAGAAAAATGAATGCATGGTCATCAGTAAAAAGAGGAGCCTAAAATGTCACCTACCTGCCGTGAATACTAAAATCAAACAGGTACAGAAATTTAAATAACTGGGAAATATCTTAACAGAACGCGGAAAATGCGACACTGAGGTCCGAATGCGTATTGACATGGCCAGGGTGCCGATTAGAGTACTGAGAGACCGGAAAATTTCGCTGGAAACGAAGAAGAGAGTACTGGATTATTATGTAATGTCTGTCTTTCAATATGGTAGTAAATGCTAGCCAATATTTACAAAGCTGAAGGAAATACTTGAAGCAACCGAAATGTCGTTCTACAGAAGTATGCTGAGGATACCATAGCCTGAACATGTGAGCAACGACAAGAGGATGGAAGCGAAAAAGAAACTTCTAGTTAACATCAAAAAAGATTCTGGGACATGTGATGAGGAAGGGTGGCTTGGAAAACCTGATACTCACAAGACAGACAGAAGAAGAGAGAGACAGGGGAAAGCAACGCGTGACATATTGCAAAAACGAACGACAGAGCAGGGTTCGGGAGGTGCAATAAGAAAAAGGTTGTTAAGAGCTACAAGGGAGATGGAGACGTGTAAGGCCATGATCGTGTACATCCTAGCGGAACACCGTACATGGAAGAAGTTTGTTACCCTCCTTAAATCCACTGAGATACCAACCTTACATTGCTATAAACATGTTTATAAGTCATATGTCAGTTAAGTGCCATGCGCGATACACGCTTGGGCGATTATGTCTCTTTCGAGACATGACTGACTGGGCAGAAGATTATCCCGCAGTAGGTTCCCATTGCTTTCTGCGGTAGACTGGTTGCCGTCCAAGGCTATAGAACCCAATCAGTCCTGTTATTTAACCCATAACTGGAAGGAATAGACAGATTAATACCTTTCCCAAGGGTATTTGCGCGTAAGTGAATGCAAGGAATTCAACTGGAATTCGAACTCGGTTCCCCGATTTCTCGTTCCGAGCCGATATCCACTGCGTCACAACGCACATCTGCCATATGTACACACGCTTAAAATTCACTCATATACTCGCCTAACAACCATTAATACACACACCTAAAAAACCACTAATAAACCTGCCTCTTACCCGTATATGCACTCTCTTGACAGACCTGCATACACATGCCTAAAATCTGCAAAAACACACGCCGTTTCTTGAATGGAACCGTAGTCATTATCCCTTGGGATAGATAACGGGGTTAGCGGTACATTCTGAATAGAATAATTTGTTCCTAATGAGAAGGATAAAAAATTCCTCAAATACCCTAAAGGTTTTCCCTCCATGTGAAGAAAACCATATAGCCAGAAAGAGGAACTAATTCTTGGAATGAGAAGATCTATGCAGACTACATCGACAGAACGAGTTGGACAGAAAGATTTATCGAACAGAATACCCACAACTTTAAAATAGAGTGAGAAAAACTGTCGGAAAGACAAGAGACTTACCGGTGTATACTAAATATATATTAGGCGAGAACAAAGCAACACTTGTGAGGAAAACTTTGAATACGACAGTTATAATGGTTACCGAGACTAACTTCCTAAACGTTGATACACAAAAATGTGACCTGAGAGTTTTCTTTTTTAATTAGGGCCTTGTGCCAATCTAAGTAGTTTTCTTTCTGCATATGCCATTAGGACCATGAAAGCTATGTATCTTACGCCAATTGTGTTCATGGCAGACGCGAAAAGAAAATTACAACAAGTCCAAGACAATGTTTGAGTTTTGTTTAACGGCATATCAACCTCTGTGGGTTATTTAATGTCAAAAATGTGGGGTTTTAAGGTATTTATTTTTAATGTTCGGTTATAGTGAGAAGGTTGATATAGTCAGATTTTAATGAAATTTTTTTGTTTTATTTTTTTATTTTAGAAAACTGAAAATTTCTTCTAGTTTTATATTAAAAAATGTTTTGCTGAGAATAGTCTTTTTTCCTTCAAAAATGTGTTATGGTCATTTTTTCTTCAAAAATGTATTATTAGTAATATTTTTCCTTAAAAAATGTATATTTTTCTATATAAGTGTATTTTCATACTTTCATAGTGTTTTGACCCAAGTTTGTGAGTTAACCATTTGCCCATCGTTGGGGCCCTAACAGGTGCTATTACTCCGGAACCGGGTGAACCTGAGAACAACAGCAATTAAGAGGTGGTTCCATGCTCCTCCCAACCTCCTAATCAGAAGCCTTGCTGCCGGATGCAGTTTATTGTCATGCCCAGGACCAAAGTCCAAAACAAGATAATAAAAGAAAAGATTAATTAGAAGTTGTATGGTGATTTTTTTAAAGCGCAGCTTTGATGTGGTACAAAGCCGAAAGTATGAGGCACTCAGTGAGGCTCAAATTCACTACTCACTAATCATTACACCGCATAATGGTGCCGTAAAAAGATTTTCTAACTGTAGCTTATATGTGGCATAAAGCTGGAAGTGTGAAGTACAAAGTGAGGATCAATCTCATTACTCAATTATAATTGATCTAGTCTGGTAAGCTTGGTAGCCATTAAACTACGTCGAAGTGGGGAGGGGACAAGTAAAAGTTGTATGAAGACAGACTGTATGATTATTAGCAAAAGAGATAGGCTAATATGAGACCACGTAAGTTCAGAAATTTAATTATTTGAGGAATTTTTTTTTTATTTGATTGATTATCAAACCTTTGCAGGTTATTTAAAACCAGAAATATTTTTTTTTTTAAATTTGAAGAACTTTTTGAGATAATAATGTTTTAGTGATAAGAATCTTACAAGAATGAAGAATTATATACAAGATATAAAATTAGCATATGTACTGCTGTCAAATGTTGTATGATAGGCGAGTATATATATATA
This sequence comes from Ascarosepion bandense, assembly GCA_037127315.1. Classification (NCBI taxonomy): domain Eukaryota; kingdom Metazoa; phylum Mollusca; class Cephalopoda; order Sepiida; family Sepiidae; genus Ascarosepion; species Ascarosepion bandense. The sequence continues at coordinate 471,279 of JBBBDQ010028980.1, forward strand.
TATATAATTTAAAATTTGTGTATTTAGGTAGCAATTTTTTTTTAAACATGTTAAAACACTTAAGCCGTCAGTTATTAGAATCAGCTATGAATACTATTTTAATGTTCTAAAATCTTTGTAAAAAGAACAGTTTTTTTCATGCTTTAACACGTGCATGACCATGACATTACAACATATTAAAAAAATCCATCTTGGATAATTTTCACGTTCTAATGAACGCTAGCAATTTGTCAACCGTTATATTTGAAGCAGGAAAAAATGTCCAGTAATTTTTAGCAACACCGTTTTCTGGTTACATTTGTTATCATAACTCACATCCCTGATGATGATTTTGGAAAAAGGTTGAAAGTACTTGGGTACCTTAAGAAATGAATGAAAATAACATCTGTCAACGTTACAGGTCATTTCTGACATCTTTTTTATTGTAATACGCGAAAGATTATCCGTGAGTATGAAAGGATTTTATTAAAAATAAGCAAACATATTGTTTGCAATTTATTTAATCTGACATATATATATATATATATATATATATATATATATATATATGTGTGTGTGTGTTATTACTATTATTATTTCAAACATTATTTTTAGTGGATAAGAGTATTTGAGTAGACACTCTGTTAAACACTGTTTACCGATCTACACACTTGAGAAAAACAATAAAGAAACTATGTACTTCCCTTTTTACAAAGTTTATTACTGAGTGCGCAGGCTAGTAAACGACAAAAATACTTTTTAAGAAACTACTCAAACATGGTTGAGAAAAATATCAGATTAAAAATAAGAGATTAATTCTTTATACATTTATTTCAGACATTGAAATTTAGCACTTTGTGCCATCCGTATGTTTTGTATGATCTTTCAACAACCTGATGAACATCTACGGACGTTTTCATATTCAAATGCCTTTGCAGGCGTCTAAACGCAGTTTCAGAGGGTGGGAAGGGAGAGGGAAGCATACGAGTGATAGCGAATTGGATTCAACTCGATCTATCAATGGGACATTTTAAAGATTATGCATATATGTGCAAAGAAATAAGCGATACCATTAATTGGTTCAACAAAATTTAAAAAGATCTAAATCTTAAATTTGGTATCGTAGATTTTTATTCTTCGTTCTCCAAAGATCTTCTGGATAAGATCACAGAGAAAGAAATTAAACTTATTTAAACTACTAGAAAATCATTGATCATTCTACCTGGACCAAATATCTCTGCGATATCTTTGACGTCCCCATGGGGGCATATGATTCAGCTCAGGTTGCTGATCTTGTACGAATTTACATATTAGATATCTTTTGAATTATAGACCCTAAACAAATCGTATTATACTGGAATGATGGACTTATGCTAGTAATGTGCCCTTATCAAATAGAATCAATAAAAACTCATTAGGGCCCTTAAATTCTTTGGTTTTAATATTGAAGTTTCGTCTTGTTGTGGATTCCGGATGATGAACCGCACAAAATAATGAGCAACAAAAACAGATATTGAGATAGAAAAGTAGGTTATATTGAACGTCTTGAAGTGAAGTAGTTGGAAATAGTATATCTGTGTATATTATTTTAGCTGAGTGGACCTCAGCGCTAGTCTGACTTTTGACGAGGTAGTATCTGGGTAAATTTGGTATCTCTCGGTAACTTACGTATCAGTTCAAGTACTCTCTGATAACTCGCACGGATCTCTACGATTACTCTCTACTCTCAACTCTCTATGGTAGGAGTATATGTATACTCAGTCGGGTCCATTATCATATACAAAGGGAAGGTCTCACAACACCTCTAATCTAAAAATAGTTAATTATTTAGACATTATCCTTAATCTAAATGACGGTTCTCACCAACCATATCTTAAAGGCAATAATACCCCGAGCTATATTAATATTCATTCCAACTTTCCTAATATGATTATTAAACAAATGCCCAACATTGTTAACACTAAAATTAACCGGTTATGTCATCTGTGTATCTTATACACTCCCGATCAAAAATTTAAGACCACTTAAAAATATTTAAAAAGAAATTTTTTACGGATAGATTTTAAACTCCTCCCACTTAAGGTTACCAATACTACAATCTAAAAGGTTATGGAAACAAAAAGCTACATTCCAAACATTTTATTTAGAAATTTACATTTTTATGAAATGACGCGATTTAGACATGATCAAAATTATAAAACCAGAGACAAAAATTCTACGAAATTGTACAAAATGTTTATGAAAAGTGTGTGAAAGCATTTTAAAGATTTTTAAGCGGTCTTATATTTTTGATCGGGAGTGTATTGTTAAGATTGTGATTGTGACCGCTAATGACTAATCCTGGCCGGACTTCAAGTTCTCTCCGAATATCCTCCCTGTATAGTTTGAATATATCCCGTGAGAAGACACATCCTTGTCTTACAGCAAAATGTATAGATTGAAGACCTTACGCAGCCTTGTGAATTATTAATTATTTTTCTAAACGAAAGAGTTAAAGTCTGTCATTATAGTTATTTCTATGTCAAAAGTTTCGACAAGCTAAATTTCTTAGTTTCACCAGTTCAAACTTTTAGAGCTTGGAGCCACCATTCAATGTTTACAGCGTCTAAAACGAAGACGGCGACGCTATTAGATTCTCTTAAGACTGGAAACTGAAGACTGGGCAGCTTCATCTTATATAAAGTAGCAGTACACAATTTGCGACTGCAATTAACTCTTATAAAGGTATAACAGAAGGATTCAGGTATTTTCTGGAAAGATACAGGGAACTGAAAATTTTTACATCTTTAGTGTTGGATCGCATGTAAGAGTTCTGTGAGGTCTGGGTTGAACTTGAGTCACAATCGGCGTTCAAGACACAGTATTTGCTTTCATCGCGATAAGCGAACATTTTGTGTCTACTCAGTGATGACGGAATGCCACTAGTTTTGACGTATAAAAGAATGATTGCTACTCAATATATATATATATATATATATATATATATATATATATATATATATATATATATTAAGTAGCAATCCTACTCAATATATATATATATATATATATATATATATATATATATATATATATAATATGCGTGTGTGTTTTGGAAATGAAAGATCGAGTGTCTAAAGAAATAGCCAGTGTTTGGCAATATAAGTCAAGGAAATATAGAATCTAATATCATAATCGAAAACGAAGCTATTGTTTCTGCTATCAAGTTTCACAGTGCATATTTTCAAATTAGAAGAAGAAAACAAAATGTTGTCTGGTGTTTTTTGATGAACCATTATCACCATTCCATGAATTATTCAGATTAAAATGTTCATCTTTGTCGCTTTCATCACACTGGATTTTCTAGTGCTGTCTGGAGTTCCAAGATGAATTATTTATGTAGGACCTCAGTTATTCAATCTACTATACTGACCATTGTAGCTTTGAACATGGCATTTTCAGCTGATGCCCTTCTCGGCCATTCTAGTGCTGTTTGTTATTTGGATATGAATTATCTAAAGCAATCCAAGCCGATGTCTTAAAGAAATAGAAAAAATGTACTCACAAGTACAGCTCATACATCATGAAGAGCTTTATCTTTTTAAAATGTTTTTATGTTTTTATCAAAAATGTTCAATGGAAATTTCATGATTCCATTTTTGACCTTTGGTTGGGAACCGGAAAGAAATGACTAGACAAGTAAAATCACAAGAAATAATAACAACAACAACAACAACAACAACAACAAAAACAATAGTAATAAT